>OY757143.1:34295518-34871827 GCA_963583835.1 Drosophila immigrans
GATGATTCTTGATCCCCGTGTGCGTAATCATGTGCTTGGACAGATCGCCGGCCGTGTAGAAGGCCTTCTGACACAGCGAGCAGATCTGATCCCGCACTCCGCTGTGTATCTTCTGATGCGCCTGAAAGTTGCCCAGCGCCGAAAACTGTTTGGAGCAGATCTCGCACTGGAATGGCTTGTTGCCGGTGTGTGTCCTTTCGTGCACCTTTAGATTGTGCTTCTGAGCGAAACGCTGAGCGCAATAACTACAGGCGTAGGGCTTCTCGCCGGTGTGCGTGCGTATGTGTTGCGTGAGCTGGGCTGCGCACTTAAAGCTCTTGTGGCAGGTGGCCACATAGCAGGTGTGCGGCAGCTTTGGCACCGGTTTAGGGCCGCGTTTCTTGTGGCTTTCTGGCGGTTTACGCTGGTAACGCGAGCGTCGCTTGCTGCTCCGCTTCATTGCCTCGGTTTGGCCCTCTTCATCGTCACTGGAGTTGAGCTGATTTGCGGGGGGCATTGGTTTTATCTCGCTGGCCACGAACTCGGTGTTGGTGGCGGCATCATGACGCCAGGACTCGTGTAATCCCAAATACTGTCGGAGTCGCATATCACTGTTTTCGCACTCCTGCTGAAAGTGATAGGCGACGCCCAGGCGGTACAGGCAGTTGTTGCAAATGCCCGCTGGGAGACCGTCTGTCTTATAGACCTAGAGAAATGTTTGTAGTAAAGGTTTACATTTTCAGTGTGAAACTTACGCGAATCTTGGAGCACATCATCAGCATCTGCGAGGGCATCATGGCAAACTCGGTGCTGTAAATGGAAGTTAGTGGGTTGGGGGCACCCTCCTCCAAGCAGACGCGACATATTTTGTGCACATTAAAGTCCATTTTAATGCGAAATTTTGGGTTTTTTTTTAAAAGTAATCACATTGCTCAAACGCACAGCTGTCTGCCAGCCCAGGGGTACAGTAAACAACAAATGTAAACAAACATCTGCAGTTGGTACGTTGACCAATACGTAAATTTAAACAGCTCAAGTCTATATTGGTGTAAAGCATAATTTGTTGTCTATCAGTTAAATCTAATTAAATAGTTAAATTGGCAGTAACTAACTATACTTGTTGGTATAAAACTACAAGTAATAAAATGTTTGATTTTATATAAAAAGTATAAAAGTTATTCTTGATTTTCTATTATTTGGCTGCTTGAAACATCGTTGTTGAAAAAACATCGATGCATCGGTAGATGTGTAATCGATGTTTCTGCAGCTGTACGCTCTCTCTGCTCTCGTTTTAACATACAATCGGCCCATCGCTTGCAAAATAAATAATAGAAAAGAACACACAAGTGAAATTTTAATTGAATATAGTTTATTTATGCATTAATCGGCGTGATTGGCAAATTAAAAGATATAGCATACATGCAATTAATCGTTTGCAGTGGCGTGGCGTGGCTCAGCTGGAGGCTTAAATAGGGCAGCGGCGTGCTGAGACGAAGCGAGGCGAAGCGAAGAGAGGAGGCAATTTTGTGGATTTGGAGCACGCAGGCTGTTTGGTGAAATTTTAGTTCTTGTTGTTATCGTCGGCCACCTCCTGCCCCCAGCACTCACACACGCACACATCGATACACATTCAAGATGCTGTTGTGTATACAGTAAAATTAATGCTTTTGTAAACTAAACAAAACAACAAACGCAAACGCGAAGTGGAAGTGGAAGCTGGTGAATGCAAAGTTTAGAATTGTTGTTCAGTTGGCAAACAACAGCGCAGGCAATGGCAACAAGTCAAGAGCAGCTACAGCAGCAAGTTGCAACAACAACAACGACAACAACAGAAGCGACTCCGCTGCTAAAACAACGGCAGGCAAATGGCGGCAACAGTCACGAGTCGATGTCAAATGGCAAAGCAGCAGCAGCGATGGCAGCTGGAGCATCAATTAATGACTACAATTCGGGCACTTTTATGAAGTTGAAAACCTATTTGCTGGCACTGCGTCCCTGGTCGCTGTCCGCCAGCCTGGTTCCGACGTTGCTTGGCTCTGCTTTAGCTTATCGCTCGCAGTGGTCGGCGGACTTCTCCCTGGCCACGTTCTTTCTCACCGCATTCACGGTGGTCACGGTTCACTGTGCTGGCAATGTGGTAAACACATACTTTGACTTCATCAAAGGCATCGACAAACAAAAGGCTGACGATCGCACACTGGTCGATCACATACTCACCAAGGACGAGGTGAGCTCACAACAATGCCTTTAATCTCATCGGCTTGATCATCGCTGTCTGTTTCAGGTGGTTTCACTAGGTGCTATTCTGTATTTGGCTGGCTGCGGTGGTTTTGTGCTGCTCGCCGTGCTTAGTCCAGCCAAAATGGAGCATTTGGCTCTGATTTATTTCGGCGGTTTATCATCGAGCTTCCTTTACACCGGCGGCATTGGTTTCAAGTACATTGCACTCGGCGATCTGGTCATCTTGATACTATTCGGGCCGATTTCGGTGCTGTTTGCCTTCATGTCACAAACGGGTCACGTGGATTGGACTACGATGGGCTACGCCATTCCATTGGCGCTCAACACCGAGGCCATTCTGCATAGCAATAATACACGCGATGCGGAGAGCGATGGCAAGGCGGGCATTGTAACGCTGGCGATTCTAATTGGACGCACTGCATCACATGTGCTGTATGCGATGCTGCTGTTTACACCCTACTCGCTATTCTTCATTTTTGGACTGAAGTACTCGCTGTGGTTCTTGCTCCCGTTGATAACGCTGCCGCAGGCATTTCAAATCGAGAAACGTTTCCGCGACGAGCAGACGATGCATGTGGTACCCAAGCAGACGGCGAAGCTGAACTTTTTCTTTGGCATCCTTTACATCATTGCCTGCTGTTGTGCCCAGCAGCTGCCCACGTTTGTATTGCGCAAGCATTAGATGTGGAGTTGGCTATGTCTATGAAACAGTTTTTGCAACAGTTTTAGGGAATTTCATTAGTTGTATATGTGTTTTTTTTATATTATTGAGTTTAGTGAATTGTATGGTATTCGTATTTGTACTTGGTATTTGTATTGCCTCAAGTTTGCAGTTGCACAAAATGTTGGATTGCTTTGCTAGTCTCCTAGTCTCTAAAACTATCACTACAAACTACAACTAATACAAGAAGCTAAAGCTAACTCTAATTAATATTACTAGAACTGAACATATCCCTCAGAAGCATTGACTTGATCACAAACTTTCACTTTTATTTATTTCACCCGAATCTATTCAAATCGAAACGTAACGAACTCTAGTTTTCTAATATATAATAGTATGATATGTACTTAGGTACACTCTTCCTCTTGCGCGTTGGATTATTGGACCAATATCGTTATAGCGTCGGCGTGTGCAACAAAATAATGAATCATTAAATGGCCTAGATATATATACTACACACACACACACACATAAATATACATCTATATATATATATATATATACATATATATATTCTAAAGTTAATGTTACTTTATAGAAATGCTTCAAAAATGTGCAATTAAGTTTACGACGAATCGACAATGTTGGCTTTGCTTTTGGTGTGCAGCAATTGTTAGCGTTTTTTACACACACTCACACACACGCGCATATATACATCTATATATATATAAACATATATATAATTAGATCATGTAAGCCCAGTGTCTAGCAGCAGGCTCAAGAGTGAGAATATAAACACAAAAAAAAGACAAAAAAAATGACAAAACTTCATATTTTAAAATGAAAAACAAAATCGTATATATATTATATACTTAACGCATCGCAAGATTTTTTGGGCGAGCAACAATTGTTTTCCAAGCATAAATCACAATACCTATGCATATAAACAAATAGCTTTAAATACATCAATAACAATAACAAACACAAACTATTTGTGTATTCATCGATTGGATCGAAGCGAACGCAAGATGTGAAATGTCTATTGTTAAATTATCGCGCATCCTCAAAAATACGAAACGATTTGAAATTCATTTTGTGCGCTCTGAATGCTGTAAACAAATTGTTTTCATATATTTGTATCGGTATTTGTATTCGTATTCGTAATATTAGTGATTAAAACGAAACAAGAAATCGTTAATTTTGTAATTTGTATGCTCACACACACATGAAATGCTTTTGTTGTTTGCTGAGAGGCCAAAATTGAATTGATGATCCATGTGAAAAATCAAAATCAACTAAATGACAATTTTGTAGACTACTTAAAATCAACCAATACCAACAAGAATGAACAATAATAATTATAGTTATATTGAGAGTATAAGGAAATTGCGAAACGTACACTTAGAGAATGTAACTGAATTGTGTTAGCTACGTGAAATAATTAAAACAAAATGGGATTAGTGGATATAATTCGATGTGAACAACAGTATTTGTTTATTTAGCTTACACAAAAAAAAATCAACATTACAAATGTGTGGCGCTCAAGCGATTGCAGTGCCATCAATATCGTTTGCAAAGTTATCGATAGACAAGTTCGATATGCCCGACACACTTTTCGATTGGCTGCAGTTTAAATTTAAATTCAAATTAAGCTTAAACTGAACAGCTGCGATACTTTTTTTTATATATATTTGTTGGGCTTTGTCTTTTTTTTAGCTTACTCTGGGAACGAGCAGAGCGTCATATGGCTTCACTGCCGCCGTGGCGCCCTCCAGCGGTACCTCCTCGGGCATCTGACCGGGAATGGCGACCAGCTTAAAGTGCTGCAACAATGTGGTGGTGAACATGAACAAATTCTGCCTGCCCAGCAGATCGCCCATGCAACGATGACGCCCAAAGCCAAACGGATTGAAAGCTTCCGGCAATTTAATTTGTCCACCAACCAAATAACGTGTCGGATCAAAGGTCTCTGGCTCCGGAAAATCCACAGGATTAATGAGCATGCCTCGAAAACAGGCAATCACCATGGTATCCTTGGGTATCTCGTAGCCACTCAACCGCGTGTCGCAAACAGCGCGATGTGGTATGCCAAAGGTGTGCAGCATAAACATGCGCACCGCCTCCATGGTGATGGCTTCGCAATAGGGCAGCTTGCCGCGATCCGACCACTCGGGAATGCGTTCCAAGCCCACCACTTCCTTGATCTCGGCATAGGCGCGCTCCTGTATCTCAGGCTGTCGTATTAGATGCATGAAACAGAAGCCCAGACTCTTGTTGGTTGTCTCCGAGCCCGCCAGAAACATGTCCAGGCAAATGGCCAACAAACTCTCGTCGCTAAACATCACGCTGTCGCTGCTCTCCTGCGCCCTCAAATAGCTATCCATCAGATCGCGCGGCTCATCGTAGTTGCGATACGTGCTACGATGCAGCTCAATCTCCTTGCCCATAAAAGCATACAACGCTCGATGGCTGTGCACGAAACCATTGTAGCCGGAATAGTCGGGTGCAATAAATCGCAGCAGCGGAAAATGGCTGAAGAGTGCGCCGACCATGTCGATGTTCTTGAACAGCTCAAAGAATGTCTCCAGCAGCTCGGTGATCTCGGCTGAGCCGGGCTCGTAGCGTCGTCCGCTAAGCATGCACCAGAGCGTATTCAGCACATAAACGCTGGTCAGATCATGCATCTCAATCCTTGCCTCCTTGCCACCAGCTGCGGCGAGACGCGCACGCAAATCCTGCAGCAAACAACTGGCCTCGTTGTGCACTATGTCCATCATGCCGCTGCGCGCAAAGCCAAAGTTCTTGAGATGCCGCAAGATGAAGCGACGCTGCTCCACCCACATCTCGCCATCGGTCAGCAGCACGCCCAGCCTCGAGTTGAAGGTGCGGAGGCGATAGAAGATGCCATCGGGACGGCCGTCAATGTCTTCATTGGTCATCATCTCGCTGATGGCCTCGTTGGTATACGCAATTACCACCTTGTCCTTACCGATCTTCAGACCGTAGAAGCCATAGGCGTTGACATAGCGTCGCGCCAGCTCATCGATCACCTTGCAAAACATTCCGAGGCGCACGCGCAGTTGCGAGATCTGCAAGGCACTGCCCACAATCGGATACCATCTTGGACCTGGAAATTAGGGTGAGTTGGGATGAGACATAATCTAATTTTATTACAAATTATTTTCAAAAAATTACTTGCGAATAATTTTATTTTGGTATAAAAAGCTTTCTTAAACATTTTACATTTCAAGTAATTTTTAAATTCAAAATGATAATCAATACTTTTTAATTTTGTTTTTCCAAAAATAATTATTATTTCTGAGTTTTGGATTAATGTTTAATAATAAGGATTACCTATGATTTTAAGTATCACTCAAGTATAAATAAATATAAATTTAGAAAACTATTTCTTTACACTTGATTTTTAGTTTGAATGGAAAAAATTAAAATCACAGGTAATTGCTTTCGGTTAAATTTGTTCTTAAAATTACTTAAAAGTATAGTTGAAAATCAAAATTCGATCGCTATTAAACAAATTTAAATCGTTTCAATTGTGTGATTAATTATCAAGGTATTTAGATTAATGCATCAAGGTATTTAGAAAGGATCAATGAAGGATTGCTCACCTGGCGGAAACTTGAGGGGCTTTCGCACACCACTCAGCAGAAAGAGCAGCACAATTGTGGCAAAGAAGATCACCGAGTAAAACATTTTGTGGTGCACAAGTGGCAAGTGTTAAACGATGATGCAACACGATGCTGCAAGCTGGCTTTCACTTTCCTTTGGACTCTCGACTGTTGCGCAACCGTCGCAGCTTGTTTGCGGCAGCTCCACTTCACCTTGTTTGCAGCAGTCGGGCGGCCAGACCTCCAAGCAGTCAGGCAGTCAGGTGGCAGTCAGTTTTCTCTCGCTCACGACACAGATTTTCGCGACTTAGTCGCAGTTACTCGCTTCGACTAAAGCCGCCGCCTTGGCCACAGCTTCCTTATATAGCATATGCACAACGAAAGCTTTCTTTCCCAACTGGATTTTATTTGATTCAAAGTTTTTCATTTCACATTCGTAGGTGGACACAGCTTAAAGCACAGCTTAATGTGCAATTATTTACCAAGTCGAGCTTGGATTTCGACTTCCTTCTTTGACTGACCCACTTTTGTGGTTTCCTCATCGCTTGCCTAGATTCCCATTTAGTTAAGTTAAGGCTACTTAAGCTTAGTCAATGGTCATGGATTACTGCGTCTGCCACATTTTGAAATTTAAAATTAATAACTATTCAAAACAGGCTAACATTAAGGGTTAATATTTTCAGTTCAATTTAAACAGTGAATATACAAAACTACGAATGAAATACTACTATAAAATGGTAATTTCACTATGATTTTTTTGTTAACAAATAGAACAGATTATTCGTGAAAATATTTGCTAAGGAATTAAGCTAAGATGAGCACTCTTTATATAGTATGTGTGATCTATTAAAAAAATCTTTACTTGGATTTCCTAAACATTATGCAGTGCCAACAACATTTTTTTTGTAGGCTTCTGTGCTCTGTTTATAAGAAAATAAATTTTTAATAAAATTCTTAACTTCACGTATGTAGTTCTGTTTACCAATTTACACAGATTATAGATAATTTAACTTAACTAAAAATCAAATTTAAAAAAATGTATCCTGCAACATAGAATAATTGTGTTTTTTTTTAAATTGAAATTTTATTTTTAAAGTATTTCTCAATCACAAAACAAATTGCATTGAAAGCTTATAAGGTTTTACATTCTAAAAATTCAAAGTTAAAATTTTGTCTTGTACACTAATTACAGGGTACTATCCAGTCATACAATCTCATTTGAGTTGCGTATCAGTTTCAATTTCCTTACATTGCCATTGAGCGCTTGGTTGTCTTGAAGTTGACCGATCACCGCGATCGCTAATAATAAAGTAAAAGAAAAACAATTTCGCATACAATGTGCAAGGTATTTGGCGATTTTCCAACTGATGTTAAAGACTTTTCCTAAATATGTCTGTGAGTGTGTGGGGGGGGGGAGGGAAAAGTGTTGTGACCCAGTGCCATGGTCAATGCCATGCACAAAGTTCAATATTGTTGTGACCGCAACATTGAAACTGGCGCAAACAATAATCAACGGAAATTCCAAAAGCGAAAAACAAAGAAATACAGCAAAAAGAAAGGAAAAATAGAGGAAAACTTAAACTTGGCCAAAACATTGGCAAATTGGTAATTGGCAATCGCGAAAACTAGTTGCAGGAAAACTCAACGAACCCGTTTGGCGGCCGAAATCAAACATTAGAGGCTGCACCGAGGCTGAGGATGTTGATGTCGTCGCTGTTGTCCATTATGTCATAAGGCTGAGCGTCGCCTGCAGATCGCGGAAAGCAGTGGGCGCAAGTCCAAAATAAAAAAAAAGCTCGTTAGCTGGAACTGCAACTGCATTTGTGGTTAAACTGGAGCCAGCGAGGCAGCGACAGAAGCAGAGCTAGAGGCATTCAACTGCTGGCAAAGGCTGCACATTGAAGTGCTGGCCACGCAGCTCAACGGACGTGTTTACCACAAAGTAACTGCAATGGGATTTCGGTAAGCAGCAAAACACTCCAAGCGAATCCTCGCCAGTTATAATTCATAATAATGATTAACTTTAATCTAGTGTGGTTGTATTGGCCGTCATGGGTCTGGGCGCCATGTACATGATGCATCTGCTGGCGCAGGACTGGACGCGCATACGTCCTATTCAAGGCATCACCAACTTGGCTGGGCAGGCGAGCAACGCCTTGAATCTGCAGAGCTTTACCAATCTGGCGGGTCAGATTCCTAATCTGGCCAGTCAGGCGAGTGCCGCTTTGAATCTGCAACGTGGCAAGCGAGCTACGCTGCGACGTCCTCGCACTCATCCAGCGAGCAACCAGCATCCTGTGGCTGCCATTGACTGGAAACGCATCCTTGCACGCGATCCTTTCGAGTGCCTGCAGTCGCTCATTTGCCAGCTGATGTCGGGAGCCGAGTCGCAGTCCAGTGAGGCGGAATTGTTGATGGACTTCTTGGAATCGTCGCTGGAAATGGCGCCCGCGAAAATCGGACGTGCATTCAGTCGCGGTCTGGCGTTGCGGGGGCAGAGTGATCGTTGCTACGACGAGTATCCTTTCTGCTTGTACTCGGCCAAGACAATGTTACGCATCCTGCGCTGGTTCAGCGAAACCAACAGTCTGCCGGCGGATGAGGAGTAACCGTTTGTGCTCGACTTCAACTGCAACAACAGAGGTTATTAGTTGTACAATAATTAAATTAAATATGTAATGGAAACAGCTCGAATCCACCTCAGTTATAGTACACATAGTTTGTATATGATTCAGTTAGCGATTTCAGAATTCGTTTCAATATGCAAAAATATTTATTATGTACTCGTTTATGCATAATTGTGTTTATCTATGTGTATACATATATATAGTATATATAAATCAATAATAAAATGCGGAATGAAACAAGATACACACAAGTATCTGGAACTTAGCAGTTAGGAAACTTGTATGACAGTGTAGTTAGTGTAGTAGGTGCTTTACAATAACGAATGAGAGCGAGAAAGTTAATTCGATTAATAATTTAGCATCTTCGGTTAGTTGTCACAGTTTTTGTTCATCAGTTTTGTACATAAATAAAGAGAGCAATCGTGTTGCAAGTTGTAGAGTTTGAGATAGAGAGAGAGCGTTGGTTGCATCATTTGTGTACAGAGATTCACCAGTTATTTGAGCGCTAATAATATAATAAAAACATAACTAAATAAATATTGCAAATTTTAAAGAGGCAATAATTCGAATTCGATTCAATTGTTGTGCTGCTGCTGCAACGTGACGCTGGTCACATCCTTGACAATCATCTCGGCCACTTGCCAAGCAATCTCTTCCTGCACATTATCCTCGGGCAGATTGACCAGCTTACGCATCGCGTTTTTCACGCTCATCGACCACGCTGGCGACTTAGCATCAACCGCCTCAAAATCCCGTTCATAGCGTCCCAGCGAATTAACGTGTCCGAACTTGAGTGCGCTTACCGGACGTTGCCACAGCAGCTGGGGATTTGTCAGCTGTCTGGCATCGATATTCATCATGTTAGCCGTCGTTGTCTTGACCGGTTTAGCGTGGCCTGTGTCCAGTCCAGCGAGCAGCGTGTTGTGCTGCGAGATATGCGTGCAGTCCGACATGGACATCGTTTTGCGATGTCTTTGCTGCTGCTGCTGTGGCGATAATTTGGGAGCACGACGCAGACTTAGTCTGTATTGCAGGCTCGAACTATCGGCCACATCCTCCACATGAGGCACTTGTGGCGGTGACGACATCTTGGCCTTCAGCTCGTTCACATAATTGTCGAAGATCTGCGATTTGAGAAAGTTGGCGAAATGCTTTTGCTCCAAATACTTGGCAGTCACCAGCAGCGCCAAGTCAAAGGCTTGCGCCAGCTGTCCGGGGGCACAAATTGCCTGCTCGACACGCATGCGCAGCTTCTGCGACATCCAGAGACGACACTCTGCCTGCAGCGAGAAGTAGCGTTCATAGATGATCATGGCATCCGTTTGAGCGTCACGCGCCGCCTGCTCATCGTAGCTCTTGCGAAAATTGATGGCAGTTATCCAGAACTCCAAGCATTCGCGCTCCTGCTGCTGCTCCAGGTACTCGGTTAGATAGAATAGCGCCAGCTCATCGTACAGCACATCGTAGATGCTTAAAGTGGAGGCTTTGCCCTCGATGAGCTCCACGCAGTATTTGCAGTAGTAGCTGCTTTGGAGGAAGCCTGGCAGCTGCTCGCGTTCCAGCTGCTGCAGCACATATTCGCGCGCCTCCTCGAAGCAGCTGGCGGAGATTGGCTGCGCTTGTTTGCTGTCGTCCTTGCCGCACAACAGCAGCGAGATGTGCGCCAGAATGACAATGGGCAGCTCTAACTGATGGGGCGCATTCACGATCAAATACTTTTGATAGATGGCAATGGCATCGTTCATGCTCGCCGCACTAATCGATGGCGACAGCTCGGTGCTATGTGACTTGTTGTGCAGCTGCTTGATGCGACTCTTCTCGTCATCGGTGAGCGGCTTTCGCATGGACAAATCGCATAGTGTCTTCAATTCAGGTACATCGTTCTCCTCGCTGACAGCCGTCGTTGTCGTTGCTGTTGTAGCCTCCTCTTCAGCCTGCTGCTGCGCCACGTCGGCAGCTGCCGCGCTGGTGCTGTTGGCGCGCTCTCGTTCGTGCTGCAGTTGCGTTAAAGCCGCATGTCGAAAGTTCTTAATGTCCAAATAGAATTTAATCAGCGACAACGCGTTCTGTGTCTCCAAATACTGCACAAAGTAGCTCAGACAGTCGGGCTCGCTCACAATGGCCGCCAGAGACATGGAGAGACGCGAGTTGTATTTGAATATATCTGTGAAACAATAACAATAAGTGTCGAAAACGTGATAAGCTTCATTTGAATGCGCAATTTATGAATATTGCTGTGTGGCGTGTACGGAAATAAGCAAAGTAGCACACAGAAATACACACAAACACACGCACACATGGGTGGCATTGCCTCATTACCTTCATCGGCGGCGGCTGCGCCCACGAAATTTAGCAAGCTGCCATTGCCCAAGCTGATTGCATCGCTGCCCGCTGTTGTTGTGGCCTCCGTCTTCTCCTCCTCTTCCATGAAGACTTCATCACAGAAACTTGTTGTCGAGCGCAGCGAATGACGTTTTTGCGCCGCAGCCGCGGCACAATCGACCACATCATCGTCATTACCATTGGCATCTACCGCCGTGTCGTGAGAGCTACGTCGGCGGCCTGTGTTTTGTTTGTGTATGTAAATAACAGATTAGTAACACCCAAAACGTAAACACAAACACGAGAAAGTTTTGCAATTTCGAAATTGCGAGTGGTTCTACAACTTACTCGTCTGCCTCTTGATGTATTTCAGCATTTTCACATTCTAGTCGCGCAATTCGTAACAATTATCAACAATTTGTGTGTTTAATTATGACGATTAGAGCAGTAAATCAAAATAAATAAATTATTAATTAACTCCGCAATTTGTGACAAGTTTTGTGTAGAGATGTAAAAACATTGATAGATTTATCGATGCATCGATGTTTTTGACATAAATTTAAAAATCGATTTTTTTAAAGATCGATGAATTTATTTGTAATGAATTCCAACTTTCTGCTTTTTAACAAAAGAGCTTGCCAAAATTGGTTGAACTTGGAAAATACCACACAAAAAATATATCTATTCAATTTCAGTATTTTAAAACCAAAAACTTTATATTACTGCTAGCCAGTCTCATCATCGCTGTAATTTGATGCTAAATTCATGCTTATAAATTATTTATTATTGATTTATTGAGACTTTTTTCTTGGCGCCATACAAAAGACTGGACTGTTAACCAGGGCTCCCGATTGTTGACGTGTATTTCGATAGGCTATCGACCAGTGTGTACAACGCGAGAATTACTTTTTTTTTCCTATGCACACACTGCAGCGCAAGCAGCTGTGCGACAACGTTGCGTTTTTCTCAAAATTTCAAGAAATTCGAGTTTTTTCCAAAGAAGTAAATAAAAAATTCAGAACGCACTCGCGGCAATCACACGTAGGTTAGGAGCAAGGAGTGTCTGCCCAGGACAGAAACATAGCGACATCGATGAGTGTGGCGACACCCAAAAGCGGCGCAGCCGGCGACAACAATAAGAATCCAAACTCAAAACTGCCCTCGAGCGCTCTGGACGATCTCGTGCAATATGTGACGTTGCATGTGCGCAAGCCGACGCCGTTAAGTGGCGTGGTCTTGCCCTTTGTCCCGCTCTACCTGACTGCATTTTATCTCTGGATCTACGTGTACAAAGGCCACGACACTGAAACGCTGCCCGCTGCAAGTGAAGAAACGCCGGGCGCTGAAATTGCAGTAGCGACACCTGCTGCTGGCGACGATGGAGCTGCTTGGAATGATATTGGCTTTATTGCTGTGGTGGCCATAGCATTTCTGCATGTGCTGACGCTGCTCTTCTGTTACTGGAGCGTTCATGTGCTGGCCTTTCTAACGTGTTCGCGCGTTAAGAAGCCGGCGGCGGGCGTATTGGCCAAAGTTGTCCCTACCGAGAACAATGGCAACGCCAAGATTGTGCCCATACGCAGTCTGCGGCTGGAGGATGGCTCACTGCAGTACTATCTGGTATTTCAGAAGACGAAATACGTGTGGAACGATGACAAGAAAACATTCCGTGCCGTCGAGTTTCCCGTCAACCAATTGCTAAGCTCCTATGCCAGCTCCTTCGGCCTGGAAACGGAGGAGGCCATCAAGACGGCTACCCAAACGTATGGCAACAATGAAATGGATATGGTTGTGCCCGAATTCCACGAGCTGTTCATTGAACGTGCCACGGCGCCATTCTTTGTGTTTCAAGTGTTCTCCGTAGGTCTGTGGTGCATGGACGACTTCTGGTACTATTCGCTGTTCACGCTGTTCATGCTGATTGCCTTCGAATGCACCATTGTCAAGCAGCAGCTGCGCAACATGTCCGAGATACGAAAAATGGGAAACAAGCCGTATTTAATCTATGCGCTGCGTCAAAAAAAATGGCGTCAAATTGCCAGCGATGAGCTGCTGCCCGGCGATCTGGTGTCTATAACTCGCTCCCAGAACGACAACATTGTGCCCTGTGATGTGGTCATCCTGCGTGGCAGCTGCATTGTGGACGAGAGCATGCTGACAGGCGAATCGGTGCCACAGATGAAGGAATCGCTCGAATCGCTGCAGCAACTCGACAACGAACTGGACGTCGAGGGCGACGGCAAGCTGATGGTGCTCTACGGCGGCACCAAGGTGGTACAACACACGGCGCCCAGCAAAGAATCGATGCGAGCACCTGACGGCGGCTGCATTGGCTACGTCATCCGCACCGGATTCAACACGTCGCAGGGCAAACTGCTGCGCACCATTCTCTTTGGAGCGAATCGTGCGACGGAGAACAACGCGGAGACCTTTGCTTTCATTGCCTTCTTGATGGTCTTTGCTGTGGCCGCCGCTTCCTATGTGTGGGTCAAGGGCAGCGAGGATCCCGAGCGCAATCGGTACAAACTGTTCCTCGAGTGCGCCTTGATCTTGACCTCAATTATTCCGCCAGACTTGCCCATTGAACTGACGCTGGCTGTGAACACATCGCTTATTCAGCTGACCAAATTATTTGTGTTCTGCACGGAACCTTTTCGCATTCCCTTTGCTGGCAAAGTACAGATCTGTTGCTTCGACAAGACGGGCACGCTAACCACGGATAATTTGATGGTGGAAGGCATTGCGGGACTGGCACCTACTGGTGCAAAGTGCGTCCCCATTGAGGAGGCCCAGGACAGTACCATACAAGTGCTCGCCTGTTGTCATTCGCTGGCTCTGCTCGACGACGGTTTGGTGGGCGATCCTCTGGAGAAGGCGGCGCTAGCGGCGGTTGACTGGAACCTGACCAAGTCGGACAGCGTGATCCCCAAGCGTGGCAAGCTGAAGCCGCTACGCATTGTGCAGCGTTACTACTTCAGTTCTGCGCTCAAGCGCATGTCGGTGCTCGCTGGTTATCTGATGCCCTTCTCTAATGATGTCAACTACATTGGCGCCGTCAAGGGTGCACCCGAGATCATTCAGCGCATGCTCAAGGAAGTGCCCAGCGACTACGAAAAGGTCTACTGGCTGAAGCCCATTAAAACGCTTTCTTCTAAACATTTTCTTTCATTTATTTCAGATCTATTTGGAGTACGCACGTCGCGGTGCTCGCGTCATGGCGCTGGGCATCAAGGAGTTTGGCACACTGGGTGGCCAGCGTGTGCGCGAACTGAAACGCGAGGAGGTCGAGTGCGATCTCATCTTTGCCGGGTTTGTCATCATCTCGTGTCCCATGAAACCCGACTCCAAGTCGGTCGTCAAAGAACTCGTGCAGTCCTCGCACAAGGTGCTCATGATCACCGGCGACAGTCCGTTGACCGCCTGCCATGTGGCTCGTGAGTTGCGCTTCACCACCAAAAAACTGGTGATTCTGACGCCACCGCAAGAGGGACGCACTGACAACTGGAGCTGGTTGACTGTGGACGGCGATCGCAGCTATGCGCTGGATGACACCAAGTCGAAGAAGAACATTACCATGCTACTGTCCACCAACGATCTGTGTATCACGGGCGAGGGACTGCAATACTTGCAGCAGTCTCACCCGCAATACATGCGCCAACTCCTGCCCCAGGTGACGGTCTGTGCACGCTTTGCGCCCAAGCAGAAGGAATACATCATAACGACACTGAAGCAGCTCGGTTATTACACGCTGATGTGCGGCGATGGCACCAACGATGTGGGCGCTCTGAAGCATGCCCATGTGGGCGTCTCGCTGCTGACTAGCGCACCTGTGAAGCGGAAGCGCACCGAGGAGGAGCTGCAGCAGATCAACGCAGCTGCCACAGCCGCTGCGGCCGCTGCTCAGGCGCAGGCCAATCAACAGCTGTCGCCAAGGGAGCGAGCGATGCGCCGCCGGCAGGAGCATATCAATCAAACGCAGGCGCGTCTACAGAACGCAATACGCGACATGGAGGAGCAGACAATGGTCAAGCTGGGCGACGCTTCTATCGCGGCGCCATTTACCAGCAAACTGTCGTCGATCATGTGCGGTAAGCTAAAGTTGCAGTCCTTAAATACAGCGTCGCAATTAATCGCTTGTCTTCCCTCGCAGTGAATCACATCATCAAGCAGGGACGCTGCACTCTGGTGACCACGCTGCAGATGTTCAAGATCCTTGCCTTGAATGCGCTCATTCAGGCCTATTGCCAATCTGTGCTTTACATCGATGGCGTCAAGTTCAGCGACACACAGGCCACCATGCAGGGCATCTTTGTGGCCGCCTGCTTTCTGTTCATCACGCGCTCCAAGGTGAGTACCGATGATGATTATTAACGAGTCGTTTTTAATGAAATCTCCGCTTGCAGCCACTGAAAACACTGTCGAAGGTGGCGCCACTGCCAAACATCTTTAATCTGTACACCATCACGACGATTCTCACACAATTCGCAGTGCACTTTGGAGCTCTCTACTATCTGACCAGTGAAGCTTCGGCGCTGGCGCCGCCCAGGTGAGCATCACATCAATAATAATCAAACACATCATATAATTAATCAATTGTTAAACCCTCAGAGTGGGCAAGGTGAAGCTGTACATTGACATGGACAATGAGGAAAAGACCAAATACGATCCGAATATTGTCAGCAGCACCGTCTACATCATTTGCATATCGCTGCAGGTGGCCACCATAGCAGTTAACTACAAGGTGCGTACAATAAAGATGAATTTTGGGGTTTCTTTAGACTAGACTCGAAACGTAATCATTGACTTTGAAGCTTAACACGTTTTCTATGGAATAAATAGAAATGATATAAGTTTTATAGGTGACGTATAATGTCGATAATTGCAGCATAACATTTTTTGTTTTGCATTTACAATTTCACTTATAATTATTACGATATCCAAGTTTGTCCTTTTAAAATGGCTCATTTACTAATGTATCTCTTACTAAACAGGGTCATCCGTTCATGGAGAGTCTGCGCGCCAATCGCATGCTGATGTGCGCCATTGGAGCTTCAGCTGCCTTGGTGCTGTTCCTCACCACTGGCGCTGTGCCCGGTCTGACGCAATTCTTCGAAATTGTCGACTTTCCAGCGAATGTAAGTAAAGAAGGTGGCAGTTTGTGCTTTTATTTAAACACCATTTGCAATTGCAGTTCCGCGTCACTTTGCTTACTGTGCTGATCGTGGATATCGTTGGCGCATTTGCCCTGGATCGCATTTGTTCATTCCTGTTTGGGGAGACGCGTAGCAAGTCCAAAGTCCTCAACTGTTAGAAGTAATCCCCCCTCTTAACTATAGTATACTTCAACCACAACACAATTTAGACAGCAGGCAGCAATTGAAATTTCCTTTCCCTTACAAAAAAAAAGTATGAAGACTTTCAGAAATTAATAAGTTTTTTATTCGACATTATCTGTGCGCTGCAACTCGTATTAGAAATTGTGTGGTTTTCGGCGTCGGTTTCTTAAATGTTTAAACAAAAATGAAGTGAATATGAATGCAAAACCAAGCAACAAATAATTGTCATTGCTTGAGTTCGTTTATTTTGTTAGTTTTTTGTGCATTTACGTTTTCATTTCCCAACTTGTGCGTACTAAATATGCAATTAGTAAAATTGACGTAAGATTTGTAATCTAGTTAATAAATTGAAGCAGTAAACGATAAAAAATTATAATCAAAAATATGCTTAGTTTCGTATTTAGGTTTCATTCTGCACTTGTTCCTCCAACTTTGAATCCTCGAGCTGCTTGAACTGTATCAAGATGACCAAATATGTAGTGACAGCCGAAAATATCTAGAAATGAGAATAACTAAATAAGTCAAACCTTTAATTTTATTAATATGTAATATGATTACCTTGAACAGTGTGGAGTTGTCGATGGCAAAGAAACCATAGGCCGTGAATTGCACCTCCTGCTTGATGCTCTTGGTGAGAAACTTGTCGATCTGTCGAAGGAAGATAAGTTATCAATAATTAAGACATGGTTAAGTGTAACCTACGATATTCTGGAACTCCTTGCTCTTGCCATAGACACGCGCCAGGATCTGCGATGTGGAGTTGGCCTGCAACCGACAAAGAAAACCCAATTAATCAAAAGGCTGTTACGATAATTCCCAACCCACCTCGTAGGTGGTGGCGCCACAACTACGCGACAACAGGGCCATGAGGGAGGTGTGCAAACAGAGCCAGGCCAGGCACCACTGCAGAATGTGGGCCGAGATGAGGCCCTTGTTGTTGGTGATCTGCACAAAGAGATTGTACCAATTGGTGGTCACAGTATAGAAGGAGTAGCCCAGAAAGCAGACAATGATCAGGCTGCAGCACTCGTTGATGCTCTTGTAGATGCGCAACAATTTGTTGTGCGTGCGATAAATGAACAGCGACTCCTCTGGAAAGTGTTCCATGTTCGATTGACGATGGCGACTCCTCGCCAGCTTCTGCTGCTGCACATAGGTGAAGGCATTGAGCAGTTCATTGATGAAATGAAAGCGAATGCAAACGATGCGCAGCAGAGCAGAGGCAAACACAATAAATATGGCAGTCAGGCCATTCTGGAAGGCATAGAAAGCAATCAGGATGTAGGACGTGGGAGTAATTGCGCCCTGGACGCCATAGAAGCGCAACACCATAATGTACGCCTGGCAACAGACGATGACCACCATAAACTTGACGGAGAAGTTGCAATTGTTGCTGGGCACAGCGCCAAACTGAC
This sequence comes from Drosophila immigrans, assembly GCA_963583835.1. Lineage (NCBI taxonomy): Eukaryota > Metazoa > Arthropoda > Insecta > Diptera > Drosophilidae > Drosophila > Drosophila immigrans. The sequence goes on from OY757143.1 coordinate 34,313,726, forward strand.
GCACCACCTCCTTGTCCAGCCTGAGAATATCGTTCATGATCTCCAGCATGCTCTTTGTGTTGCGTGCGCAAACAAAGACAGCTAAAAGGCAGGAGGATTAAGTGAGGCAACAGTCGAAAGCCCGCTCGAGAAACTCACTCAAAGTGTAGGTAAAAATGCAGAGCAGTAGCTCGATCCATTGATTCACATTGTCGGTTTCCCGCAGCGAGAAGAACAACTGCGCCGAATTGGGCGTAAACAGGCTGTAGATGTTGAAGATGGTCAGCGCATGGACGACGCCGCGCACAAAGAACGAATAGAACTCGTTGGTCCTGCTGGGCGGACCCACCTCATAGCTGGAGAGCTGCTCATAAAAGGGCAGCAACCCGCTGGCCTTCAGCACCGTCAGAATGGTGCTGATGTCCTCGAAGACTCGGCTATCCCCCGACGCCGCACGCCGAGAAAATGCATCATTCGAGAGTTGGGAGCGTGGATGACGAGGATGCCGCTGAGGATTGGCAAACGAACGCGACTTGTGCGAAGTCATTTCGATTACCCAAGTGTTTGGACTCATCGCCTATTGGACACTGTTCACCGTTACTGTTGTCTGCTGTCCACGATTTTACTAACTAGGCGAGTGGGCGTGGCAGCAGGGGCAGCGAAAACGATTCAAACGCACTCGTGCCTATCTTGATCACACAGCACACAGCGTAAAGGGCCCGGAGGGGGCTTTTGCTTATCGGTTGAGGCAGGCGACAGGGTCCATTAAAATAATTAATTTAAATGTCGATTGTGTGAGGACTAAATTCAATAACGAGTACAACAAATGAGTGTTTTTGAGTGCACTCATGCGAATACTTGCGAGTTGCACAAGTAATGCGGCTGCTTGATTAATTGATGACGATATGTTATGCGCGAAAATGGGAATTTGTTCAAAAACGAATACCTGTGAATAATCATAGGGATTGATTTGTGCAGCACCCCATAACGCTTACTTTTAATTACAGCTCGCAACATGCGAATATGCTTGTTACGAATATGAATGCATTCATTAAGTTAGAGTAAAGTATCCCGAATGCATTTCATCATCATCATCATTCGTGAATATTTTCACGGTAACGCTTGAATTCTTAGACTTCTATTCGTGAGTATTTGTGAATATACTCATGAGTGCAGTCACGAATATTTTCACTCGAACGTATTACAGCCAGTAAGTCCTTAATTTCCTATTTATGTTTATATCCTTGAATACACTCAATACAGAAAAGTGTATTGGAAGGTACTTATAATTACATGAATGAATATATTCGTGAGTGCACTCGAGAATAATTCACAAATTTTCCAATTATCAATCACTACCACCGTACTGTAGTAAGGCCAGCACATTGGTGTGTATTGCTATTTATGTTCACAAATACACATGGGTGCACTCATGAATAATTGACACCCTGTTAATTACCACTCTATCCGAGAACTGTGAACTTACCTCCGATGCGAGGCAATCAAAGGAGCTGCAGATGACAGCCATAATGATGGTCTCGGCCACAACCCAGGCACAGGACAGTCCGATGGTGTCGTATTCCTTGCGCAGCTGGATGGGCGTGGTCAGGATGGAGAAGGCGAGATAGCTTTGGTTGGTCACCGTGTAGAAGGAGAAGCCGAAGCAGAAGAGCAAACTGACGCCTGTGATGGCGTTGATGTTCTCGTTGATGTAGCGAAACCTGCAGAACATCTCGATGACGTTGCTCAGCTCCAGCCAGTCGTGCTTGGTGTACGTCTGCTCCTTCTGACGCGTGAACGCATCGAGTCGCACGTTGAGGAACTCTAAGCGCTGAGCCAGGCACTTGAGCAGGATGCGCAGGTACAGGGCAAAGAGGCAGGAGTAGAGCATCTGCAGGCTGTAGATCACGATGAGGACGAGCTGCCTGTTCGGACTAATGTCGCTCTCGATGTGAATGTAGTAGAAAGCGACCACGACAACGCTGGAGGAGGCGAGCACTAGCAGAGAGCCGACATAGCGGCAACTGTAGCTGGCCACAAAGCCATGGGCGACCAGATACTCGTCCAGCTGGCAGAGATCGCGCAGGGTGCGATAATGCTTGGATGAATTCAGCACACTTGCGAGCACAATCACCGTGTAGCTGCAGATGCAGAAGAGCGTCTCTATCGTTCTGTTGATGTCCTCCGTGTCGCCCTGCAGATGCTTCATCAGCTTGTATTCGTTCGACGCTACGAGCACATCCTCGCTGAAGATGAAGCCACCGACCATCATCACGAGGGCCACAAAACGTCCATACAGCTGGCCGCTGTAGCTCAAATGGAAGTTTTCCAACTGATCGCCACTAAAGTATGGCAACAGGGCACACAGCTGAGTGGGTGTCGTCACAATCAATATATCACGCAGGATTTTCATTTTACGATCGACTAAACTGAACGGTCGGCAATCGAATACTGGACAGGAGACTCCGTAAGTGTCCTAACTTAATTATTCATAATTAAGTATTATTTTTGGTGTCCATTTCTCATAAATGATGCCATTATCAAGTAATTGATAGTCATTATATTCGTTCATAAGCTAAAACCTTTTTGGTAAACCTTTAGGAACATTCTTGTTGACCTATTCAGTGTGTATCTCGATGCAGTTCCGGGTTGAACAAAAATAATATATATTCAAAATGATGAGCGATTATTTGTAAATATTTGAAAACTATTTTTCAATTTAAATCAACCAAGTGACCAACAAAATTTTAAGCAAAATAATTACTTTCGTTTTAAGAAAGTTAATGATTTTATTATCACATTGAAACAGATTTTTAGACATAGAAGACTTAATTAAAGAATAATATATATATTTTGTTAGTTTTCCATTAGAATAAACTCAGTGACCAAACTCTGATCTAGATACAAAAAAGTTTTAGTGAAATTCTGAATCTGATAATATTTCTTTAACTTCTTTAAATAAATGAAATTATAATGAACTCTCTAAGTAGCACTTGAGTTCATTAAAAATGTATTAATTTCAATGCAATAAATAAAAATAATAAAGTGGACAATTAAGAACTCAAATGTAGACCCTTAAGAAGCGAAACAAATTGTTTTGGGTGTTAACAAAAACAGAGAACAAGAGGAGAAAAGGTGTAAGCATGAAAATGAAATAACTTGGATAATAAATTGAAAATTCATAGCCCATAAAAGGACTCGGAGCAGCTGCTGGTCGAGAGGCATGACAAAGCGATTAGGCCATAAGATGTGCGATAAGCTTTTTGGCTAAGCTTTCGCAAGGGTGTTGTGTATACAATAAAATGTTATGGGGGGTGTGAGGGTGTGTGGGAGTATGTGTGTGTATGTGTGGGTGTGTGTGGTGTGTAATACCTACCCCTTGAATGTGGGCATGTAATTGTTATATACGAGCATGAGCATTATCGCCCTACGAAACATATTTGTCACACCTTTCACTCCTCAGTCCCAGAGTTTCGGCGACGGGGGAGAGCCAAGATGTGACTGTGGATGCGACCATGGCTGTGACTATAGCTGTGGATGTAGATGTGAATGTGGATTGCGATGTAGATACCTGCGCCTCATGGCACGCCTCGGCAGAGTTTTTATAGCCACTGTCGATAAAAGGGCATTTTATGTTGATGCTAACAGCTTGCCGAAAAAAATATAATAAAACTTGAATTTACACATAATAATACAAAAATTCTAAAGGGTTTCCGAGAATTTCCTAACGATCCAATAAGAGATTATAACATAGGCTTGAATTTACTTACACACAATAATATAAAATATTCTGAGAATTTCATTACGAACGTATGAGAATTAAATTAAGTATTTTTAGCATAATCATTATTCCGATATTCATTGATTGTTAATAATAATTAAAATCAACAGATGACTACGCATCATTGATCAGGTAGACTATCGGATAATGTATGTTCGGACAACAATAATATACTGTGCATGTATACTATATTATTTTACTATACTGTGTGTAGACTTAACTACATCCCGGAATTAACAATTTTATTGCTATACGATAATTTTGCAAATGAGTTAAATTAATAGAACAATTTTACAAAGTCGGAATTAAGTGAAGCATGAAATTGGAAACAGTGAGTAGCAGGTATTTCGCAGTCGAGCATCACCGAGTGGAGCTTTCTGGCTGGTTTCCACCCCTAATGAGGGATTGCAATTCTCAATCAATGCGGCGCGCCGGCAAACGTTTTTTTCTCCATTTCCTCTATGTTTTTGTTTGTTTTTTGGCCGTGTTTGGGGAGAAACTGGCACGCTGTTGCTGTTGCTGCTGCTGTCGTCTCCCTCGGCTGCTACTGCTGCTGCTGCTTTGGCTGTGACGTCACGACAAGGCCGTGGTCAACGGCCAACGGCGACGGCGACGGGGCAACAACAGATACAGAGATACAGACAGCAGATGCCGAGGCGCACTGGAGCAAACGCTTCTTATCAGCAGCCTCATCGCGAACTGACGCGCAATAATAGTACTGCAAAAAAATATTGCAAATTGTTATAGATTAATTCGACTAGAGAAATTGTTAATTTAACAATAATGTGGCTGCTGCTGTGGCGCCTGCTGCTCTTCGCTGCCCTGCGCCTGGGCCACGCCCACTACACAACCAGCAGCGATGTCGTCGTCTACCATACGCTGCCCCACTTCTGGACGGGCGTCGGCTTCTGTCCCGCTGGCGACATCAATCACAAGGGCATTTCGGCGACGCTGTCGTCGCCCGCTCTGCAATTGAACCTGCGACAAATCGCCGCGTTGCCAGTTGGAGCTGTCACGCACATACGCATCCATTGGCTGCTGGAGCTGGTGCAGTTGCTCGAGTACAGCACGGATGGGGTGCCGCGCTACGATTACGACAAGTTCGATGCGTTTGTGGACCTGCTGCAGGAGCTGCGACTGTCGCCGGTGCTGGAGTTCATGGGCAATCCCGGCCAGGTGTTCACGGCGAATCCCGAGCGCAATTGGTTTCTCTGGGAGCACTTCACCAAGAGTCTCATCAATCATCAGCTGGGTGAGTGTGCAATCAGACCTCGACTGCACTTTCTACTCACTTTATTCTCATGCTGCAGCTCGTCATGGCGCCGCTCGCTTGTCCAGCTGGCGCTACGAGACCTGGAACGAGCCGGACTTGCTCAACTACAACCGCATTAACTTCACAGCCGAATCCTATCTGGAGTACGTTCAAGCGGTGCGGCGTGGCCTGAGCAAGGCGGGCGGACGTCGTAAGTCCAAGCGACAGCAGCAACTATACCGTGCGCTGCGCGGTCCTGCCGGTCTCTTCAAGGCGGAGCAGCGTCATCCACTCTGCTGGCAGCTGCTCAAGGTGTGCAACGAGCAGCTGGCCAAGTGTCCCATCGACATACTCAGCTACCATCGCAAGGGCGTCGACGGCAGCGCCACGGAGATACTGAACGGCTCGCTGGCGCTGCTCACCAAGATCTATCACGACTATCCGCAGCTGCAGCAGCTGCCAGTGGCCAATGAGTGAGTGTCCAATTGAAGTCTGCTTAAAGTTATGTATGCCCACTAGCCACAGAATATAGAAATAGGAGGCATCTTCATAATCTTAACTTTTGTTTAATAATGTGTTTGGCATTTAATTTCTTAAACAAGAGCGTTTGGACAGTCGACTGTAATCTCTTACTTGCTTTGTTTCTCCTCGTAGCGAGGCGGATCCCGTGGCTGGCTGGAGCACGCCGCGGGACTTTCAGGCGGATGTGCGCTATGCGGCCACCTTGATGTCCACGGTGATGCAGCACTGGCATGCCAAGCTCGCTGGCGGCGTCATGGATCAACTGGAGTCGCTCAGTCATGACAACGCCTTTCTCAGCTATCATCCGCACGAGTTTCAGCAGCGGTAAGCCATGAGTGATCTTCCACTAATCACGCTTAATCTCGCTTCTACACTCAGCACACTCCTGGCGCACTTTCGCATGAACGAGACGCAGCCGCCGCACTCGCAGTTCGTGCAGAAGCCCGTCTATGCGGCGCTCGGCATGCTGGCCAAGCTGGGCACACGCGCCGCGGATCTGGAGCTCGTCAACATGGACAGCAAGCACAGTGTGCAAGTGTTGCGCAGCATCTCCGGCAACGGCGTCGCCCAATACATGGCCACCATCTTCCTCAGCCCCGAGCAGGCGGGACCCCAACTCACGGCCTATCATCACAAGTATACGCTGAACATGTCGATTGCCAACGAGTCGGCGTTCATCACGGAGCTGCTGGTGCCGCACAGCACGGATCCGTTTCGCGTCTGGCAGCAGGCCGGCAGTCCAGCGTATCCCAATGCCACGCTGCGCGAGCAGATGCGGCGCAAGCAGACACCGCGTCTGTATGAGACGGGTCCCATTTGGCAGTACAACAGCGAGCTGGTCGTGAACTCGGCCAGTCTGCCGCTGCCTTGGGTGATGCTGTTGCGCGTCTGCTCAGCGGCGTGGCCCAAGTTGAAGCGACCCCAGCAGCTGGAGATTGCGGCGATCACACAGCGTGAGGTCTTCATCAGCTGGAGCGAACAGCCGCGCTCCACGCAGTGCCTGAAGAGCTACGAAGTGTGGTTCAGAGCCAGCGCTGCCGCCGCTGCCGACTGGATGCAAATCTCGCTCGGCTGGCATCTGCCATATCCATCGTTTCAATACGCTCCCGGGCTGAATGGCAGCGTCAATGGTAAGTCTATCAATTAGCGAGTTCAGTTTAAATACAGAGTTTTGTTCCCGTGCAGGTTTCTACAAGGTGCGCGGCGTGGACGTCTTCAATGAGCGCAGCGCCTTCTCGCAAATTGTCGAATATCTCGAGTTGTAATTTAACACAAAATTGATGAGCAACAAACAACACACAAAAATTGTAAAAGAAACAAAAACATATTGTAATGGTTATTAACATATCGCTCATATTAGATGCAAAACATAATCAGGCTTTAATTGGTCGCAAGGCGCCAACGCTGCTGCTGCTGCTTCTCCTTCTCCTCATCCACATCCTCCTCTTAAGCTGTCGTCAATCTCTGTCTGTCCGTCTGGAATGGAACTGAACTGGGGCACAAATCTTCAGAGAGGCGGCAGCGAAGCAGCGGCGCCTTGCCAACAATTTAAGTATTCTCATATACATAAATATTTATATAAATATACATATAGTACATAACGCGTGTGTTTGTTTGTGTTGTGTTGAGTGCAATAATTAAAGCCAAGCAGGAATACATTCCAGTTGTTTAGCCCTCGGCATCCAGCACAAGCCACTTCTCGTTGATGTGCTCAATCTGCTTGGTCAGTATGGGATTCCGGACACGCACCTTAATCTCCAGTTTGCCTCCCACCTGCTTCCTGCCCTCCATCAGCTGGAATAAAGCGATTGTTAAGATAAATTCCAATATTATTATTTATATCTACTCACATCGTAGGTGTCGTGTATGTCGCACTTGGTCTCCAGCGGCGCCAGCTTGACATTCACGGTGCCAATCAGAGTGTCGGATCTCAAGAATCCTCTGAAACAACATACGGGCAGTTTACGACTTAGTCCACAACAATCAATACTGCAGCTGCTTATCGTTTTATTTTTTGGTTTATTTGTTTATTGATTTTATTTTAGCGACATTTGTGGCGTGGCATTGAGCGCGTTGCGAAATGAGTTGGGATTCGAGGCGTAAGAATTTGGTAAAACATTTTTATTAAAAATTATCTGAGTAATGTCGTGCAATGGATATGTTTTTAGCGAGGCGGCAAAGCTCTACAGCAAATAATACAAAGGAGGGAGCAGGCAAATTCAGCCAGATAAAACTAATAAATAGGTAAATTGTGTTCTACAAAATAATTCTAGGAAATCGAATAATTTACTACAATAAAATTAGTAGTAAAACCAAATTAGAATTTAGCAAAATAACATAGAGGAATATTACTCAATGAAATACGAAGCATCATAACAACTTCACTAGCAACCAATTATGATTTCGGCTGAAGTGATATTGGAGGAATTTTGTAATAAATATTGACTCTTAATACATCAATCATAACTAGAAGAAATTAATCTACTGTACTTTAAATTGTTGAAAATATTTACTTCAAATCTATCAATTTTAAAAACTATTTATCTTAAATTTCAAGATTTCTATAAAATTAACTATTGCTGCAAAGGGTATAATTAATGTAAAATGAAACTCTAAATAGTTTTTCTAATATATTTTCTAGCTTTAAGCCGCGCTTTTGTGGTCTATAGTCTGTGGACCACAAAACACCAACAAGTTTATACTATTTGATACTTTCGCTTCACCTTGGTTAATTAATATGCGTATGCGTTTGGCATTAGTACAAGTTAATTTTGTTATTGCAGTGCTAGTAATTGATTAATAATTCAAATGCAAAAGCCAATCACAAATGGGCACTCACCCTCTTGAGTAGATCTCGAACTTGACGCCATGCCGTTTGATGATGCGATTAAACTGGCGATTGCCACGCTGGATATCCACCTTGAAGCGCTCGTCGTAGTCGGGACTATCGGTGTCCTTGATCACATTAGTTTTAGCTCTGAAGAACTCATCCTACAGTGCAACGACAAGTTAATACAAAACTAAACCATAAAGGACTGAGAATACTTGCATTCAAGAGCGGATATTCGATGCGCACATAAGTGTCCACCTCCTTGGCATTGGCCACGTTGTAGTTGAGGCCGCGTACCACAACAATTTCCAGCTCCATGTCCGTCAGATCCGTGTTGCAGTGAACAATGTTAAAGGAACGCTTCTCGTAGTGGAATTTAGGCAGTGTTTGATTCTTGCGTTTCGAGTAACGCACCAAATCCAAATCCTTTTGCACTGTCAGCGCGAGATTCTCAAAGCGATTCATGCCCGCGACATCGCCCATGGCCTTGTGATGATCCCGTGTGTTCTTGCACATCATCAGCTGCTTGGCCAGCTGCTCCTCGATGCGCACTCCTATCTCGCAAATGTCATCGCCCGGATCGCATTCCTCGGCCGCCACAATGGCAAACGATGACTCCAGATTATCGCGTTGCGAAGGCGGCACAGGCAGCTGGAATGAGGATTTAATGATTGATTAAAAACAGCAGTGAAAATATTAAAATTTGAAAATAATTATTAAGTTTAAATTGTTATTTCTAAAGTGAAATAACTATTATACACAAAAAATTTTATTTAAATTTAAAAAACAAAAGGTTTGCTCCAACTTTGAAATATAAATTTAAATTTTCTTGGTTATATTAGTGTTAAAAATTATTTTAAAAATGTTTCCCCTTACCGTATTCAGATCCACGGGTAATCCGCTGCTCGCCGCGTTCAGCAGCGACTCGAAGCCCTTGTATATTTTCAAATACTCCTTGGCCTGATCAATTTCACCCGCCTTTTTGGCAGCTATGGCTGCCAGCTTGAACTCACGCTGACGCTCCAGGAGTAGTTTCATTTGCTGCTCGGCCAGATTGCTCTTGTGCTGGTTGCCCGAGGTGCGTGTCGTCAAATCCTTGGAGGGCGATGGCGCTGCTGCTCGGCGTTCGGCTGTAGGCGTCGCTGAGGCAGAGCTACTAGGCGTGCCGCCAGCTGAAGTACTGGCCGTCGCAGGTGGCGATGTGGGTGACATGGGTGGCGTTGCTGCTGGCGGGTTGGCAGGCGCATCAGATGTGGGCAGTGGTCCAAATCCAGGTGGCGTGGGCAGCTCCTCGTAGGCCACGGGACGGCCAGCCTTGTGCTGCTTGATGGCATCCTCATACTGTTTTACGATGCGGCCGAAGCGACGCGCTTTGCTGGTGTTGTTCTCCGCCTTGGCGGCGTCTTCCACGGACTTGTATTTGTCCAGACGCTGTTGCAGCGCTTCCAGCATGGACGAAGGCGTCGACGAGGGGGCTTCAACAGCTGCAGGAGGAGCTGGCGCTGGCGTTGGAGCTGGAGCTGGATCTGTAGCAGGAGCTGCCTCGCCGCTCTGCATCTTGGCCATAAAGGCTAAGAACTCAGCTGGCGGCGGCGGCATGTCGCTAAGATCCACTTGCTGCCCCTCCTCGCACATCTTGACCACCACATCGAACTGTTTCACAACGCGCAGAAACTGCAGGGCTGTCGCTGTGTCCCCAGTGCGCTTGGATTGCACAGCAGCCGCTTTGTATTCGCTCTGACGTTGACGCATCTCAGCCACCAAAGGATTGGCTGGCTGCGTAGGCGTGGCAGGAGCTGCAGGAGGAGTACTTGGCGTTGGCGGCGCTGGTGCAGCACGCATAGGCTTTGGTGGCTCTGGAGCTGGTTCATCTGCTGGCGCAACTGTTTCAGCTGGTGCAGCCTCGCCTCCCGCCGGCTTCACGCTGACCTCGGGCGGAATGTCGTCCACATTGATGGACCTGCCGGCTGCCGATTGCTTGGCCAGATCCTGCAGCGTCTTAAGACCACGCGCATATCGCCGCGCTTTGGCCGATTCACCAGCTGCCTTGGCATTAGCCTCCGCCTGCTTGTACATGTCCAAGCGTTGTCTGATGATACTCAGTGTGTCTACAGTTGTGGTGGGCAGAAAGGTCTGCACTGGTTCCGGATCAGCAGCTGGTGCAACAGGAGTTGGCTCCTCCTCCGCTGCCACTTCGTCTCCTGTGATCCCTTGCAGTTCGCCCAGTAAATCGCTGTCGTTCTCCAGCGCCTCATCGTCGTCATCGTCGCTGACATCACGCATGCTGTCCGCAATCATTTTATCCAGCTCGCTGTTCGGCATCAACTTTGCCTTTGGCTTTGCTTTGGGTTTTGGGCCGCCGCCACCAGCAATTGCTGCAAGTTCGGCTTCCAAGTCGCTTTCGTTGCCATCGCTAGCGTTGCCGTAGCCAGCGCTTGGATCAAAGTCGTCTGGTATTTCCGTTAAACCAAACTAAATTGGGGGGGTCAGGGAAATCATGAGTCATAAAGATAAATAGACTGTCAGACGTCAGACCATTTTTTAATTATTTACCTGCGATAAATCGTGCTGGCGTCGCTTTGGCGGCTCGGGTTTTTTCCGTGAAAACATTCTGCACTAATTTGGGGCAATATACTTATGTCTATGACTAATAGTAGGCACTAGAAAGTGTTTTGTTCACGCAAAATTAAAATCTCAATTGCGTTGTAAACGCAGACAATAACAAAATTCGCTGTTATCGAAACTAAGGATGAGCGATAACAGACTACAGACTCCGATTCACTTTCATTTGATAAGCTATCGACCAAACATCGTAAATCGTAAGTCAATAAATATGAACAGAGACTGAGTGAATATCTATAAAAAAAACACATGTTTATTTCTTTATAAGCGGCACATTGTGTAAATCATTGCAATTGCATTAATTTATTTCAATTAATGGCATTCCAATTGGAAATGTATATCACCATTGTGAACACTCCAATTGGATGTGGGTAGAGCACTTGTTATCGACCACCGCCACCCGTGTGATGTCTATCGATGAAATTACCATCACAGGGCACAACAGTTTGCGAAAAATTCGTGTAAAACTTTTGCTATTGATTGGACAAATTGTTGGTTGTTAAGAAAGGCAAAATTGAATTTAAAGAACTTTGGTGCCTGTGCCGAGACATGCATTAGTGTGCGCTTGCAATAAGCTGGCTGTGGTGCGTGAGTTGTGCGTGCAAAACGTGGCCAAGACAGTTGAATTTCGAGTCTTTCGTCCGTTTTTTGTCACTGGCCATTACTTTTCCTCGATAGGCGACAACGACGTCGACGGCGACGAGGAGACGATAATCGAGCATTGTGGACAGTTGCGGGGGGAAGGCAGCGGCAGCAGCAGCAGTTTTGTTTAGTTAAGTGTGGAAATAAACGCAGCGAAGAAGAAACGGGCGTGGCTAGAACAACAACGAAAGAACAGAAAAGTTGAAACGAGCGCTGGAGCAGCAAGCAACAAGTAGGCGGCTGCTATGGAGGAGGTAACGCTGACGGAGCCTGAGACACGCTTCTATGGCGAACTGTTCCAATGCTGCGACCTGGAGAATGCCGGCAAAGTGCCGATGCTCAAGGCAACTGAATTGTTTCGCTCAGCTGACGTTGCCAACGAGACAGTGATTGAGGTAGGTCCATCAAATCGCCCACTTCCCAATTTCGTGATTGGCTAATTATGACATTTCATTCAAAAAGATCACCGCCTTGGCCGGCATACCGTCGACTGCCTTGCACATCTCACGCGCGCAGTTCTATTCATGCCTCAAGCTCATCGCAGCTCATCAGGCAGCGATGCCGTTGCGCCAGGAGCTGATAGTCGCCACCATGCCGCTGCCATTGCCGCATTTCAGCTGGAAAGAAGCCGCCACGGCTGGCTGCGAGAATGGCCTGGGTGCTCTGCCGCCGCCACCGCCCACAGATCGTCGCAACTCGCTGCGTCGCAACTCCCAGCAACAGCAGCAGCAGCAACAACAGCAGCTGGAGCAGCTGCAGGACGCTTCGGATGTGCCCAGCACCGACTCGGAGGTGGAGCAAAACGAGTCCAGCTGTGGCGGCGACTTCGATGAGCTGGCAGGCGCTGCTCATGATGTCAACGCCGTTGTCAGCAGCAGCAGCAGCAGCCGCGAAACAGTGCGTACAATTAATCTTATCACATTTTTATTTATTTGTTTATTTATTAGAGATGCTGGGTACATTTACAACTATTGTTATTTGTGTGCATATTATTATTATTTGATATAAGTATGTGTATTAATTAATATGCATTGTTTATGCATTTTTGAATTTTGTATTCATTTATTAGAGATGACGGCTAAGTTTGCAAAGCCTACTTAAATATTATATTTACGTTTTTACTTGATATAGAGATGTATTTTAACTATTAACTAATATGCATATTTTTCAACCTTATATATTTTTGATTTATATATTTACCATCTTAAATTATATTATTTTATTTATTTTTTCAAAAATTCACATGCTAAATTTATTTATTATTTAATGTGGAAATTTATTAAAATTTGTCATACCTTATATTTATCTAATCTATCGCTCTATGCAAATAAGCTTAAATTCTGTACTGACCTGACTTTGTATGTTTCCGTTTGCAGCGTCGACGTGGCGCCGGCAACGGCGGCTCACCGGAAGCTTGGAGCACCAATAGCGACAGTCCGACGCCAACGAACAGCGTGGCGGAACGTCCTTGGGCACAGGACACGCTGTGGCAAGGATTGCTGGGCGATGAGCATCGGCAGTTGTTGGGCACCGAGGAGGAGTCTTCGGATCGCCATAGCAGCGATGAGGATGACAACGAAAACGAGCTAATCACCATCTATCAAATAACCGCCGAGCAGCGCGAGTACTACAACAAACAGTTTCGCGCTGTGCAGCGTGATCCGCACGGTTTGCTTTCTGGTCAGGCAGCGCGGTAAGTTTACAACTTACTTCAAAATATTTATATAGTGGCCTAATTCAACCAATCCTCCCTAGCGTCTTCTTTGAGAAGAGCCGCATTCCTGTCGAGGAGCTGCGTCACATTTGGCAGCTGTGCGACGTGACACGCGACGGCGCCTTAAGTCTCTCCGAATTCACAGCTGCCATGCATCTGGTTGTGCTGCGTCGCAATAATATTCCCTTGCCCAGCAGCTTGCCGCACTGCCTGCATCCGCAAGTGTTGGCTGCGGCGGCGGCGGCAACTGCAACAATTGCTTCAACAACATCATCGTCATCGTCGCTGACGGCAACGCAACACATACCTCAAGAGCCGCCCGAGGCTGATCTCCTGCATCTGAACGATGATGACGACGATGAGCATACGGACAATACGATTATAAGTAGCTCGCAAGCGAATAAATCACGTGCCGTCGTCGTAAATAACGATAAGAACATTATGAATCTGAGCAGCATCTCGACATCGAGTCAGGTGAGCAACAGCAGCGGCTCGCGTCGTGAGGTGACAACAACAGCAACGACAACGCCGCCGCCATTGCTTAAAAATCGAAGCATTTCCAACTCGCCAAATGTGGAAAAAGCGGCAGCAACAACAACAACGAGCTCAGCTGCAAATGTTGGTGCTGGTGGAACTGCGGCGGCCTCAAACGATGCCAGCCAATGGACCAAGTTTAGCGAATCTCCCACAACGACAACGACAACAGCTCAAGTTGTGGCTGCTGCTGCTGCTGCAGCAAGCAACAACGCAACCATTTCTAGTCCGGGCCTTAAGCCAGCGCTCTTCGACATGAAACGCACTGCCCAGGATGTGGGCTCGAATCCGCAAATCTTGCATCCCGTGCCGCTGCGTGTAACCCCCATAGGTAAGACTAGATAATGCGATACAATTAATGCTGGAATTTCAATGTCAAACCCTTTGCAGGCACAGCAATTGCTGCCACTGGTGAACAGGCGACTGCTCAATCCGCTGACATCGATGGCGTCGTTGTGCTGCGTGAGGAAAGCCCCAAAGCAGCCGCATCAACAGCAGCTGCTGCAACGACAACGACAACCAATCTAAACAATCAAACGACAACAACGCATCGTGATCGCGATCGCGACTCCATCGCTATGCAGAGCAGCGATCTGCGCGCCATTCAACGTCCCCAGGCTAAAAAGCTGCCAGCTAAAAACATTGGCGCGCTGCCGCCGCCGCCACAGAGAGAGCCCAGCATTGGCTCCCTGGGTGTCAATGAGCCATCAGAGCCACAAACGGTGGCAGCGTTGCCCATGGCCTATGCCAAAAAGGAGCCGCCACCTTTGCCGCCGCCAAGACCACATCGACACACACGCAGCAGCAGTTTGGACCTGAACAAGTTCAAGATGGGCGCAGCCGGCTCACAGCAACCAGAGGTGAGTCCTGTTGTCAGTAGGTCTAAGAACTTCGCGTGCAGTTATCTAACGCCAGCTAAGGACATGCTTTCAAAAAGCTATACAAATAATATGCCATTTATCTGCCTCTTACAACTTTACCAATTAAAATGTTTATGTTTTTAAAATATATTCAATTAAGATAGCATTTATCTATCTCCAGTCAAGCTTATAAGTTCAGCAAATTGTCTACAATTTGCAGCTTTCCTGTAGACCAACTAGAATGACTCCATTGAATTTTGTTCATAACTATTTGAAGATGATTAAGTGCTCATTGTTATACTACTGTAGGCCTTTGTCCGCTTTGTTATCTATCGATCTTCTATCATTCATTAATGAATTCATGGATTTTCAATTGTTTTTAAATTATGTTCTGCAGTGCTTGTGCGCTTAACTATTCGTTATTTGCTATCATGCTGAAGCCTAACATGTCCACTAATTATTTTTCATATATTCATGTTCCCTTTGTTATAATAGTTATTATTACTATGTAACTGCAGTGCTCTACCCTCAACTTTTCTACAAATTCCTATAAATGCAATGAGTTTTCTTTATGGAAACTGTTGATTTTTTTATTTTACTAACTGGTGTTTTTGTATCATTAATAGAACAGAGATAAAAAGTGTACATAACTATTGTAAATATTAACTATTAATTACTTATCCATTTTCTATCATTCACTTCTCTTTACGTTTCTTTCATGGGAATGAATGATTGAGTTTTTCTATGTTTTTTAGTAGTCACTATAATATAACTGTGACCCGCTGAATTTATTTATTTATTTATAGATCTAGCTTAATAATGATAAAATTATAAGCTAGTTTTTATTTTTCTGCTATGGCAGCGTAGGCCTTCAGCACTATGGTTGTATTCTTATAATTGTGACTTATTAGACAACAATTCCTATAAATGTGTCGAGTTTTATTTGTGGAAAATGTTGATTTTATCATATTACATGCTGCTTGATAAGCTACACTAATTATTATATTACTGCATTGCATTGTCGATTTTTAAATCAAATTGTGCGCTGCAGCAATATAAATGCTTTCGGTGAGCCGAAATCATTTACTTTTATCTCGTGTTTCTTCTACCGTTCTCTTGTAAACAATTTGTAATATAAACCCTACTTTAATTAAGATAACCGCGCAAGCCAGCTTCGATATGCAAACCTCAACGGGTTTTGCCGATTTCACGCACTTTGCCGACGACGCGACTGCTGTTGTAAGTGACAATGAAACCATCTCTCAATCTTGAACTTGAATTTGAATTTGAACTTGCATCCGCAATTGGCAGTAGCTTTTACTAGTGTTATGCGTCCAAAATTCTGTAGCTCAACCATTGATTAATCCACAACGTTTTCTTCTATGACGAAACTAATGCGTTCTTGACTAATTTTGCAGCTGGATGCAAGCAGCAGCAGCGCTAATGCAACTGTCGCCGCTTCGATTGCTGAGCAGCAGCAGCACTCATTGCCACCGGTGCCGCCACCGCCTGCTTTTGTGCCGCCCACGCGTATCTCGCTGCAACAGACCCAGCAGCGCATCTCTGCATTTGAGGTGTATCGCAAGCCGCAGACACCGGCACCATCAGTTGGCGGAGCAGCTGCATCCACTTCGACTGTGGCAGCCCAATTGCCCAATGCGGAGATCTTTGACAAACGTGTGTCGGCCATCAGCGATTCGTTGCGTCACGTCTCCTTCAAGCAGAATCAAACGAGCACCACCGAGTTGCTGCAACGCCTGCGGGAGCAGAACAATTCGCTGCTGCATCTGTGCAATGATCTCAGTGACGAGCTGCTCAGCGTGCAAACACGCAAGGAGGAGATGCGCCTCAAGTTAGAGAGTCTAGCGGCTGCTGCTGGCGCTGCTGCTGCAGCCAACGATACATCGGTCGCTGGCTCAGCGGACTCGTCGATAACGGCCCCAATGACGGCCAATGTGACTGGTGGCTCAGCTGGCTCTGCTGGCGCCCAAACAAATGTTTAAAACGTTTCTTGTTTCTGTTAGTGTTGCATGCAACACACACATACCAACTCAAAACACACACACACACACACACACATGAGAAACTGGAGGCATCCTCAGTTAATGCGAATTTCGTTTTGCACGCTGCTTGCATTTTGTTTGCTAATTTAATTGTAGGCTAGTTCAATCTCAATTAACAAAAATCAAGTAAATTGTCATGCCACAAAACAATAACAATAACAATAGTGCCGCCTCTACACACATGAATATTTATGCAGGCAGATAAATTTATGTATACTTCTCGTTAGCGCACATAGAGCTAATTGAATTAATTGTTAAAGGTAAATGTGTAAATGTAAATGACAACCGTTCGCTTTAAAGAAAAATGTAACACTATTCTCCACACTCCTCCTTAGATATCGATCGATTGGCGGCCACAAAGTGGCAATGTTAACGCCATCTGTAACTGCAACTCGAACTAATTGCTTACTTGCATTTCCTTTTGTTTTTTTACTTTTTTTTTATTTTGGCTATAAATTTAATAAATCACATTTCAATCTCTGCTATTATATTTACACTTAATTTGCCCGATAGGCAATAAAAAAATTAACTGATTTTGTAAAACTCGAAACCTGGTTCCATTAGAAAAACAAATCAACCTTCTCATTCATTCCGGCAATGAAAACAAAATGTATAATGTTTAATGTGCTAAAAACAAAAAAAAAAAACAAAACAAACAAAGAAATTGTAACGCTCCTAAGCCAGGCTTAAATCTTTAAGTATTAGAAGTGAAAACTGATTACAACAAAAAACCATAAGAAAACAAAAAGAAAAAAAACATTAAAATTTGATTTCCTTGAAAGCTTAGCTTAGGGTTAAGTTCTTTTCCACAACTATTTTCTATGTATACACAAATTGATATTATGTATATTTGTCAAATTTCTTTAGGCATTTGTAAAAAGTATAAACACAAATGAAAAAACATAAAACCAATTTACATATTTAATTTACCGGACCAGAAGTATGCTATCTTCGAATTTATAAAGATATACCATACACCATATATCATCTATTGAATATGCGTGCGCATTTTCTTTTTGCATACTTAAAACCATATTTAATACATAAAAATGAATGAATGTACGTACGTATATATGATTTATCTTGTCATAAAAACAACAAATAATAAATCTTCAACTTGTTAAACATTTTCAAAGATTTACAATAACAACAACAAAACTATTGCAGTGAATGGAAAAGAAGAAATGAAATGAAAACAAACAAAAAACGAAAGTGATATTAAGCACTATGTAAACATATTTGTTACGTCGCAACGTAATAAATGCGTATTGTTTTGAGGGATATACATCTATATGAATGAAATGATAAATGTATTAAGTTGATGTTACAAAAATGCTAAATGCAAGAAATATATGCTGTCTAAGCAAAAATATAAAAAAAATAGATTTTTTTGTTTGAATATGCCGCTACATCGAAAGGCAACCCTGCGCTGCGATAGACAAATTAGTGCTGTGCGATAATAGTCGCACACCGTATTATCGATAGTGCAGCTATACGCCGCTACACACCACTAACGCTTTGCGGCATTGGAGCAAATTTTCGCAAAATTTGCCGTACGATTTTTACGTGTGCATTTGTTGTTGAAATTAATTGTTTAAATGGTGTAAATAGGCATTGAAACAATTTGCTCCGTGCGTGCGTAATACTTGTGAGCATCTTTTGCACGTTTGTGAAGACTTGAAGAACGGTGCAGAGGAAGCAAAGACATCAAATCGCGTGCAACTGGCGAGAGAAACGGCTGCTGAAGTGCAGGTTAGTTTACGTTTACACAATGTTTATAATATACAGCTGCAGTTGAAAAGTAAACATGTCGATGATGATGATGATGGTCTCTTCCTAGTAAGTTTTATGCGTCAATGTTAATCGCGCTCTTTGCGCTCGCACAGTTGCCAATCTTTCGTAAGCCGCCTTCGCCGCCGCCTTCGCCGCCGCCGTCGCTGCCATTACAATCATCATCAAGGTGTGGCAAAGGCAAAAGCAAAGCAGCAAAGCACGCGAGTACAACAACAAGTACAGCAGCAACAACAAAAAGTACATCTACTACCACTACTAAAGCAAATACCAACACCGACGCTCATTTAACGGCATTAACGAGCAACAGTAATTTGCAGACAACAACAACAAAAGCAACATCATCATCATCATCGATTCTAATTGAAACCCGCCTCAGAATGAGCAGCAGCAACATTAATGAACAGGATCAGCAGACAACTGAAGCGCAAGCCGGAGTCGGAGTCAATGGCAATCCAGCGGATTCAAAAAAAGTTGAAGTCATGTAAGTGCCATGGAAATACATATTACTTAATCAATTATTTCCAAGATTCTACTTCGTTTATGCGCTGCAGCAACTTCAAGCCCTATGACAAGCAATGCTGTCACAACATCAAAACGAATCATACGAAAATCTATGGCTGTGTCGGCACCCATGCTCGTGGCTCCTCCAAGGTGAAGCTCAAGAATGTGGTCGACTACAAATGGGAGCATAAATACTATTATCCCGGCCACCTGGTCGCCGTGCATCGCGATGGCAAGCATTTGGCCTACGCTATCAATGGTATGTCGACTCAAATGTGCCATGAATTGTACACTATAAGCAAAATACTTTCTCTTTCTTGCAGTGAACAACAAGGCCACCGGCATGGAGGGCATGGTGCGTGTGTGCAACACCAACACCAGCCAACGTGCGCTTATTAAAGGCATGAATGGGGAGGTGCTCGATCTGCAGTTTGCGCACAGCGAGCGGGATCGCATATTGGCTGTGATCGATGTGAGCTCCATGTTTGTGTATAAAATCGATCTAATCGATGGCAGTTTGATGTGCAAACTTGTGCTCAAAGTGGACGATCCTATTGCAAATTATACGCCCGAATTCGATATGGTCTCTTGGTGTCCCTACATCACCAGCAGCCACAGCAGCAACGCCGGTGGTACCGTCGTTGGAGCCAGCGGCGAGGAGGAAGATGAAAATCAGCTGTTGCTTTGGTCGCGCAGCTCACAGTTTCAATGCTTCCATGTGCGCATGATTGTGTCCGAGCATGGCGTAAGTTTAAGCAATACAAATGCATTTCAATGTTTATTAATTGAAAACTTTTAGCGCGGTCAAATACAACCCGCCGCCTTGGAGACGGGCTATTTGAAGATCGAGGAGGATTCATTGATCACCTGCGCTGCTCTGTCGCCCGATGGCACCACGGTGGCCGCTGCCTGCGACGATGGCGTGGTTCGTTTCTATCAGATTTATTTGTTTGATGTTCGCAATCATCGCTGTCTTCACGAATGGAAGCCGCACGACGGCAAACGCGTCTCCTCGTTGTTCTTTCTCGACAACATCAACAAGCCTGTGGATGAGTAAATATCCCCTCAATATATCTTTTACTTTGCACTCACTTCTATTATGTTTTTCTACAGCGCCTATTGGCAGTATGTCATCACCACCAGCGACTTTAACACCGAGATAAAATTGTGGAACTGCTCGCTGTGGGAGTGCCTGCAGACCGTCAACATTGTGGCCACAATTCCCACGCCTGTGCAGCCCTGCAAGTTCATTGCGGGCATCGATCGCAGCGCTGGTTATTTGGTCATTTCCAGCATCGACTCTCTGGCCGTCTATGTGATGCAAATCAATAGCAGCGCCGCCTTGAACAACAGCCTCAATGAACAGGCCAGCGATAGCGGCGACTCTGACAATGGCAATGTGTCCGGCGGCAACAAAGAGGTCGTAGCACGCATCCAGAATGTGGCGGAATTCAAGCTGAGCTCCGGCATTTTATCGTTCTCCATTGTTGATGCGAGCATGCGTCAGCTAAAGAGCAACAACGAAAGCTACTATCAGTTTGAGGAGCCCGACGACTACGATGATGATGATGACGATGATGAGAACAATGTCACCACTGATGCTTTGGTCGTCCACATGTTTGTGGTGCAGGGCAAGAGTCTCCAGGAATGCCAGATTATCTATCAGCCGTGTGCGGCGGAGAAGCCCGCGCGCAGCTTAAACAGCAGCATAACCAGCAGCAACAACAAGCGTTCGCTTACTCCTGAGACCTTGTTGCATGTGGGCGACATCAAACAGGAGCCCAGCTCGCCGCTTAACAGCAGCGGCAGCAGCGCTGTACCCTTGGATGCGCTCTTCGCCAAGTCCAAACGTAACTCCACAACGTCGTCTTCTGTAGTTGCTGTCGCCGTAGCTGCAGCAGCTGCCCCCTCGGCCATGCTGCAGGAGGTGTCCGCGACGAACAAGTCGCGTTCTGCATCGCCGTTTAGCAGTCTGTTGAATCTCATGACACCGGATGCTTTTAGCGCCACCAGCAGCAGCAACAGCACCACAGCCGTCCTCTTGGCCACGAGCAGCAGCAGCGGCGTCAGCAACACTACTGCCACAGATGCCATCAACACCACAGCTGCTGCTGCCGCCGCCGTCGCCGCTGCCAATGCGGAGCAGTCGGAGATTAACAGCCATGTGCTTAACACGCTGCGCATGCTGGCTACGGTGAATGCCAAGGGCGCGGACACATCCAATGCAAATCTGTTGAATCTAATGAACAATACACTGATTGAGGATCGTGAGCAACAAAAGCTGAAGGAGAAACTGGAGGCACGCAAAAAGTTTGTTGCCATCGATCGTAATCCGGAGCGCAATGTGGCCGACAATTTGGCTAGCGGTGGCTCGAGTCCCAGTCGTGAGGTGCAAGAGATTATGGCCACTCAGGAGGATGCAGATGCCGATGACTACGAGCCGGAGCTGGAGAACCTGGAATCGGACGAGGAAAACACTTATTTTATGCTCTGCAAAGCCGAGAAGAAGTAAGTGATTAAACCCGTTCTGTCTTGCTAAAAATAAAATTTATTTTATATTTTCTAGGAAGGAGGACGAGCTGGCGAATTCATCACCATCGTTGTTGCAAGCGGTGGAGGAGACGGCTGCCAATTGGTTGCCTGATGCGTCGTCGTCATCCAAGTTGCCTACGACAGCGACTAAGAAATCAGCTGAACTGCAGAATGCTGCACAAATCATGTCGCAAGCGGTGCAGCACAAGAACAACGGCAACGTGCCACCGACGTTGGGTGGCAGCAGCAGCAGCGCTAACACCAGCGGCAGCAACAACAATACGTCGAGCACTTTGAATAGCAGCAACAATAGCAGCCACAATGCAACTATTGAAAATGCCGCTGGCAATGCCGAAATGAACGCGAAGCTGGAGCAATTGTTGGGTAAGAATATGGGATGCAAATTTACAGGCATTTGTATTTAAAGTTGTATTTAATATTTGCAGATCTGGTCAAGGCGCAATCGCAGCAGATAAATAAATTAGAACATGAGGTTAGCAAGCTGCAACTGCAGCAGCAGCAACCTGGCAGCAGTGGTAGCAAAGCAGCTGTCTTGCAACCCAAAACCGTCAACGAGTTGGCCTATAAAATTGAGATGCAGCTGTGCAAGCTGATGGAACAATATCTAAAGCGTTACGAGAACGAGCACAAACGGCGGCTGGCCGAGTTTCTGCACGAACGGTAAACAAATCGATCGAATTTGGAAGATTTACTTATGTAAACTATATACTATATACTTTCAGTGAGAATCAGAATCGCGTGATGCGTGATTCGGTGCTGCAGGTGCTTAATCAATATGTGATGAAGCATTTCACGGACATCATTGGCAATGTGCTCAACATGGAGCTGCAACGTCACATACTGCCCTGTGTCAGTGCCAAAATGGATCAGCTGCAGAACCAAATGCAGCTGGAAATGGTGCAAAAGCTGAGTGTTTTCGACAAGACTGTCAAAGAGAATATAGCCCAGGTGTGCAAAAGCAAGGTAAGCAAACGCATTCGATCCCACCTCTTAAATGCAAGGGCTGTTATTAAGTTAAATAGTATTATTATTTTTTAATTAAAAAGATTATTGTTTTTTGTATTATTATTATTAGTTTATTTTTGTTGATAAAAATTCGAATTTTATGTCTTTCCCGAAGTGTTTTTTTAATTTACAAAAAAATGTGTTTTATCTTCTAGCAATTCCTGGATGCCTTTGGCAAGTCGGTGTTGATTGGCGTGCAGACGAGCCTGCAAACGGCGTTCATAGAGTCCATGAGCAGCACGTTGATTCCAGCCTATGAGAAGTCCTCGCAGAGCATGTTTAAGCAGCTGCACGACGCCTTCAGCGTGGGCATCAAGGACTGTGAGTACAGCGAATGCAAATGCATTTAAACTTCCATTTATAATTAAAATTAATCTCTTCTTGCAGTCATGGTGGAGTTCAGTGCGTATCTGCAGCACATGCCACAGCCGCAAGGCGAGGAGCTGAGCAACAAGCTGGGCCTGTTGAAGCAGCTGGTGGAGACCAATTTGTTAAAGCATCGCAATGAATTAACTGACGCCATGCTCGAGACGCAGCGCGAAGTGAAGAGCCTGGAAATATTGTTGGCGCGCCAGGTGCAGGAGACCATACGGGCTGAGCTGCGCAAATATATGGATAGCCAAAGTATGGCGATGAGATCACAGACAGCCACACCGGCTCCGACTTATGATCTGCGCGATAGCATTAAGCAATTGCTGCACGCGGGACAAATTAACAAGGCCTTCCATCAGGCGTTGCTGGCAAACGATTTGAATCTGGTGGAGTTCACGTTGCGTCACACAGATCGCATGCAGGTCTTTGCGCCCGATGGCTGTCGACTGGAGCAGAAGGTGCTGCTCTCGCTAATCCAGCAAATCTCCGCCGACATGAGCAATCATAATGAGCTTAAACAGAGGTAAACGCAGAATTGAATGAATTAATTGTCTTGTAAATTTATTCATAAATTTTGTATTTTAGCTACCTCAATGAGGCGCTGCTGGCCATTAATATGTCGGATCCGATAACGCGCGAACATGCGCCCAAAGTACTCTCAGAGCTGCATCGCAATTGCCGCATGTTCATCAAGAATTGCCCCAAAAGTCCGCAATGCAGCAATGTACGCCTTCTCATCGCCATGTGCAGCGCCACATATCGTGATCAGTTTAAATGATATCACGAGCTAGCTGATCCTCCATCCAGTAGTTGGCAATGACAACCTCTTTTGATCCCCCAAAAACCCCATGCACAGATCCACAATACACAACTCTATATAGACAGCAGAAGACAGTCGACCATCGTTTTGTAGTTAAGCAACACACACATCCCGCAAGAACCGTCTTCAAGCTCTAGCTTTGTCCCTTATTTTGACTACATAAGCTGAAAGTTATCCCATATTTTTCATTAGATTTTCAATTTCGTTACTATTTGTTTTGTGCGTGTTTTTGTTTTATTCTTTAGTATTTCTTAGATCTTATTCACATCTCATGTTCTTGTCACGATATTTTGTCTTTTTCCACTTAAGCAGTAAACAAAACAAAACAAAACAAAAAAAATCATAATACTTACAAAATTAAGCCGAAAAGTTAGAATCATTCAACGTGATTAATATTTGCAATAAGTTTAATATATATATTTAGAATATTGAGCAATTTTTTTTGTTTTATGATTTCGCTTCATTAGCGCTCTTTTTTATTGATAGATTTTTTCCATTTCTTATGACGCTTATTGAAGATTAAAATATGCACGTTAAAGCAGAGCTATACAATTACATTTTAAAAAAACTACTAAATTTTTCAAAGATACGAACGAACTTTCTTAAAAGGGACAATTATGATGATTGCTAAACAAAAAGAATTACGGAACTGCAACTAAATGCGTAAATATTAAGCTAAGCCTAAAAGAAAAAACATTTATAATAAAACAAAAAAAATATTAAATACAAATCCCATATGTGTTTTATTACTTACATACTGTAATTTAGAATTAAAACATATATATATTTTGAATTTAAATGGTAGCATACTTGTAAATTAATAAGATGTCCACTGGAACTGCAAAGTCCGCATCCTCGCGTTCATCAATTCATCGCTTTTGTACGCAAGCTGGGAAACATTCCCGATAGGAGGCAATGTTTATTATTACATACTCGTAGTTGCTGAACGAACTGCGTGCTAGGTAAATTTGTAAAGAAACATTTAATTTATAAAAACAAAAATAATAATATTATAATTCAATACTTGTAACAAACAATTGGAACTTGTTGAAAATGTTTAGAGAAGATACTATAAGGTACTTATAATATTTAAAACAGACAATGATATATGTTATTAAGCTTGCTTAAATATTTAAAACTATATGGTAAATCTAATTTAAATGTATTATCTACTATAAAACTAACCTGTTCAATAAATTATTTATGAATAAACATTATTAAAATGTATTAACAAAGATTCATTTGTTTAATACTCAAAATACAAAAATGTAAAAACAAATTTTTTTATTTGGTTTTGGGATGGAAACTGGTCGAAAATTGTTAACGTATATTATTCAAATTCAAGTTTGAAAAGCCCGCCCAGCTTCTAAAAATTAAAATTTTTGGTTTATCCACTTGCTGCTCAATTATGTTCGCCTGGTACTTCTGCAGCTCAAAGTGGGTTTTTGGGAAGGAGTCTAGTCGAGATTTGTAACGTATATTATTCAAATTCAAGTTTGAAAAGCCCGCCCAGCTTCTGAAAATTAAAATTTTTGGTTTATCCACTTGCTGTTCAATTATGTTCGCCTGGTACTTCTGCACCTCAAAGTGGGTTTTTGGGAAGGAATCTGGTCGAGATTTGTAACGTATATTATTCAAATTCAAGTTTGAAAAGCCCGCCCAGCTTCTGAAAATTAAAATTTTTGGTTTATCCACTTGCTGCTTAATTATGTTCGCCTGGTACTTCAGCACCTCAAAGTGGGTTTTTGGGAAGGAATCTGGTCCAGATTTGTAACGTATATTATTCAAATTCAAGTTTGAAAAGCCCGCCCAGCTTCTGAAAATTAAAATTTTTGGTTTATCCACTTGCTGCTCAATTATGTTCGCCTGGTACTTCTGCAGCTCCCAGTGGGTTTTTGGGAAGGAATCTGGTCCAGATTTGTAACGTATATTATTCAAATTCAAGTTTGAAAAGCCCGCCCAGCTTCTGAAAATTAAAATTTTTGGTTTATCCACTTGCTGCTCAATTATGTTCGCCTGGTACTTCTGCAGCTCCCAGTGGGTTTTTGGGAAGGAATCTGGTCCAGATTTGTAACGTATATTATTCAAATTCAAGTTTGAAAAGCCCGCCCAGCTTCTGAAAATTAAAATTTTTGGTTTATCCACTTGCTGCTCAATTATGTTCGCCTGGTACTTCTGCAGCTCCCAGTGGGTTTTTGGGAAGGAATCTGGTCCAGATTTGTAACGTATATTATTCAAATTCAAGTTTGAAAAGCCCGCCCAGCTTGAAATTAAGGACTTGAGTACGTACTTTACTTACTTTCTCCCTTTAGCACCTTTTTTAAATTACCAAATGAAAAGAAGATTTTTTATAATGTTATGCTATTTTTTATTGATATGTTTTTATTATTTTTAAGGTTTACTCTAAATAACTAATTTACAATAATATTGTTTACACTAAAATACTTACTGTCAGAAATTAAATGTGAGCTTGTCTTTCATTTTGTTAATATTTATATAGCTTTTTAGAAATAAGATATAGTAATTGTACGTAAAACTAGTTTATTAATGTGTATTCTCTATTAATAAGCAGTATTCCAAACCACTTTTATTAGGTCTCTTAAAATCAAATAATGTCCACTTGGCTTTCAAATAATTCTTATTTTAACATAAAATCAAATTGTATTTAAAACTAATTTAACAAAATATTTAAAATTATTTTATTAAAATAAAATATATGAAGATATTCCAACAAATTTGTTCTTATTCGATCACTCAAATGCGATAACAGTCGAAAGTAAGGTAAGTAACTAGGGGAAGGCAGCATTAATTAAAATTCAAATTATAAAACCTTTAAAAACCCGCCCATCTTCGGAGACCATGCGCTACAAATTTGAATTTTTAGGTAATCTACTGTTATGTTTGTAATATATTTCAGCAGCTACTTGTGACTATTTCCAAGCATTATATTTGAGAAACCCGCCCAGTTTAATAGGCCCCAGAAAGATCTAGAAAATCTAAGATTTAGCTAAATCTACCAAGCCAACTGAAGCGAGCAGCAGGTGGAATTTGAAAGTCACTTGTTCAAATCAACATCAAAATAATTCTAATTTGGAAAATATATTTTATTAAAACATGAAATAGTTGCCGTTCCAGAAAAACCATGATTTGAAACCATGATTTGAACAATTGATATTTTGTTATTTGCTACCAGGCCAACAGAAAGGACTAGCAGTTGACCAACGGCATACTGCTCAAATATTCCGATCGACAAACATCATTGATTGGATAATTAAAGGCACAGTATTTATAAACATTAAGAAAAATTTTTGTCATATACAAAAAGCCATAAGGTTATGGTTATCCTTAAGATTTTTAGAGAACCTATTATTTTGTACTAATAATAATAGCCGCAATTGAACTGACTGGTTGGTATCGATTGATGGAGTTGATTCCTGCGGGCCTTGTTGATGATAATTGCGTGTAGGATAATTATAGATGTATATATTAGCCGTTACAAAAAGTTGGTCTTAGAGACTAAAACAAAAACAAAAATATGTGCATGTGTCCATTTTGATTTGCACACCGTAAAAAGTGTAATAGCTAAATCAGTGTAATAGCACCAGGAGGTGATCACTGATCAGCTGATCAGGGCGAGTAGTTCCGAGGTGCGTTGCAGACAGCGACAGCCACAGCCCGTGGCACAAACGTTGTGTTTCTGCAAAGAAAAGAATGATTCAACATCAGATGTACGGGCAGTGATATTGAAGTACTTCACCCACCTCGAACCATTGCATCATGTGTTGCATGTGGCCGCCATGGCCGCACGAGAGGCACGCATTGGCCGCTCCACGCACGGGCAGACAACAGAGCGTGCAGAAGAGCACGGGCCGCTTGCACGGCTCGCATTTGGGTGTACGCTTCGGCTTGGCACAGCCGGAGCACTCGGTGACAAACTCAACGCCTTGTGGAGGCGGCGGCGTGTGTAGCGTATGCTTGAGGATTAAAGCACGCTTTGAGAGCAGCTGCCAGCCAAAGAGTATGTCCGCATAGACGCGTTTAAACTGATCGAAGAGCGGCATGCGGGAACGCTTAATCAGCGAGCAAGCATAGGCATCTGTCTGACCAAAGGCCAGACAATTCAGTGAATCCGACCAGGAATTGCTGCGCAACTGCTTCAGCTGCTGCAGATTCCCGGCAGCGGTGCGTGAATGTGTCGACGACTTGAAGTCCAATGGGAGCACTGTGTGGTAGGGCGAGAGTTGAGCATGCAGTTGACTGGGCAGACGGCAGCTGGTGGTCACATCCTTCACATCGCCGGCCGGTGCAGCGGGACACTTGTCAAAGAGACAAGCCAAGAGGACTGCTGTCTGGACATCGCCAGCGCCTGCGTAGTGCATGATCAGCGATTCCAGTAGCGATTTCTTAAAGGGATCTTTGTGAAACAACAACGGACAGCTTATACCCAACTGCTGGCCCGCCGATTGCTGCGAGACATGGGGCGTGGCAATGAGCTCGGCCAGCAGCCAGATGGGCATCAAGTCCAGCCGGCCATGGGCACGACAAATCTCGCCATTGCGACGACAAGTCTCGGCAATGTTGCGCTTGTCCAGCGTAAATTCGCGCGCCATCTCGCGATTAATGTGGAGGAGCTGGCTGGCATCGTAGACGTGGACCACGGGCGTGGTGCCATTCATTTGACGCATCACACGCTGCTTGCCCGGTTTGCCGGCAATCATGCGCTCTTGCAGATAGAACGAAGCGTTAGCATCGCGTTGCGTGGTGGCCATTACATTGCCCAACAGACCGCTGCTATTGATGGCACTCAAGGTGCGCGGTGTGATTGCCTGATGTTGACGCAACGTCAGACGCTTGGTGTTCAGCACCTGGGCAAAGGTGGTCAGCATGCCGATGGCATTGAAGTGCACACCAGAAGTGCGTGGAAATGGAATGCAGGCATCGTGCAGGGCACTCGATAAAGCGCCCTCCAACCGTGGTGATTGCAACAGCAGTTGACTGCGATCCGCGCCAGCGCCGCCGATGCCGCCGTTTACAGCCGTCACACGTTTCTTCATGGCCGTGACCAGAGCACGCAAACATTGCTCCAGGCAGCTGCGTGATTTCTTCACCCGCTGCAGCGCATTCGAGCGCAATACCTTGAGCAGCACGGCGCTGACATCGCTCGTTAGAGTTGTGCCCTGGCACAGCTGAAAATCGGGCGGCACATTCGGGCTGGGATACGAGGTGGGGAATGTCACCTGCAGTATGACCGTATGATCTGCTGCACAGATCTTGAAGCAAGCATAGCGCTTGATGGCATCCAGCATATCCACATCCACATGCGGCATATTTGTGTTTAACAGCGAGAACTCGTGATGCAATGAGCAAGTCGGCTGATCCGTCAACGAGCGTGCAATGTGCGTCTCCTCGCGTCGCGCATAGACCCCGCCAAAGCTGGGCGAGCGTGCCATGGGCAGCGTGTTGCCGACACCAGCATCCAGTGTGGCCACAATGGGCAGCGAAGCCGCTGCCATGGGTCGTGGCTGCAGCGTGTGCAGAAATTCAGGTGGCGTCAAGGCACGCAATTCACTCAGTTCCGGCTCGTAGCGTGGTGTTGATTCGCTCTCCTCATCCTCATCCGCTGAGGGTTCGCACAGCTTGAGCATTTGCTCATCGATCTTCCAAACACGCAACGTGCGATCTCGCGACCAAGTGACCAGCTCCTAAAATTAGAGAAACTGTAATGCAAAAGTTACAAATGCTGCTCGCTACTTGCAATTTCATTAAAGTTCTCTCGATTGGGACGCCAGGCAAAGTCCAGTATGACATCCGTGTGTCCCACAAAGGAGCAAATGGGATCCGTTTGCTTGCTGTTGCTCCAGAGCAGCAAACTGTTTTCGCCGCGTCCCAAATGCGGCACCACAATGCTGACCAAACCGTTACCAATGGGCTGCACAAGAATGCGTTATTTGATGTAATTAGAGGCAAGAAAAGTGACTCGCACTTACTGTATAACGTGCACGCCACACGGGCGACAATGTGGTTATGATCTTCTCGGCCCGCCTCGGATTGCACACGTCAAAGTACTTGACCGTGCCATCCTGGCTAGCAGTAGCCAAACACGTCTCCCGCATGTGACTCCAGTTGATGCCGTGCACACGATTCAGATGCGCCGTAATGTAGTGTGTGGGGCAGCTGCCCTTGCGAATGTCCCAGATGCGCAAGTCGCCATCGTGGGCAGCGGCCAGCAGGTTGCCCGAGACGCGATTGAAGCCCACTTGTGTGGCGCCCGCTAGAAAATATAGTGAGGGAGAGTTATATTGAAGCACAGCATTACGACAGCGTGGTATACTCACACATGCAGACGGCATTCAAGGAGAGCGCCGGCTTGCGAGGATCGCGCAAGTCCCAGATGTGCGAGAACGTGTCAATGGAGCAGCTAACCAGCAAGTTTGGGTTCTTGCCGTGCCAGTCAATGTCCGTCACGGTGCGCGTATGCCCGCGCAGCGAGTTCTCATAGTATGGCTCCGCGGGTCCCCAGCGCACAATGTCAATGTTTTGGCTACTCTGCAATACCAAAAGAAACGATAATAAAGCATGAGCTGCAAGTTGTTATATGGGGGAATGTTATGACTTACCGCTATGGCACAATACTCGCGGCGACTGGGACAGATGGCGAACTCGGCGACGGACACATCGTACTTGGACTGCCGCTCATGGCGTCGTAGCGTCCCATCATCTTGTCCCAAACGCTGCAGCGCCAAATGACCACGACCAGCCAACAAGACCCATTGGCCCGAGTAGTCCACGGACATGGCGGTGGCCTGGGAATCGCGATGCTCATAGCATTTGTTGCTCTGCCTTATGATATACGTCTGCTCGGAGGCTCCGCTAGCGCCGCCACCTCCTCCTCCTCCTCCACCGACACCACCACGTTCCCCTCCGCTTCCACTGCTGCTGCCAGCACGCAGCGTCTCTGTTGGCGGCATCTGGTGATTTATGCAGTTGGTGTGTGTGGGGGAAACATAGGGTGCGAAATTTTATGAGTTTTAACAACTAAAAGCACGAAACAAAACGAACTGATAAGAGAGAGAGAAAGAGACGATGAACACACAATAATAAACTATTGCACTCAGCAGCGTGACCGTACTCGCCTGCACAAAAATATACCATTCTTCAACTCAGAATATACCGAACTGGCCACACATGTTGCTTGCCGATTTTCAAATCGGGTCCGCCTATCGTGTGCTGGGTACAACTATAGTCGAGTATCGTGTAGCGAGTAGCGTGTAAGTAAATATCGATACTTAACGGCTGTTGTTTGTAGTTATTTTTATGATTGTGGGTTAGATAAGACCATTTATTGGACGGAATACAATTATTATGAGTCATCTTTATTTATTACAAGTTGGAAGAATTTACAATTGAATTTATAAACTGAATATACCGCGATGTTGGAAGGACTCAACGACGATTGTCAGTTGGCGATAATCAAGTATTTGAACCTCACCGACCAAATAGCATTGTATGAAGCCATAAGAGGCGTCTCCAATCGCTTGACGAACTCTATCGTCAGTGCCTGGAAGCATCAGCTTTACTTTACAGTTGACGGACATATCTATGAGAAGTTTAAAAAAAAACCGGTAATGTTGGATATTTTCTTATCCAGCATTAGTGGAACAGTGCAGGAATTAAAGCTGTTGAGTGTCTCAGTAGATTTTCTCAAACGCTGGAAGAATTACACATTTCCCAGTATGAAAACACTGGAGTACACATTGGATGAGTGGGAAGTGGACAACTGGAGAAATGATCCTTGCAATGAAGCAGTAGAAATATTGACAAAGCTCTTTCCTGGGCTGCATAGTGTAAAGCCTCACGGTTGTTTTGATAACCATGAGCTGTCGAAATGGACGCAGTTGCGCAAACTGGATTTGGCCGTTTATTGGCCATGTGCTAGGTGGCTTGTTGAGATGTCAAGTGCTGTAACTGATGATTGGCCAAATGAGATTATCGATTGTCAGCTGCTGGAAGAGTTGAGACTATATCGTGGTTGCTGGAATTACGTTTATGATGAAGTCATGGCGTTGCCACGGCTGAGCACACTTTCCTTTTTCCTTAATTTAAAGATGGATATTTATTATTTAAGTGGGGTGCTGGAGCCGCGTGTCAATGACATAGACAAAATAGTCTTTAATGATTTCATCTGGCTCTCGAGCATGTATCCGCTGCGCATATTGAGCAACTTGCGACACTTGGTCCTGGCGAGAGTTCGTTTCACCACTGAAGACCTGCTCGAAGAAATTACAAATTTAAAAAAGCTAGAGCAACTGGATCTCATCGACTTTATCAGTTGGTCTGATGCGACAGAATTGTGGCAAATGGTTGCCCATTGTCCATCCCTAAAGATCCTGAACATATCGGGCATAAAGATGCATAAGGGTTTCTTTGAATTTGACCAGCGGGTCATGAAGGAGACACTAGACAATCGTTCTCACCCCTTTACATTGCATTGCCACGACCCAGGCGATAATGGGATTTTGGTAAATGAAGTGCAAATCAAATCTTTTTATATATGTTTGATATTAATCATTATTCAATTGATTTATAATTGCAGATTCGTCATCACTTCAAGCATCCACAATTGAAGCTCTCTTGTGGGCCTTTAATATGGGATAACCTCGATTGCAACGAAATAAAAATATATCTTAAGCCCTTGCGGCCATTCTGCAACCAATCTACAGCAATACGGACTGATAAGAGAGAGCGCGCGAGAGAGAGAGAGCCGATAACACATAAAATAATAACGATAATGAACTATCACACTGAGCAGCGGGAAAGCACTCACTTTTAAAATATACCATTTGATATCCCAGAATATACCAGAATAGCCGATTCGCCCAGCAATATTGTGCACATTGCCTATCGATATCGATTACTTCTTACTTTCATTGTTCTAGACGTTTGCTTACATTTCAATATTTGTTTTTTTAATAATATCATTCAGGATGTTGGACTCACTCAACGACGATTGCCAGTTGGCGATATTTAAGTACTTAAATCTTGACGACCAAATAGACGTTTATCTAGCCACTAGGGGCGTCTCAAAACGTTTAAACTCAAATGTGATCTATACCTGGAAACATCAGCTTTGCTTTAAACTTAATTGGATGAGCTACAAGAAGTTTGAAGAGACGCCAAAATTGTTGGATATATTTCTGTCCAGCATTAATGTAACAGTCCAGCAATTGAAACTGGAAACGGTCACAGTAGAGTTTCTCAAACGCTGGGAGAATTACACATTTCCCAGCATGAAAACATTGGAGTATACATTGAATTGGAGAGATCTCGACTATCTTCCTAAAACAGCAATAAAAATAATGGCAAAGCTTTTTCCCGGGCTGTGCAGTGTGACGCCTCATGGAGTTTTTTCTTGCGAGTTGCTGCCGAAATGCACCCAGTTGCGTAAACTGGACTTGAGCAGATGGTCTCCAGATTTTTATGGACACAATGACCTAGATCTTTGGTGTTATCTTGCCAAGTGTCAGCTGCTGGAAGAGTTGACATTGTGTTGTCGTAATTCGGATGATTATAAAACTGATCTGCTCACGGTCCTGCCAAAATTGCACACAATTTCCCTAATGGATGCACCCAATAGCATATTAGCTGATATGCTGGACGGTCTCCGTGACAAAGATATACACACGATGATCTTTAAAGATTGTATCTGGAAATACAAAATGTCCACACTGCGCAAGCTGACGAAATTGCGCCACTTGGCATTGCTGGAGTTTAAGGGTAATTTCACCAGCGAAAAACTTCGTGAACTAATTGTGGACTTAAATCAGCTGGAGCAATTGGATATTTTCGATGTTCACATGTGGTCTAATGAGGCGGATCTGTGGCAAACAGTTGCTGGCTGTCCATCGCTAAAGAATCTGAAGATTTTTGCAATGAATCTCGACAAGGAGTTCTTTGAATTTAGTCGGGTTATCATGGAAGAGACACTGAGAAATCGTTCTCAGCCATTAACGTTGCAATGCGACAATAAATGCGGAAGCGAAGAACTGGTAAGCAAAGTGGAATTGCAGATGTTTGTTATGATATATTTATCTAAATAGATTTATCCTTGCAGATCCGTCATTATTTCAAACATTCACGACTGAAGCTTTCCTTTGGGCCTTTAAACTTCCATTGTGATAATTTAAGGTTTTTCCAAATTCATATTAAACCGTTGGTAACATCCTAAAATCAATTATATGATACTTTTAAAAAGTATTTTTATATGTACTGTTGGAACTTTTTTTATGCTCCGTGTATTTTAATTGCAATCGCGTAATAAATGCAGTCCTTACAACATACGGAAAAATTATAGATACATTTTAAAATATATTAATATATATCTTTTATTAGCAAGTTTACTATAATTTTCTATATAATTCAGCATTAAAGAAATATTGAAAATACATAAAGGCGTTATTTTTGCATGTTTTTTTTTGAGTGTATAAAGAGTTTCTTTACATACTGTAACTGACTATGGATAAATATGGATAATAATAAACAAACATGTTGCAGCAGTGTGTACGTTTTTAAATGAAAACATTTTGCTATCAATATTGGCCCAGGGCTGCTGAACATTATGATTCATATATGGTATGTTATCATAAATGATAATTTTTGTTTCTTCATCCATTGCATTTACATTTTATTAATTAAATATTCCACGATGTTGGATGGACTCAACGACGATTGTCAGTTGACAATAATAAAGTACTTGAATCTAAACGACCAAATAGCGTTATATCTAGCAACTGGAGGCATCTCAAATCGCGTAATATCAAATGTGATCCATGCCTGGGAGCAACAGCTTTGCTTTAAACTTAATTCAGATAACTATACACAATTCAAAGAGACGCCTGAATTGTTGGACATATTTTTGTCTAGCATTAATGCAACAGTACAGAAACTGAAACTTGAGTGGGTTACAATGGATTTTCTCAAACGTTGGGAGGATTACACATTTCCCAACAATAAAACACTTGAGTACACTTTGGATCGCTGCCATTCGAAGACTAATGTTGCCGATGATGCCCTGGAAATAATGGCAAAGCTCTTTCCTGAACTGCGCAGTTTGAAGACTTACAATAGTTTCTATTACGGTCTGCTTGCGAAATGGACGCAGTTACGCAAATTGGAGTTAACCGAATGGTGCGAGAATGTTTATAACCATGAGCGTCCTGAAATGATTATCAGCTGTCAGCTGCTAGAAGAGTTGACCCTGTCTTGTGATTTCCACTGGCCTCATATCTATGATGCAATCTTAGGGCTGCCTAAGCTGCACACTCTTTCCTATTGTTTAGGCTTCATACGGGATGACATTTTAACTGAGCTGCACAATCGGGGCAGGGACATACATAAGATGGTTTTTAATGATTGCATCTGGCTATACTGCAATTCCAAGCTCCACAAACTGAGGAACTTGCGCCACTTGACATTGCTGGAAGAGAAAAATGTCACCAGTCAACTAATAAGCGAACTGGTTGCGGGTTTAAAGCAGCTGGTACAAATTGATTTGATTGACTTTCAGATCTGGACCAGCGAGACAGAATTATGGAAGACTATTGCCCGTTGTCCATCGTTGAAGATCCTGAATATATCTGGCATGCAGATGTACGAGGACTTTTTTGTAATTGACCGGAGTATCATGGAGAATACTCTGAACAATCGTTCTCAGCCTTTAACATTGCATTGCCACAACACTGGCGAAAACGAAACGCTGGTGAGTGAAGTATAGATAAATTTCTATTCTTATCAGTATTTATTGTTCTATTGCTTTATCCTTGCAGATCCGTCAACACTTTAACCATCCGCAACTCAATTTATCTTTTGAGCGATTAAATGTGGATAAAGTCTCTTGGAATATGGTGCGAATGCATTTTGAGCCTTTGCTGTCATCCTGAATTCTGTTATGTGAAACTTATTAAATTTTTTTTCGAAATTTGCTCATTAACTAACTATCGTTTTAACTAGAGATCGTTACAGCAACTAGAAACACGATGAATTGTCCATTTAACGAGCAAAGCCTATCGATATCGATAACTCTTGACCATAATATCATCAGACTTGATTTTGCATTTATAACAATTTAATTTATATTTTAAATATACCACGATGTTGGAAGCACTCAACGACGATTGCTGGTTAGATATAATTAAGTACTTAAAACTGGAAGATCAAATCGCGCTATATGAAGCCACTAAAGGCGTCTTAAATCGCGTGAACTCAAATGTGGTCTATGCCTGGGAGCATCAGATTTGCTTTACATTTAATTATCTCACGTATGAGAAGTTCGAACAGATGCCTGAGTTGATGGACATATTTCTGTCCAGCATTAATGCTACAGTCCAGAAACTGAAACTGGAGATGGTAACAGTAGAATTTCTCAAACGCTGGGAGAATTACACATTTCCCAGCATGGAAACTCTGGAGTACACATTCGAAGAGTGGGACACGTATTTAGAGCGTGGCAATGCAACAATTCTAATAGTGGCAAAACTCTTTCCTGGGCTGAGCAGTCTAAAGCCTTATGGTGGTATTAACAGCGACTTGCTGCCGAACTGGCCGCAGTTGCGTAAGCTGGACTTGAGCAAATGGACTCCAGATTATTATGGATTTTATTTACCCGAGAATCTGAAAAAGTGCCCGCAGCTGGAGGAGTTGATAGTGTCAGATTCTTTTCATTGGCCTCAATACTATGACGAACTCATGGCGTTGCCCAAGCTGCACACATTTACCTTTTGCCTGTATGATTGCGATGACGAACTTCGAGATCAGTTGCTGGAGAAGTGTGGCAAGGAGATTCATACGATTATCTTCAACAGTTGCGTCTGGGAATTCAGTAGTTACCTGCTGCACAAAATGAGCAACTTACGCCGAATGACATTGCTGGAACATGATGTTCTTACCACCGATGAGTTTTGCGAACTCTTCGGGGGTTTCAAACAGCTGGAACATATTGATTTAATTGACCATTGCATTAGGTATGGAGAAGCTGAATTTTGGCAAATTGTTGCCAGTTGTCCATCGCTTAAAGTTTTGAATATATCGGGCATTAATTTGAATGATGATTTCTTCTCACTTGACCGCCTTGTCATGAACGACACGCTGAACAATCGTTCTCAGCCTTTAACGTTGCACTATCACAACTCGGATGTTTTATACAAGCAATCGGTGAGTGAGGGGGAATCTGCACAATATCAGTATTTATTTATTTATCCATGCAGGTCCGTCACCACTTCAATCATCCGAAACTGAAGCTCTCTTTTGAGCGATTAAAAGAGTTTCAAGTCGATTTGAGAATGGTACAAATGCATTTCAAGACTAAGGCAATTATGTGATGCTTTCTAAAAGTAAGTTATGTGATACATATAATGCTGGACAAGTTTTTGTATAAGCCGGTCAAAAAAGGAAGCCACGATGTCTTGCGGAAACTGTTTGGAAATTGTTTGTCGCAAATGATTTGACAAACTTGAAATATGAAACAAAAATAAACTGATAAGAGAGACGAGGGACACTATAATAAACTATTACATTGAGCAGCGTGACCGCACTACTTTCTAAAATATACCATTTTACATACCGAGCTGGCCACACTGCTTGGATTGTGCACGTTACGAGCAAACCTATCGATATCGATAAAGTATTACATTAATTTCATCAGACGTTCTATTTGCTATTCAGCCATTAAATTTATAAATCAAATATACCACGATGTTGGACCCACTCAACGACGATTGTCAGTTGGGGATAATCAAGTACTTAAACCTCACCGACCAAATAGCATTATATGAAGCCACAAAAGGCGTCTCAAGTCGCCTAAATTCAAATGTGGCTTATGCCTGGAAGCATCAGCTTTGCTTTACCCTTGATGCAAATAACTACGAGGATTTTGAAGAGATGCCGGAGATGTTACATATTTTCTTATCCAACATTAGTGAAACAGTGCAGAAATTGCATTTGAAGTTTGTCACAATGGAGTTTCTACAACGCTGGGAGAATTTCACATTTCCCAACATGAGAACTTTGAAGTACACACTGGATGACGGGGACTGTGACAAGAATGATGACCAAGTAATAGAAATAATGGCAAAGCTATTTCCTGGACTGCGCAGTCTAAAGCCTCATGGCGGTTTCAATTGCGAATTGCTGCCGAACTGGAGGCAGTTGCGTAAACTGGACTTGAGCGACTGGTGGGAGGGTCATAAAGGTTTTGATTGCCCCAAGGAGATTGCCAAGTGTCAGTTGCTGGAGGAGTTGATACTGTATAAACATTTCCTGTGGTTCGAAATGTATGACGTGATAATGGCGTTGCCCAAGTTGCGCACATTTTCCTTTAACCCAAATGGACGCGACGACATCTTAGCTGAACTCTTGGACAGACGTGGCAAGGACGTTCATAAGATGATCTTTAACGACTGCATCTGGGAATACAGCATGCCCACGCTGCACAAAATGTGCAACTTGCATCATTTGACATTGCTGGAAGATGATGGTTTCACCAGTGAAAAGCTTCGCGAACTGATTGCGGAGTTAAAGCAGCTGGAACAGATTGATTTGATTGATTTTCAGATCTGGTCTGGTGAGGCAGAATTGTGGCAAACTGTTGCCAGCTGTCCATCCTTAAGGATTCTGAATATATCTGGCATGCAGCTGTACGAGGACTTCTTTCAATTTGGTCGGCGTGTCATGGTAGATACCATGAACAATCGTCCTCAGCCTTTAACATTGCATTGCCACAACACAGGTGAAAACGAGCACTTGGTGAGTGGAGTGGTGAAGGAGTCTTATTCTCGATATTAATTGATTTATCCTTGCAGATCCGTCAGTACTTCAAGCATCCACGACTAAAGCTTTCTTTTGAACCTTTAAAATTGAATTACGTCGATACGAGTTTGATACAAATGCATTTCAAGCCTCTATGTGATACTTCTTAATAGTATCTTTGCCTTAACTGTTACAACTTTCTGTGATATGCTGTGTTACTTTGTATTAAACGCATAATAAATGCAGACGCGTTAGCTGGGATAAATATAAATATATACAATAATTATATATTAAGTAAAGAATGTTAAAGTTGACAGCAAATGAAATGGAAGATATACAAAATGGATTTTGTTTTTTCTTGGAGTAGTTAAACTTTATTGATACTAAGCATAAACTGTAAGATTTTGTTTACTAAGTTCTAAAACCATTGCTGTGCGCAAATCAATTCATGTTATACTTGTTATTATCATTTTGAATTTAATTACTGAATTTGATAATCGCTACATTTGAAGTTTCAGTTTAACTATGAAGAATGGTTGTTATAATATACAATCATTTCTATTGTATGCGATTTGTTAAATAGTTTGGTTTATTTATTGTCACTAAAACGAACTTAATGAATGATCAGACTAACTTTATACAAAGTCCTACCAAATATATTTCATAGAAATACAAATTTTATTTCTTTTTTTCAGATCTTAATTAATGGGACTCACACACACACACACACACACACACACACACACACACACACTGCAGCACACTCGCACACACACTGTAAGGCTACGACGCTTGGCTGGGCAAGTCTTTTGGCTTATCTATGGCAATAACAGAACATCTTGAGAGCCGAATCATTGATGCAGTAGCTCTGGCTGCCATACAAATTGATGCGACTAATGGTGCCAGTGAGAGCACTCGCATAGCCCGACATGCGCACCGTGGACTCAAAGACACCGAGGCCGGGCTTCGTCTGCAGTCGGAGCGTGATGTCCACGGCATAATCGGTGTCCAGGTCCTTGAGCAACTTGCGATGCGGCGCCGCAATGAACGCCTGCAGTATGGAGTTCAGGTAGAGCGTACGGCATTGTGAATGCGCCACCAGACGATCGTTGATCAGTCGCACCAAATAGCGTGCCGCACGCTGCACGCGTCCATCGTTCGTGGGCAACTCTTCGCGCTGATGGCAGGTGCACCAGTGGGCCGCAATGCCCGCCTGTTCGCAGTTCCTTTCCACCGGCACCGGCAGAAACAAACTGATGCCCCTGGGCAGCGTGCTGTCAATGTCGCGCAGCTCGTCGGCTTGCAGCTGCAACTGTGGCGCCCGCAGCTGCCGCATGTCCAGCAAGTGCAGCAGCGTGGCATGCAGATCGAAGTGAGTGGTCAGCCGCTTGGCATTCAGCTCCAAATTGGCCATCGCTTGCGGAAACCGCTGCTTCAGCCACGGCGGATACAAGGCAATCAGCAGCGGCTGTCGCTCCTCCATCATGCCCTGATACGTCTTGCGAAACGAGCCCCATCGCATGCCATGATCGGACATGAGCAGCACGAGTGTGCGATTCAGGATGCCCGACTGCTGCAGCGTCTGCAGATTGTGCAACAACTGGGCATCCAGCAGCGTGGGCGAGTTGAAGTAATCATGCGTCAGCGAGACGGACCAGAAGAACGAGAAGAACAGTTGGCGTTGCATGAGCGGCATCAGCTTGCGCATGTATTCCATGAGCACGTCAGCGGTGCGTCGTCCGCCCATGCACAGATTCACGTTGAGATCCTTGCGATACGCAATGCGCTTCTCCATCTCCAGCACCAAGGGACGCAAATAGTAATCCGTGGGCGCACGACGAAAGCCCTTGCGACAGAAATTAAAGAGTCCCAGCAAGCCCACATCCTCGGCAAAGATGGTCTTGTAGCCCGCCTGCTTGTAGCGCTTCCAGATGAACGAGCAGGCATCGTAGCCGGGCGTGGCCATGGGCGCCACACACGAGATGTTCAGCTCCTGATCGTCGAGGCCGCTGAGCAGGGGCACCAGATTCGGGAACGTGTTGTCGCCCACCTTGTTGAAGCCCCAGAATTCGACATGCGACAGATTCTGACGTATGTAGGAGGCAGTCTGTCGCATCTGGCGTTGGAAATTCAAGTGCGAGACGCTATCGATGCCCAGCACCATGACGGACAACTGATCGCTCGTCTCATTCAAGTGCACAACCTTCTTCCTCTTTGGCTTCTTGTCGGGTTTGTTCACCGCAAAAAAGTGGCAGTCCACGTAGACCATTTGTCCCGCAACATCCTCGCATTCCACGACTATAAACTCCACATCCTTGGGCAACTGTACGCTGTCCTTGAGCGCGAAGGGCACCGACTTTAAATACTCATTCGCCGAATCGGATTTGCGCTGCAGTTCGGTGTACTTGCAACTGAGACTGGCCAAATCCGTGATGTTGTACAGCTGCAACTGCTCGCTGGGACTGAGATTGAGGAGCAGCTGGCCGGGCACCACATCGCTGCTCCGCGTCAGAGGCTTGATGCAATGGTAGCTCTTTGGCTTGTACATGAACTGGGCAATGTTGTCGTCGAGCACCTCGAAGTAGGGCATTCGACAGCCGGGCGTGTCAATGAAATATGCCTGCGTCATGTTGTACTCATCGTCGATGCGTGCTATGAAATCCAGGCGATCGCGTAGCCGGAGCAGCTTCGTCCTCAGATTGTAGTCGATGAAGAGATAGGAGAAGACGCACACGCAGAATATCACAATCACAATCTTCTTGAACTGGCCACGATTCTTCGTCATGTTGTAGTAGCGATAGTAATGCTGCAGATCCCGCTTCGTCATGTATTTCGGATCCAGCAGATACTTGCTTCTGCAATGAAGTGTACACGAGATTCAATGTTCAAATAATTTACTAGACTAGCTATTTATCATTTCGGTAGCCAACACTTTTGTCAAAGTATCCTGAGATTTGCAAAGCCACACCTACTTCAGTTAGTCTATCGAATATGAGGGACCATTTAATATATTACTGATAAATCCAAAAACAATACTAAGCTTATATTAGATTTAAGCAAAAACAACAAAAATTATGTTGATGACTGTTTATTTTTTTCTAGTAGAAAACACTTCTCAAAGTTTGCTGAGATTTCCAAACCGAAATGTACTACTGGGAGAAATCCTATGAATCTATTAACACATCCAAAAATTAAAATGAATTGTAAGTATTTTAAAATTTAACAATAACATCATTTGAATGTTAGTTATTTATTAGTTAAAAAACACTTATTAAACTTTGTTAGGATTTTACAAGGAAGCTAAGTTAGTTAAGCTATCGACTCTGTAGTTTTAATTGTATCTAAAATGTTTGTTTTTCTTAAAGTTGAGCAATAAATATATTTAAAAAATTATAATTCTTTATTTTTATTTCCCTTCTCAACAGCGTGACAAATACAATATTTGAGAAATCCAATTTTTTCCTAACTATATTCTTGCGTTGATATTTCTAGAAAGCCTATTAAATAGACATATTTTGTAAAAAAAGAGATTTTAGAAAATATATTTCCACAGCTTTCTCAACAGAAACTAAACTTTCGGGTAGCAAAAAGACAATTTTAAATTAACTCAGGCATCAAAACTAGAGTAATTAAAATTTCCCATCATAATTTCACGTCATACTACATTGACATCGTTCTAAAACATTTTCAATCGATTTATAATAAAACATAATTCGTTCATAATTTATCAAAATCATATAAGCTGCCCCTCTTGACCCCCGGCAAGGTTCATTGTCTTCAGGCATCGTGTCCAACAAGCTGTCTACAACAGACGACAATTTTTTGTGCTGACTGTCATTAATTAAGGCAACAAGCAATATAATGGACACCAAGCGCCTCAGACTCAAAGGAGGGAGGAAGTAGGAAGAGGCGGCGCACTCAGATCGCCGCAGTCACAGCCGCTTCTCTCTCTGCTTATAAACACGGCGAACTCAGAGGCGTCCTTTTATGAGCACAAGGACGTGACGTTGTCAATGTTATCCCATTTTTCTTTTTGCTTTATTTTTGGTTGTTGTTTTGTATTCTGTTGTGGAAGGCAAGAGTCGACCAAGAGCTAGCCTGGTGCTGACTCATGCATATGCAACAAGCTCGAAAGAATGCAATGCAAATTTATCACCCGAAGACTTTGCTCGACAGCAAAAAGTTCTCAGTAACTTCAGTTAGTAGGTATAGTAAGCAACGCTAACAGAAGCTCGTATGACAAGCCTTCTTGGTTATGCGAATGCATATATCTGCGCTATCAATGCGCGAGTATAAATAGCTGCCTGCCTAAAAGTATGCAGTGAAAAATGCAAACTGTCTGCCCGCAAGGCGCAAAGAGGAACGTGATGGCCGGTAATGTGCAAGGTTTGCAATAAAAAGATACAGCTCGCTGGCAGCACTTCGAGCAGGAAGGATATACAAAATAAGTACATATATGTATGTATGTAACAAGCTCGAAGGCGCTGTTGTTTTTGATATTTCTCTCACGGCTCCTGTTTTCATTATTCACAAGTCGAACGAAGCTCTACGACTATTAAATATTAAGTAGTATGCAATGTACAATTTGAAATTGAATCCTTTTTGACAATTGAACATTCAAGAATATAAAAAAAAACGGCAGCTAAAAATGTATTTATTAACCCGCCTAAAAGTATGCAAAGCACATTTCAAGCTTGACATTCCACAAGGGCTTTTCCCTATTAGCAAACAGCCTAGAAGTAGGCAATGAAAATCTGAAATATCCACTCAACGCTGACATCATTCTGCAAATGCCTGCTTACTCAATCGACAACAGATTAACGAGTTGAAAGGAGGAGAAAAAAAAAACATTTTCGGACTGAGAGTATTCAATTCATTTGTTTGGCTTGCAATTGCTTCAATTGATGCCTTAAATTGCATTCTGCCAGAGTAAACACTGACGAAATTCAACGCTCAACGTGCAAATGGCATTCCAGTTGGTCCTTTCGGCAAACAAGCCAACTGCAGGCAACGTTCAGATAGAATACTAGAGAGGCACAAACAGAGCGAGACAGCGAGAGAGTGGGAGAGGGAGAGGCAGGGGGTCTTTGTGTACTTACTCATAGCTCATGTCGCCGTACTTTCGCTTATCCTTTGTGGTGTAGTAGGCACGCATTTTAGCACCTTTTCAATTGCAAATAAATCCTTAGAATTAACTCAGTCAAGTCCTTGACATTTTGTTGATGTTGCTGCTGTTGTTGTTTGCATCACACTTTAATTGTTTGTGTGCCACATTTTGTGGCAGCAACTGCTATCCGTGCACTTTCAATCAAACATTTTCCACACAACTGAGCTTGTCCCCCTGCGATTTTGGCCCCCCGAATCGCGGCACGAGTTTCCCAATGTTACGGAATATTGTTACCTGGAGCAGCTGCAGTCGCCTCTGCTGCCAGCCCACCAAACACTGGATGCTGTGCGGGCTCTGGACGCCAAAGTAACCACATTTGCCTCTCTCTCTCTCTCAGTCTCAGTCTCAGTCTCGCTCTCTGTGTTTTGAAGTCTTTCTGGGCCGCCAGCAGCAGCGGCTTCTGCGCAGTAGCTTCGGGCTGACAGCTGCCAGGGATGCTGTGCACATCCTTACACTGAACATATTTTCAGGGTACATTATTGATTAACACAGTGTGAATAAATTGTTTTATTCAAATTTATACAAATTACTAATAAATATTAAATAGTTTCTCATAACTGATAAAATATACATATTCAAAAAGTTCCAAAGTAAATAAGTGTTTTGTA
Source organism: Drosophila immigrans (assembly GCA_963583835.1). Classification (NCBI taxonomy): domain Eukaryota; kingdom Metazoa; phylum Arthropoda; class Insecta; order Diptera; family Drosophilidae; genus Drosophila; species Drosophila immigrans. The sequence continues at coordinate 34,358,144 of OY757143.1, forward strand.
AAAAAAATTAACTCAAGTTGAAGATAAATATATGTATAACTGTAAAATTAAATGACAGCTTCTTGAAGCTTAGAAAAAGTATTATTATAGATTACAATACTTGGCAAATATTTGGAAGAAATAATTAAGTTCGAATATGTATGTATGTATATACAACATTTACCTATAACAATTTTAGAGGTATACTTAAATAATTACAATTAAATAAAAGCATTTAAAATTAAGTTCATTAAATAAGCTTAAGAACTATCCTTCGCTTAATATATTTGGGTTTATTCAAAAAATATATATTTTTAAATTTGTTGTTTAGATTTGAAAAAATAATAAACACTTTTTAAATAAAATTTGTATCAAATTCTTTATATTCTATGATTTAGATGTAAGTTTTAAGAAAACAGTTGTGCATTATTTTAGAAATAAACGTAGGAGTTCAACGATGTGAAATAAAATCTTGAGCTACTTAACTCTTTTATTAAGATGTGCAAAAATATTCCCCATTGTTTTTTTTGATTATTAATTAATTAAGCTTAGAAGCCATTAAGCAAATTTGTGTCTTGAAAACGTTTTATTTATAATGTAATATAGCATATATAATTTTTGTGTTGAATCCAATTTCAAATTAGAAAATATAGCTTACTTATTTGGGCAAGTCTTGTATTTAATGGAGAGGCGAAAAACTGCGGCCTAAAGCCGTGTGTAATTAAACTCTTGCCACCATTTATTGTGGCTTGTTAAATGCTTCTAATGCTTCTTTTATGGCTGATTATTGGGGATTTGCATGTTGCAAATGCCACACGGTGCTGCGTTAATTGCGAATCGTGTTTACGCCTAGCGATTGCCTAGCGATTGTGTTGGGGTCAAGGAACGCAGCGAGATCGAGAGTGTTTATGGGCAACGAACTCCTTGGCAGCCTGCCCGCTGAGCCTCTGAGGGTGACAGGAGTAGCTAAAGAAACTGCATAAATCAATTCGATTGGGTTTGTTGCAAAGTCTTGGGGTTAAATGGCAATATTTTTAGCGATTGAAAAGGCGTATTTTTAAGCAGCGCTGCCCGGCATTGAGCAGCTTAAGGCGACATGCAAATCCTTTGACTGCGTCACATCACTCGCCGCCAAAGGAAAAGGACATCCTGTGGAGCCAACTTTTGCTCATTAGGACGGAAAAAACGCAGTTGCCAAAGACGACGCTGCATTACACATACATGTGTGTAAACACATATACACGTGGGTGTGCGTGTGTGTGTGTTAATAACTGTGCTGCAGGCAAACATGGATTTTTATGTTCAATAATTACAACAACATTGAGAGCGAGAGCAAATCGGAGGAGCGCGTAAATCAGAGTCCAGCCAAAAGAGCATTTCACTGTTGTTCCCCTCCCCTCGTAGTCGCTCGCTCTGGGCTGCGTTGTGGCCTTTTCAAGTGGACGGACCGACCGGCGATTAACAAGCGTTTGTAATGTTTCATTATTGTAAAAAAAGAAGCAAAAAAGCTGGAGCAGAAGTGATGTCCAAGAAATCGGGCGGGCGGCTATAAAAGCGAGCAACGCATTAAGCCAACGCTTCAGTTGAAATTTCAAAGTGTGCTCGACCAGCTGACGAAACCCCAAACTGCAGCGATACTGATAGACACTAATTAGTTAGTTGGCCCCCACATCCTACCCCAAAAACACACACTCACACAGATCATGCTGCAGCGTCGCCATCGTCCGCGTCAGCAGCTGGAGCGGAGCAGCGGCCGTCGTCAGGTCAACTACTTGCCGGGCTTATTGATTGTGGTGCTGGTGTTGCTGCAGAATTTTGAGCTGCACATGTGCCGGCAATTGATGCGAGGCAGCAACGACAACAACGACAACAACGACAACAACGACGGCAACTCCTTGCTCAAGGACATCGCAGGACGCAGCGTCGCCGGGACGCAGAACGCTGGCCAGCCCGAGGAGATATTCAGTGCGCCCAACGATGCCGCTGACATGGGCTATGATGAGTACCCGGTGAGTGATGGCTCCCCACTGAGGGAGGCAGCTCAAGGGGGACAACTCAAGGTGGGGGGGAACGCTGCGTGGGCTGCCGGTCAAACCCAAAAATTCGTCTCATTTTACGCACTAAATTTGTAATTGTATATTTTGCATTTGATTGCTTGCCCTGCAGGTGAATTCACTTGCCCCTCCTCCGCCCTCTCTCCCTCTTCATCAACTTTGATATCAACTAGAGCACTCAATTCTACGCTTCCTCGTCTCCAGCTGACGTCACACGCCTCGAATTAATGTTGGCTTCAGTTTGAGCAAATGTCGAGCCACCAAATGTCCTTGTGGGCGTTTTTCCCATTGCGCATACGCCGCATTGCACAAATTGCGTATACACTAGCTGACAATTTAGCTGACATTATTATGACAAACATTCTGCATAACGCACTTTATTTGATACTTTATGGGGTCCAGCAATTGATTGAAATGGATCTTTTCACTTTTCACTAGTTCACTTTTTGAAGCAGTTTTGCATTACATTTATCTAGCATTGTTAGTTTTTTCTTTAAAACCAAATTTTATTGCAATTAATTTAACTTTAAATTTTATATTTTAAAAAGTAAATTTGCTTTTTGTTTGCGACTACAAAATCGCACAAATTTGATTTGATAGTTCTTGGCATTAACCGAATTGTCATTCGTTTTTTATATGATTTGTATACTTTATTTAAAATTATTATATTTTGTAAGAAACTAAATTTTATTTTTATTTCTAAAACTATATGTACATAAATTGAGGTTGCACATATTAATAATACCTGCATTTAAGATTGTTGTGTCCCTTTTCTGTAGTAACTTTAAAATATAAAATCTCCTCATAGAGTCTTTTGGCTAGCTTTACATTTATTTAAATTCCCCAAAACTCAATGCAACACTTGAAACTGTTTTTAGATGGTTGATTTTATTTTTGTTGTCAATCTAAATATAATGGAATTGTTCATTTGAGATTCTTGTTTCCCTTTTCTGTAGTAATATAAAATATAAAAGCTTTCCATAGAATGTTTTGGCTAGCTTTAAATTTATTAAAATGTCCTGCAACTCAATGCAACACTTGAAACTGTTCTTAGATGATTGATTTTATTTTTGTTGTAAATCCAAATACAATGGAATTGCGGTTACATATATTAATATTACCTGCATTTGAGATTGTTGATTCCATTTTCTGTAGTAATTATAAAATATAAAATCTCTTCATCGACACTTTTGGCTAGCCTTAAATTTATTTAAATTTCCTGCAAAACTTGAAACTGTTTTTGTTCTTAGATGGTTGATTTTATTTTTGTTGTAAATCTATATATAATGGAATTGTTCATTTGAGATTCTTGTTTCCCTTTTCTGTAGTAATATAAAATATAAAAGCTTTCCATAGACTCTTTTGGCTAGCTTTAAATTTATTAAAATGTCCTGCAACTCAATGCAACACTTGAAACTGTTTTTGTTCTTAGATGGTTGTGCCGAAGCGAGCTGCCTTGTTGTTGGATCGTCTAATGGTGGCACTGCATCATGCGCTGGAGAACGAGAGGGAAGGACACCGCATTGGCGAATTCTATGCCAACAAGAACCTGATGCAACTGGAGCCCAACGACTACAAGAGCGAAGCGGAGAAGCTGCAGCCCAGCGAGGAAGGTGAAGCACAGACAATAAATATGGCAAAATAGTTCCACAGATTTTAATTAAACACATTTGATATATATAAAGGAAGCAACATGCCGTCGAGCAGCCACAGCTTTCATATGTACAGCGACGATGATCCGGATGTGCCGGATTATGATTTCAAAGATTTGAATCAAATCAATCGCGCAACGGGCGAAACAGTAAGTTGGATATTGAAACCTAAATTTGCAATTTAAGCAACGATCAATTAGCATGGGGCAAATGGTGTAAGAAAATTTCAGTTAATGGCAAAGAGCTTTCAGAGAAGAGCCGGCGTAGTGGGCAAGGATGGTCATGGAATTGTGGGCATGTCGATGCCCAGCTCACCGCCTGCAGCTGCAGCTGGAGCTGGACCTGGAGCTGGACCTGGAGTTGGAGCTGCGTCTGGAGCCGGCGGCAGGCGTGTCCATCACGTTGGATCCAATGGAGGTGGTCGCATGTATTGGCGCTGCTACTTCAATGCGGTCAGCTGCTTTTAATTAGACTCCAGGCTCGGCTCCAGCCACAACAACAACATCATCATCGACAACCAAACCAAAAAATCAAACACTTTACGTTTCCTTGGCCTGCTATGAAAGTTGTTCGCGTAATTAACTGAAATCATCTGTAAGCATACAAAATTGTCAAACCGATACAAAACCACGATTAGTTCCTAAGTCTCAACTGTAAACTGTAAACTGTAAACTGTATTTAAATTTGTCGTATATAGTAATGTGCAAATGATGTAAACTGCAAACACTCACATTTATTTCTCTGTGTAGCTGCGTAATAAATAAACTAGAAGTCTACCTTTTACAGCCACTCTCCATCCATCCATAAATCTAAAGTACATATAGTATACTACATATATGTAAATATTATATAGTAGTTCATCATTGGGATCGTAAATGAACTGGGATTTGTTGCCGTGTGCGACGCAACAGGCAGACAACAGCTCCGAGTTTGCTTAATTCACACTGCCTAATATTGATTGGCATTGCCATAAAGCTTTAGCAACAATCCAAACACACACACACACACTCACACACGCACATCTCTTTTGTTTATCAATGAATTAAACTCTCACCTGTTGCTGCTGTTGGCCAAGCGGAAGTACAACTTATTTGCGCTTAGTTATAAATTTATGGGGATCGCACTTAGCTGTGATGACAGTTCTATTTATATTTTTATTTCCATTCGCAGTCGCAATTTATTTTTGCCAATTTCCATTTGATTTATGGCAAAATATGATTATGCTGCAACGACTTTAAATGTGCTCCGATTTCGATTGTTTTTGGCCAAACAAATCAGTAAGTTTATCATTAATTATAATCAAAATAGTTTCGCTGCTTTCCAATTCTACCAAAAAGAAAACTATGAACGATGAGCAAAATTACCAAATTAGTTATATTCAATTAATAAAGTAAAAATTCAATAGGAATTAAAATTTTGGCCGATAAAATCATTCTTCCTATTATTTTATTTCCTTTCCTAAGACTATGAATGCCAAAAGGAAATTTACATGCATTGAAATGAAAATAATAAATAAATTAATAAAATAAATTGTTGCTATCGTCATGTTTATATTTCGTATTTCATATAATTCAGTTAAAGCAAAAAATGAAGGCAATCACGTCAAGTGCGTAATAATTATTTTGCGGATTAAATGAAACATTTGGCATCTGCAATCATCTATTGAATATTTACAAACTGTTAAAGGAATATAAACCTGCTTACAAAATTTAGTTTTTATTACTTTGCGAGTTCAAATCATTTCATGTTTTTTGTATATTTTATTTAGTGGTTTGAAAATAATAACAACCAAGAAAATTATTTTAATTTTAATACTTTACGACTTTAAATGATTGAATTTGATATCGAAGAATTATTAGAGAAATTTTAACCTTCGACCGATTGTATCAAATATTTGAATAACTGCTCATCATTTAATATAATGCATTTCGTTGAGCTAATAAACGGGTATCAATACGATTTAATTTAATTCTTAAGGTTCTTTGTTGCACAGAGTAAAGAAAGATAGAGTCCGGTTGCAAGGCAACGTCAGGTAGTTCAACTTCTCAGTGATTGATGCAAATGATGCAGTCGAGGAGTCAAAGACAAAGTTTAGCAGCCAATGCATATCATTATGAGGAAGCATCGATCGCATTGCGAGTGCAAGGCACGTAATTGACTTTATGGCCAACTTTAATTGCCTCCAGCCAAGTGGCAACTGGCAACTGGCAACTGGCGAGTTTTATTGGCCAATATGCAAAATTAATGATGCTTACACTACAGATTTATGTGCGTTTTGTTAATTGATGTTCGAAAAAATAATCAACGCGTTCGCTTATCAAGTCGAATTGAATTGCGTTGAGTTGAGTTGGAGGAAAGTCGCAGCTCGTAAATCAAAGTTTCGGCCGCGATGACGTCATCAGCGAGCCCCGCAAAGTATGCAACAAGTTTTGCTAATCAACAGGTGACTTTGCTACTCACCACACACACGCACACACGCACACATAGAGACGCTTATCGTGCTGTGCGTGTGGTGAATAGTCGAGCTCTTAAGCCGCACGTTGCTCATACGCAACGTTGACACGACACAACAAGTGTTGCAGGCAGCCCCCATTTGGGGTTGGGGATGGGGGCAACATCAACATGTAGCTACACTCCTAAGCCAAGTTAACGTTTCCTCCTCTCGTTTCTCCTCTTCTTCCGTGCGCTTCCTGCTGCCGGCAACGCTGTCGTCGTCTCCGTCGCCGTCGCCGTCGACGTCGTCATCATCGTTGCTGCTGTCGCTATCGTCGTCTCGTCTGCGATTTGCCTGTTTGCTGTTTTGTATATAAAGCCGAGCGTTTGCCATGGCCAACATCGAGTTAACAATTTCACTTCTTGGCGTTCACATCGCACCCACCGAGAGACCAGCGAGCAACCGAGCATCGAGAGGATCCCAAAAATCAGTTCTCAGCGTACTTCGAGTTTCTTGCCAATTCATTGCTGTTTGCAGTTCCGTAAATTGAACAATTAGCCGTTATAAATCAACGTTTGGCGCCGCACTTATTGCCCAGCTCTTGCATCGCTATTTGCTTAGCCAAATCACACTCGATTCCTCCACATTAAAGCGGTGAGTACTTCCTCAATCATTGTCCGTGTCCTCGCTTAATTTGATTTTATATTTGCTTTGGGCCCCACAATTGATTCATATATTTGGCAATTAACTGTAGAAGGTGAAAAATGGTCTGCAATTTTGGTAACACAAAAAAATGACAATTGTTCGAAAGTGATTTAGTGACAAGTTTTATTTATTAAAAAGAAATTGGGAAATATTTTAATGAAACTTTAAGGGTTTTATAATTTGAATTACTGGTGAAAATTAAATTGAAATTTACGACAATGTTGAATTACGCATATTCAACATATAAATTATTCACACACTTCTCACATTTTAAATTAATTTCTGAAGTCAGAAAAATTATGGAATTTTCATGTCTTAAAGTAATTGCCTAATTATTTAATAAAATGAATTTCTAAACAAGATCTTGCTCACGCAAAGTAAATCCCCTTCATTACGTTCATAAATAGGACTTTTGACTTTAAAAAATGTCTCAAATGACGACAATTCTTTTATATTTTTAAATTAGTCTTCAAGCTGCGATTATCCACCTTGCAGTTGTTGGATGATAACACATAAGCCAATTAATGTTATGAGAAATGGTCCGACAACTAGATTGACATTTAGGCCTGCCTTAGGTGCGTGGGAAAATCAGTTTGTAAAGCTGTTTACACAATTTTGACAAATGTTTGACAATTAATCATCAGCATTAGCTGTGCTTTCTAACCTTTCTACCTTTTTTCTACACCTTTCTCCCATCTCGCTTGTCGCTCAAATTGAAATTCATGTGCTACGAACAGCAAAAAAAAAAAAATGGGAAACTCCATTTGGGGTTACTCAAAGCAGGAAATGTGAGTTGAAAATTCCATCTACAGGTGCCTGTTGCGTGGGTTGCCTTCATTGAAAATTATGTGAATTATTTATGAATTGTAAAAGAAAAGTTCGCATCATTTGTTTGCGTCGTGCAACCACATGCAAATGCCAAAGTACGAATACGAATACGAATACGAATACGATTACGAATGCGAATGCGAATACGAGTGCGTAAACACTCATGTACACACTTCTATGCATTCAACTCCATAGTTTATTTTTCTGTGATTTTCTAACACTTCATTTCGCAACCCATTTATAAATAATGCCAGACGAAGCCGCAGTCAAATTGCATTTAAAATTTATTAGCTACGAACCGCAAAAATGTTTGGTGTGGGATTCAATGGGTACAAAATTCAAAGTCAAAGCATTAAAGAGTAGAATTTGGATTACTTATTTGATCAATGAAAAGATAATATTACAAATGAGCTACAGGTTTTGTGCCATTGAATATATTATTACTTTTATATGGGAAATGATAAATTTAAAAGAAATATTTAAGTCCGAAATAAGTTTAAAAAGGTTTATAAATTAAAGAACGAATTAATTGTGTGCCTAAGATTCTAACAAAAAATAACTAAATAATAGCGATAAATTCAATTTTCAATTCAATCAAAATTAAATTTTTTTTGAGTAACAAAATCAATCGGAAATAATTTCAAAAGGTATATATTGAAATCTATTCAGTAAAAATACAAATAAAACTGTAGCCCCTGGGGAAATAAAAATAATTCCGTGAAATACAATCTGAAAAGCCTGCAAAAAAGGAAATATAAAAATCCATTCCGCAAAAATATGAATATACGTTAGCTGCATTTTAATGATGTGAGCCAAAAAATAAAAATAAATCCAGTCTGATATTTGATCCAAATCACGCTGCTTTATCTGTATCACATTTTAAATCCTTTTCAATGCTGCTCCACAATTTGAAAACTTTCAATTTTAATTGATTGTGCTCGAGCTTTGATGTGTCATTCGCTATCAATGCATTTGCGGTGAGCCACAAGAACCGCAAAAGGCAGCCAGGTAATGCGATATCACTTCAAGTGAACCTCCCACTCGAGTCGCGTCGAGTTGAGTTGGGGGCGTTAGCAATAAATATTAACTTACGTCGGTAAATTCCATAACATTTTATACTATATTTTGATGGAAGCAAACCTGTCACAAGGCGCGGCAGAGTCTCTGAAATTTTCGGTAATTTAGCAGCATGCAAAGTGCGGTGTCAAGTGTCCGTCTGAGACGGCCGATAAATCAACACAGTGTCAAGGACTTCAACGTGAAGTTGCGGCCGGACTCGGCTAATTTGCAAGTTGAAAACTGCCAGGGGAAAAGCCCGTGAAAAACTGTGGAAAACTGTGCGAAGCAGCAGCTAAGCTGATTGCCAGTGAAGTTTTCCCTAATCCGCGAACAAGCGAGACTTCTGAAAATTGCAATTTTCCAAACATTGCATTGTCTGTCTGCCATTCTCTAACTCTCTCCAACTCTCTCTAACTCTCTCTGACTCTCTCCCTTTGCCTTCGCTCTCACACTCTCGCTCGCTTGGCTGATATTAAATTTCCAATTAACATTGGAGCATTATTTATCAGGCGCAATAAAAGTGTCCTGATTATGTTGGCCCTGCCCTCCTATCTGTTTCTCTCTCCCGCTGCTTTCATATTCCATTTGATCTCTCGCTCACAGACCGTCTACCGTCGCACACTGTTTGCCAACGCCCTGAGCGTTCCTGCCCCTGCCCCTGCCCCTTGCGGCACGTTATTAGTTTTATTTATTGCGGCTACGTTAGCCAGTTTGTTGCTGCCACTGCTGCTGCTGCTGCTTTTTGGCTTAATCTATCTATCAAACATTTGGCGAGTTGTTTTAGTTGTTGGCATTTTTATTATGCAGCATTATAATTATCTATGCCTCCGGTATTAAACGCCTGATGTGAGAATTTCCTGCCCACATGCTGCTGCTGCTTCTGCTTTTCGGCTGCACTTTTATGGCTCTTTAACCAGCCCAGCCAAGCCTTCAATTGGTTCAGTGATAAAAGGTCCACGGTTGGCTAAAGTAGCTGCCTGTTGAAGCCGCTACAAATTCCAGATAAAATATTATATTTTTGCGTGCTCTGTGAGTAAAACACAATTGCAGCAAGTGATTTCCGTTTAGTTTCCAATTGCGCTCAAAAGTATGCTACAAAAATGTGAATTGTGAGAAGAATTTTAAAAGAAGTGATTTTATTTGATCTTAATAGTTTATTTTAATTAATTTGTATTATATATGTCACTTTAACAATTTATACAAAAATGCATCAAAAAGATTGCATCAAATTAAATTTAATTTAATTTACTGTTTGGCAAAGGTAGTGAAGAAGTAAAATTGGCGAATTTCTTATTTTATTGTCTACCCGTAAATAATGCAATAATTAATTATTTCTTTTTTAAATACTCACAACAATATATATTTTAAAAACGGAATAATTCACATTGCTTTTATTGAATTTTAATACACAAATTATATGATGATTTTTAATCAGTCGAGTTGCCGTCTTCAATATCTCGTCATTCAATCCGCAACTAAAACACAACTCAATTTCTTGCTGCTGTTCATAAAAAAAACTTTAAAAAGTTGTAGTAAATATGCTTAAGATCTCAATGACAGCAGAATCCTGTCTTGTCAATCTAAAACTTGCCGGCAGTTTTATTTTATACTTAGCATTTGAATTTAAAAGAGCTTGCCGCCAGCTGATTACCCGATGCCTGACATTTGAGTGTGCATAAAACGGGTAAATCCTTCCGCATATTGTGTGTGGCATCCACGCCGCCCTGCAGGCTTGCTTCTTGCAGCCTGCAGTGGCAGCAACAGCGGCTGCGGCACATGCTCTGCATATTCTGGTCACCTTCGTAAAAAATGCAAAACCGTAAAAGAAAAAAAAGAAAGTAAGATAATTTCAGTGCTAATCTCAGTTGGCTGGTTTGCTGCGCTCTCACTTGTGGCTGCCACATCGTGTGGCAGGCGCTACATTTTATGTGCTGCAGCAGCACAAAATAGTCATTAACATTTACGGCTTGCGTCATTGAGTTTTGGATTCGCTTCAAATTTGTCGGCTCCAGGCGCAGTTTAAGTGCCCCATCTCCTCCCGTGTCCTCACCTGTTGCATGCCCCTCTCGATTTATGAGCTTGCGCTGCTCACATATTCATGATGCCACGCCCACACACACACACACACACACATCCCTCGGATGATGTCATTATCTCCCCCGTCGTAATTAAGTGATTGGCTACTCGGCCTACACATGCTTGAATCTCAGTCGAGTGATGTTTTCCGGCCTCGTGCTTCTAATTAACACTATCCTTGCTTCTTGTGGCTGCTGCTGCTCCTGGGTATCCTTTTGATACCGCAAAATTGTCTGCATAATTAATGCGACTGGTCAGCATTCTGCGGCATTTGTGCATTGGATTTCCGCTTTGATCTTCAGTTCAGTTATCGAATTTCATAACTTTAATTAACCACGAGGCGTATACTTAATTATTCAACGAATTTCATTCAAGACTTCTGTCATATTAAAGTTCAAACTCACAAGTCAATGTACGGACAGATATTTACTGCGATAACTGTAGCTGTATTCTAAATATATTTATCAGAATTTAAGCAGAATTCAAGTAAAATTGCCATTAAATAAAAATTGAAATTTAAAATATGTAAAACAAAAACTACAAATTTTAAATACTAAACTCAAGAAATTATGATACAAATTTAAACATCAAATATAAATATATATATGTGTATCTGTACATAAAATTGAAGTTTTAAATTAATCAAGAAATTAGAATACAAATTTATAGCGACAATAGTTTGTTTATTTCCTCACAATTCAATTCACATTGAAATATCTTAATTAAATTGAATTAATTTGAGTGCTACTTTTTATCAGATAATATTCATTAAAATTATTCTTTGAGTTGTTGATTTATCCAGATTAGAAAGTATTAATTGACTTGTTGACATTTCCATATTAGAGGTAGTTACCACCTGGAGGGAAAAATATATATATTTTTTAATTTTTTGTTGGCTTCCTGATACTCATATCAGAGGTAGTCACCCCCTATATATTGATTGTTGAGTCCCTGGCGACAAACCGATTATCAAGCTGAATAAGTGGCGACAATTAATTGCTCCGCAATCAATTGGAATGCATAACGAGAATCGTCATTCGAGGCGAGTTCAGTTGGAGCCATGTTGCCGGCGGGAAAGGTGAACCGATGGCTCTACGAGTGCTACGCCTACTATGCGATATTCATCGGCGTGACGAGCTATCGCTACGACAGCAATCGGAAGGCGTACAGGAACAGCAGGTGGACGCAGCTGGTGGCCAGCCTGGGCAACCTCTTCGTATACGTGATAATTCCGCTGGACATTTACTACGTGTGCTTCGAGGGCTTCCAGCTGGACACGGTGACGGAGTTGACGGTGCGTCTGGACACGCTGATCAACGATGTCATCTGCCTGCTGCGAGTGCTGCAACGCGTTCCCAGGGAGCGTGCCACCAAGAGGCTGACGCAGCAGCTGCAGCGACTGCAGCGCATCTATCGCTTTGGAGGCGTCTCCGATCCGGAGGTGGATCTGCAGATGGATCGCATTTATGTGCTGAAGAACGTGCTGCTCTGGCTGCTGACGGTCACGCTGCTGATCTTCATGCAGCTGACCTTCGACGAGTTCAGCTGGGATGAGGGCAACGTCGTTGCCAGCAGATTCATTGTGCTGTTCTATGTGCTGGTCATCGATGGCCAGGATGTGGCCATGCACATGCACTTCCTGCTCAGCTGGCGCATCTGTCGCCTCTACTTGAGCCTCAACGCTCGCGTCGGGCAGTTGCTGCAGCGCAACGCTGCCACGGTCACACTGGAACTGCAGCATTTGCGCTGGCAACACTGGCAACTGGCGCTGCTCTTTCGTCGCCTGAATGCCTCCTACGATTTCATCTTGCTGAGCTCCCGCTTCAGCCTCATTGTCACCGCTGTTGCTCTGGGCTATTACATTAGCGTTTTCCGCTCTCAGGACTATCACTCGATCTACATCGTGATCTCGATTGTTCTGTACGCGACGATTGCCTTGGACTGCTATATGCTCGATTTGATCTACGATCTGACCAAGCAATGCCATCGCGACACTTCTTGGCAGCTCAGGCAGCACAATTCGATGCCGAATCGAGACAATCGCATTGCCAATGGGGTAGCTTGGTTATCGGTTTATAACACTCTTTCACTCACTGCCCGTTTCTTTCAGTGTGAGCTGTTTGCCCTGCAAATCGCCTGCTTTCCACTGGAGATCAAGCCCTTCGGTCTCTTTGCCAGTGGCAAGGCGACGTGGCTCAGCAACATCGTCTGCATCTTCAGCTGGATGATTGTGCTCCTGCAATATCGCATATTTGCAGACAACCAATAAAGCACAATTAACTCACAAACATTATTGCACATTTCATAATTTAAATCAATTCAATATTCTTCAAAAGTTGTCAGATTGAATAATATATTTAATTTCCTCCTTCCAATACAATTTAAATTATAGCATATTTTTTGAATTAAATTACTTTCTTTCCAAGTTAAAGAAATAATCTTGAAAGGTTTCCAAATTAAGAACACAACTAAGAATTTTTCATTTCTTACCCTCAAATATTTTAAAAAGGTTTACAAACTAAAAGCTTTTTATACATTTTGTAATTTACTGAACAAAACCAAATATAGTTCTTTAAGTTGACAAATTAAAAACGATAAATATTATTAAAAATTTTACTTTTTCAGTACGAGTGCAATTTTAATATATTTTTAGTAGTAGTAATTATACTTCCTCTGTCGCACAAATATTTTTAGAAGGTTTAAAAACGTAATTTAACATTTGCATTTGCATAAATATTAATATTAATTTGACTGCACAAGATACATATTATGCAAAAGTTCTGCACACTAAAACTGTATTCTCATGGTTATTATTAATTCTCTGATAATTCCCTAATGTAATAATTCTGATGAAGGAACACAAAGGCTGCCTTTGTAACAAGGACAGCTGGCAAAGTGGCTGAGGTGGACATGGAAACTAAAGCCGAACACTTGTTGCCACAAACGTGACCTGCATGGCATTGTGTAAGCCGTTGCACGTTGGCTGTGGCAAGATGCGGATGCGGATGCGGATGCGGAAGCGGGGCCGACGAGCATTCGACTCGAATGCAAAGTGCATTTCCGCAATTAAAAGCGGATATGAACTTGAAATGGGGAGGCACAAAAGTGCAGCTAGGCGAACTTGCAGCCCGGTGAATGCAACGTGCCACAAAAGCGGCCAGCACTGAGAGTGGACAAAGTTTAATTGAATTTGCACAGAACGTGATTCAAGATTTCCGATTGCGGAAGACCTTGAACACAGCTTTAATCTATTTTTGGGGCACTCTCCTTCCCCTCCTCCCCTCACTTCTCCCTTTGTGCAGCGATTACGCACATCTGAATTTGCATTGCAGCATTTGCAACAGCTGTGCGACATATGGACAAATATTATTCACGATTAAATGACTAGCCAAGTGCACTTAATGGCCGCACATTCAGCTCCATTTCTTTGCATACCTTTCAAATGCAACTGCACTTAGAATGAATCAGTCACATGAAGTGGCAACAATTCGCTGCCTTTCTACTGCGGAGAGTTATTCATGAACATTCGAGAATTTCCAAATTTATGCACTCTTTTTGGGTTCTTCTATTAAACCATTTTTTTTTAATATTCTTATTGAGCTAACAAGAATAATTTTAATTGCAAAATGTGAAGTTATTTATTCCGACTTTTTTTTTAAATTATTTCTGCCAAAAGGGAATTTTGAAGAGTCTTATTTCCATTCTTAATATGGAAAAATCATTTTAATAACCCAGATAATTCAACACAAAATATAGAAATTTTGTATTTTTTAAATTCTATTCAATTCCAGACAGCCCTTAATTATTTATAATATACATTTACAATGTATTATATCTTCAATTAACTTTAGTACAGAATCTGAATTTATGGATTGTATTTACATTTAAATTTATAATATTTAGTTTGATTAATTCTAAATCATGTCCACTGTCTCTTATAGTTTCAGCTCAACCCTAAGCTCAACATGATGAAAATGGTGCAGGTTCTTTTGTGCTACGGTCTGTTGTTGGCCGTGTTCTTCGCCCTGAGCGAGGCACGCCCCTCCGGCAATGAAGCAGCCACCGTAAGCCCGAATTGGATAATACTCTATAGATATATATATATAGTTATTTCTGTGGCAGGACACTGAGGCTCTCGAACAGCAGGACGTGGAGGATGCGCGCAATCCCTATGGAGGCTACGAGATGCCGGCCCAGGCCATCTATCCCAACATTCCCATGGATCGCCTGCAGATGCTCTTCGCCCAGTACCGACCCACGTAAGTCCAAGTGAATAATAGTTAAGTTATATAAATAGTAATTAATAAATTGCAGTTACAGCGCCTATCTGCGCACTCCTTCCTACGGCAACATGAACGAGCTCTACCGCCTGCCAGAGAGCAAACGCCAAGTGAGATACCGACAGTGCTACTTCAACCCCATCTCCTGCTTTAGGAAGTAAATTCCCGGAAACGGAAAAAACAATTTATTAAACAACAACAAAACAAAGTCATCCCTTGATAAATTAACATTTCAAACATTTCGAGAGAAATGCAATACAAATAAACAACTAGCATAAATCGGACATGCAAATCTCTAGTGAAATTAACTAAAGTTAAGACTCAAGCTATATAAATGTCTATTAAACAAGAAAAATTGCTTCATTGTAGTTACAACAACACAATAACAACCAATAATAATCGTAATAAAACAATGAATTAACTTTGCACACAATTGTGAATTCTGCACATTTTCCTTTTCAATTCCCATTTTCCATTTTGATTTTCCATTTTTTTTGTCGCTTGCATATGGTGTGGTAAAATAATATACAGCAAATATTTATAATTATATTAATACTATCTTTAATTGTGAGAAACTTGTAAAACGAATTGAAATGAAATTTCCCTTTGTAAATTGAATGTTTCAGCTATTGTATTATACATACTATGCATATAATGAAACCGAAAGGACGCACGGTATTATAGAGTCAGAGTCAGTCGCACGCACCTTATAAACCTATCGATGTAATATAATGAACTATTCCTAATGTTATATATTTAAAATAAAATGCACGTAAATGTTTAAAAACAGAAAAATTTGCTTCTTGTATTTCTTATTTTTGGAGATGGTGGGGGGAAACTTATTGTATCCGAATCTATTTCAGAATTTTTTCTTATTATAAAAGTTATTATTGTATATTTTTTTTACATTATATATTTTTAAAAAGTTGTTTCATCATGCAAGAAATAATTTTACATTTTTGACTCACATAAATGTTCATTATATTACATTTTAAATTCACAAAAATGCTAATCATCATAATTTTAATTTTTAAACTCACAAAAATATTCATATTTTTTAATTATATATTAATTTTACATTTTTCGACTCACAGAAATGTGTAAAATTTTAAGTTTTACGTTCACAAAAATGTTCATGATCTTAACTTTAAATTTTAAAATATTAAATTCACAAAAATGTTTATGATCGTAATTTTACATTTTAAGTTCACAAAAATGTTAATAATCTTAATTTAAAATTTAAAATTTTTAAACTCACAAAGATGTTTAAAATTTTAATTTGAATATTAATTTTAAATGTCTTACATAATTGATTTCTATTTTAAATTTTAAATTCACAAAAATGTTCATGATCTTAATTTTAAATTGTTAAACTCACAAAAATGTTCATAATTTGTAGAGTTTAATTTTAGATACATTGTGCATTCGTAATTATAATATAATCGTTTGTAGTGTCACAGCTCGAACTTAAAATTATTTATCACTTAGGTATAGCTCCTCTTTGCATCCCGAGACTTTTCGCTGATCACATTTTGCATTGATGTGGATGGGAAATCAACTTGGCTTCCAGTCGGTTAGACGATCAATCGTCTGCGTTCCAGTTGCCTGGAAGATCCGTCGACCTCCCGTTGCTGCATCTGGAGAACGAGGCGGTCGGGAGTGGAGATCTTGAAGTCGGCGGAGCGACGATAGCGCTCCTCGATGCGCAGCGAGGTGGCCATCATGAAGACGGAGAAGACCAGGGCGATTAGATAGCGGACGATAAGCATCTCGGGCGATTACAATTGCAATTACTTTGGCTATCGTCTGGCGACTGTTTGGCACTCATTAGGCGGATCTGGCTTTTATAGCCTGAGCCTCGATGAGGGCCAGGTAGAAAGGATACTGCAAAGGAGGGGACTGGAAAATTCGTGATTTGTTTTGGCTAGAAATTCGTGGATTTGAGGGTTTCCGATGTCGTAAAACTTTGCACTAATCCCTGTGGCAATTTCCACTTCCTGCGCTCAATGCACAATTCTGCGCAGCCTCATCGAGTTCTTCACGTGATTAGCCAGTCAACTGTGTCTAATAATTGCGAGCATCATCAGTTACCGCGACTCGAAGTCGGAGTCACAGTCTCAGTCGCTGGCTGCCTCATCAGTTGCGTTGCAATTTCCAAGAATCGCCTGCGTCCGGGTCGGGGCGAGTTTGGTGGCATCAAGTCGAATCGCGTCCCTTCGCGTCCCTTCGCGTCCCGGCCTGGATGCTGGCTTTTATGAGGCCTGCGCATTTAACCATTAGACATTTTAATTGTTAATTTTGCAAAAATTTAAATAATGGCTGCGCTGCAGGCCGCGGCTACCTGCATTTATTATCAGCGCTGCCTGCCACATGTTGCAAGCAGCATCTCTAAGATCGCACACTCGGCGAAAAATTCGATGCGATTGAAAACTGTGCAGTTTCTTCACATTGCACATAATAAAATTAATTCAAAATGTATTTGCATGTTGTTTGCTTAGTTTCGCTTAAATAGTTTATAGAGTGGGAGTTTTAATATACATATATTGATTAACCAAATCGAAAAAGCATATAAAAAATCAGTTCATTTTATATTAGCAAATCTGCTCATCATATTAGGCGACATTATATTTATCTACCTTTTGCAATTATAATTTTTTTAAATATACATATTCACCAGATCAAAAAAAGAATAACTACAAAATCTTTAAGAAATTTAATTTAAATTAATCAATTGCAATATTTACCGAGGGTACAATTTTAGTTAAAAACACATTAACCACATGCAAACAATTACATTTATAAAACAATTAATTTATGGTAACATAGAGAATCGAAGAGAGAGGCATTGTAAATAATATTCGAAATAATATATTTAAAAAATATATCAAACAATTGTAGCATAATAATTTATTTTAGAAGTATGCATTCATAAAATGTAAAAAATAAAATAAAAAAATAAATTGTAATCTAGCCATGTAAGCTTTGTGAGAATCGAAAAGAGGAGCTTATTAGCTAAGTAATAATAATAAATTGTATTTTGTGCTTGCTTACAGAGATCTGAATTTTTCTCAGTGTGCTTCTCCCGCTTTCTTCTCCACTCTCACCCTCCTGCTCTATCTTCCCCCTCTCTTCTCTCTCTCACTCTTCATCTGGAAGCGAGTGCCATCAACGTAAAAACAAGTGGCAACAATTTTCTATAAATTGCATTTGTGCAAAATTAAGTTCAATCTTGGCCAGGCGACTGACCAAGGCGGCAACTGGCAACTGGCGACCGGCAAGTGGCAAGTGGCAAGTGGCAAGTGGCAAGTTGGCTGGCTGCCCGGCTGCTCGGCTGGTTGGTGGCAAGTCCAGTTCAGTGCAGTAGCCGCCGCAGCATCCGTTGCTCTGCCGCTGCCGCTGCTGCTGCCCAGCTGGAGTAGCCAAACTCCATTAACTTTGCAATTGGCCACCATAACTTTTAGCCATCGCCTCGCATCGTTTGCCACACAGAGGGACGGAGGGAGAGAGGGGCGGGGACGCGGGGGGGGGGCTTGTTAGTTTTTGCGCCAGATCGTTTATAATAATTCGTATGCGAGTCATGTCATGGCCCCTAAAGTGTATCTGCGGCTGCGCAGCGCGGCAAACACGACGCGCATATCTGTATCTACGACGACGACGACGACGACGACGACGACGACGAAGAGTTGTTGGCCTGCTCGACGGGCTGCCAGGCATCGTCTTGGCCATCGTCTTGGCCTGGCTTGGCTTGGCTTGGCTTGGCTTGGCTTGGCTTGGCCCTGGCCTGCTGCCTGCCGCTGATCTGGTCAACTATGCAACCTCGTCTCTTTCGCTCGCTGCTTCTGAACTTGCGCCCATTTTTGCGCTGTTCGATTTCTTGGCTGCCCCTTCTGGCTGCCCCTTCTCTCCTGCCCCATCTTGCGGCTGCTGGTTTTTCGCTCTATTGGCAAAAGGAAGTTAGAAAATGCTCTGAATTCATGGCGCTGGCATTTGGCTTCAGCTCCCAACTCCAACTCCATCTTCAACTCCAGCTCCAATTCCAACTGCAGCTGATTGCAGATTGCAGACAGAGAGCGAGAGAGAGAAAAGTTGGTTAGACGAATGTCTCCCGACTCCACTTAGTTGCAACTAGCAGCCAAGCAGAACTGCACAACTTGCCACAGCTCGGTAGCTGCCACAGCAAAACAAGATTGCCACAATAATGATATTAGACTGCGGCTCCAAGCACTTACTATATAAGGTGAGGCGACTCTGCTGCCGATCAAGTGCTGCAACTCGTGTCAACAACGTTAAATAAATATTGCATTAATACAATATAAATATATTTGAAAATAACCCCAATATAACATGACATTTATTTCACTTATATCAATATTTAAATTCATAAATGAAGATCATGAAAATTGAATATTAATGACACTAATAATTCAATCACATATCATTTAATTTCATAATTTTATTGCCTTATCATAATTTAATATTCTAATTTCATAAATGTTTACTGTTTATAATCAGCTTTAAATTGAAAAAATAAAATAACATATCGATTATAATATATTGTAGAATTTTATAAATATGCAATTTAATTGAAAATAAATGAATATGATTAACAAACATTAAAATCAATCATACTGACATTGTTTTATTATGTAAAGTTCTCATTTAATTATTATTATTCATTTTGTTATATTATTCCTTAATACAAAAATAATTTTTATTTTATTTTTAAAATATGCAGCAAATGTTATGAAATACACATTTTTATTTATAATTTTTTTTCGGTATGTAATTATTTTTTGTAAGCGCATTTCAAATTTATTACTAAGTTATTTTATTTACATAATATTCAATCATTCAATAAAGTTGTGTCTTTAATCCATAACCTGTCTCCCCCTCTCTCTCTCTCTCTCTTGCACAGTGTTTCTGTCTCTTTCGCGATTTTCTGCCACACTTTTCCCTTCACTACGACTGCAATTTGCAGCTTTTGGCTTTGGGGGCCAAACAAATATTGCAGGTAATCGAAAACTTGACACTGCGATTTCTTTTAGTTTGCTGCTTTTGTTGTTGTTCTTGTTTTAAGCAGTGTTGTTGTTGTTGTTGTTGTTGCTGGTATGTTGTGCATTTGGGTTGCAGGTTCAAAGAGCTAGCTGGCCAATTGTTGCCACAAAAGGGCAAGCGACACGAGCAGCAGCAGCGGCGGCAGCAAAAAATATGAAATTCCAGCAACTGCGGGACACTTGAGGTGGCCAAGGCGGAGCTGCAGCTAACCGGTAGTTGTTGCAACTCCTGTTGTTGTTGCAACTTGTGTTGTTGTTAGTTTGTTGGTGGCTCTAGACTTTGGCGGCGTCGTCTTCGCCGGTCGTCGTCACCATGTCGTCGCTCTGGACATTGCCAGCAATGTTGCTCTTATTTCAGAACATGAACAACAGCAACACAGCAATAACAACAGCAACACAGCAATAACAACATGTTGCTGCTTCGTTTGTATGGGTCGCAGGAATGCCTTAATTCAGGAATTTAATGAAAAATGCTCTATGAAGCGGAGCAGCAAATTAAAAAGGAAAAACTTTGCAGCAACAACAGCAACAGCGGCTGCAAAAAGGTTAAAATTAAAATCAACGCTGAGAACTTGGCTCCCGGCTGACTTGATGGCTTTTTGCGCCAAGCTGACAGTGTGAGATCGGTGGCAGGTGAGCCGCTGTTGCCCCTTCCTCTTGCCACTTGCCACTTGCAACCAACCAACCAAGAGTTGACCGGTTGCCCATGTTGCCGCTCGCGTTGTAAATTACATTTTCCAAATGCTTTTGCCATGTCGTACCGAAAACCCATGTACATATGTGGCATACAGTTGTGTGGCAGCTACCTCTCTGCCTCGGCTTCCGTTTTGATTTGGAACACTTGTTGCCCGCCTGGCCTTAGGATTTGTCCTGCCGCTTCGCAATTCCTTGGGGATGTGTACACACACATTGTTGGCTGTGGCTTTCAACTTCATTTTGGCTTCTGTTTCGCATCGACTTCTCAATGTTGCTGCTGCTGCTGCTTCTTGCTGTAGTTGTGATTATGTTGTTGTAGTTTGTTCAGATTGTTGTTGATTCGAGTGTTGATTGTTGTTGCAACACAATGCGGTAGGTGGGTCGAAGCCTTCGCCTTTGATTACCCCGAAGTGTGTTTGTGTGCGTCTCGAGACGATTATTGTGGCAGGATTCGCCGCATTCTTTATTGGCGTTAAGCAGATGAAGACTGCATTATAATTGGATTAAACAAGCACCTCTTCGCCTTATAGATTGAGTCAACAAATGATTTTCTAAGCAAGTGTCTAAGTATGGTGCATATAGGATAATTATTTTTTTATTATTATTGCAAGCCAAAAAGTTAATTTATTTAACTCTGTTTTTGTGTTTAAGATTTGTTTGAATGTCACCGTTTTAAATTTTAGAAAAATTATGTTCAAAATAAATTATAATTATATTAAATAAATCTCTTCACTTAATTACAATTAATTATATTTTAAGCACAAAATACAAAACAGTTTTTAATACTATTGAAAAAAATTAACTCCATCTACATATTTATTTTTTGATTACAAATTATTCACATAATTTGCATAATAGTACAATATTTTTTTTTAATAATTAATTTAAGAGCTCTATATAATTTATTTATACATCATATATCAATTCAGCAATTACAAATCTGTATAATGTTTTCAATCAAGATTTATTATCAAATATAATTTAATGCCGATTCAAGTTATTCAAATAAATTGTGTTTTTGAAAACAGCACGTGAACAAAGCCCGTTAAGATTTATTAATTGGATATTTTAAAATATCACAAGTTACAACAATTTGATATGTCTACATTTTAATAATTTTTAAATTAACTTTACATTTCTTTGAACTGGTTTTTAGGTCTTCAACTTTTTCTTTGATATTTTATTTTATTTGAAAATAAGTTTAAATTACTTTATAAATAGACTTTATACAATTTTAATTTGTATAATCTTTGCCTTCCCGTTTTCAGCTCTGGAAGCTAAACCATTGCTGCGATTTTAGAGACTGCAGAAATTGTGAACAAATTATTTACGTGTATGTAATTTATTGGAATTGATATTTTCAGGACTACAAAAGAAACCTTAAAGCTATTTCACAATTGGACTGTCACAGTTTGGGGCTAAAAGTAGGCCGTGGAGTAGATCGGTTGGGGGTCGTAGATCTCGTAGGTGGACAGCGGCAACGCGTCGTTGCTGAAGTAGTTGCCACCGCCGGGCGGCACATTGTAGAAGCCACGCCCCCGAAAGGGGCTGTGCTGGAGGCGATGTTGCAGCGGCTTCCAGTAGTTGGAGGCGTTGGGGCGTCGCTTCTTGTGCTGGTGGCCGGCGGAGGATCGCATGGTCGAGAGTTGCTCGAGGAGATCGTTGGGAATCTGTGGGTCGGCAGCCAAGTCCAGTTCGTGGGCGGTCACCTCGTTGAGGGCGGGATTCAGTTGCTGCCTCGCAGGCTTGGGACGCGCCCAGCAGCCGAGGCCCAGACTGATGATGAGCAGCACTTGCAGAAGATTTCGCTCGTTGATTGACATCTTTGCCAGTTGACAGTTGCCTTTGGAATGTGCCTCGATGTGGACGACATCTCCGGTTTATATGCGGAGCGCAGGTAAACAAATTTCGTGTGCGGGCGTTAAGCGATTTCTAATGATGCCATTTGCGAGGATCAGACTCTAGCTCTCTACCTCTAAGCCGACAGAGAGACGGACAGACAGACGGACGGACGGACGGACAGACAGATTTCCTAGCTTGTTAAGCCGCAACCCACCCAGCGATATTGCAGGCAGGCAAGCTGCACTTCAAGAAATTCAATTATTGCGGAGTAAGGTATTATTATCCATACTCAATTTAATAATTATTTTCATTGCATTTTTGCAAGTAATTTCTAAAGAAATTTAATTAATATTTTATATAATAACTCATCTAAAAAATATTACTAATTATTATTGTACACCAAATTATTACAAATTTGCATATTTAATTTACAAATTAATTTTAATTTGTATTCATATAGAAATATTTTGCGACTATTAATATATTATTCATTGCTAAAGACTTTATAAATACGCAAACTGACAAATTCGAATTTTGATATAAGTATGTTCAATTAGTTAAGCAAATGATTAAAAAATTAATCAACTGTACATATTTTACATCATAACACTCTGAAAGAGTAAGAAATGTAGGGTTTGCATTATAGAAATAAATTAACAAAAATTTCAAATATTAATTATGTTTAAAAAAATATATATATTTTCCTTGAAATAAATAAACTAAGGAAATATATATTTTGCTTGGAATAAATAAATGTTCACAGATTATTGGAAATATTTTCATTAAAGCATAAGCATTTGCTAATGAAGTAAATTTTGGATTCAAACAATATAATTAAATTCACGGTTTTATTTATTGTAGATTTCTTAGGAGATTGAATCAGCACAAGAGTTAAAATAGAATTTCAGTACTATAAAGTGATATCAAAACTTCGACTCGCTATATTTAGTTTACCTCGTATTGTATTCAAGACTGTCCTCTCCAGTTGTACCTTCGACTTTCGAGTTTCTCCGAGTGTACGGATAGAGTCACTTAAATGTGGAGTCCGAGTAGCTGCAACTCCACTCAATACATCAATGCGATGCCATTTCATGTTAATCAAACAACGAAATCCATCAACAGGTGACAGAGCACAACAGCGACTTGAACAACCACAGCAACAGCAACAGCAACTTCTTCGTACAACATTGAGTAGCAGGTGGAGGATGGAAAAAAGGAGAACAACCTGGAGGAGCAGGGAGCTTGGAGCTTGGAGGAGGGAGCTTGGAGCATGCCATATCCCCAGACATGTCAGTGCGATAATGGTGTGCTCTGTGTCTGAAAACAACTTCATTCACAAAAATCGAAAAAAGAAGTTGAGAAAAGAAGCGGCAGCAAAGGAAGCGGCCCCCATTAAAAATATCTTGTGGATGCCACAAAGCCGTAGATACATGGGGCATGCAACGAGCCAGCCCAGGCAGCTACTTACTTCACTACTTGACTACTCGACTACTTGGCGACTTGGCCAAACGGCAGCTGCGGGGGCGGCACGCAGGGGGGGGCGTGGCTGGCTGGCAGCGCTCGAATAGCGCTTCGAACATACGCCTAATGCCACAGACATCGACATCCGCCATTTAACTTATTAACCCCCCTGGGGGGCGCCGTCATACATTTAAGCACACGCAAACACATTAGCGAAATTCGATTGAAATCGATTTGGAATATACCATATTAAATGGTTGTATTTCAAGTTTAAAATTTTTCATGTAAAATTTTTGGCAAGTTGAATTTATAATATAATTTAAATATTGTATTTCTAAACGGTTTCCTATTTTAATGACAATTTTTAAAAACAAGTGCTTACTGTTTTGCCTTGTATTTTCAATGGCAATAAATTCACTCTTTTCTTGCAACCAATAGATATTTTTAATTAAATGAGAATTATAATGACATAAAATATTACGTCTAACACAAGTTGAGTAATTTAATTTAATTTAATTTATATTAATTTAATTTATAAATACGCTTTATTTTGAGCTGAAGTTTTGGCTTTACCATTTAGAAAATTAAAAGAATTTAATTAATTTGAAAGTTCTATTGAAAATTTGTCCTTTTAAGAAAATGTTGAACTTTTCGCATTATTTTCATTATTTGTTTTTTCATTAAGTGCAAAGTTATTGAAATGCAATCCTTGGGAATAGTTTTGTCAGTTTCTAGGGGCCACTGTGGGGTTAAGCTGATTGCGCCTAGGCCGCAGTTGATGCTGATGTCGATGCTGCTGCTGCGCAGTCGCGGCTGCGCAGTCGCGACTGTCTACATTTGTCTGGCTGCCTACAGCTGCTCCCAGCGAGCGAGACAGCAGCATAGCAGAGAGCGGCAGAGGGAGCAAGAGGTGTGTGTGTGTGTGTGTGTGTGTGAGGAGTTCAGCTTGGTCAGCAGTCGGCTCGATTATTGGACGTCCAGCTTTCAATTTGCAACATAAAGCATCTTCATCGTGGGCCGCATGAATGGGCGCAGGTAACGCGAGAGGGAGAGAGGAGAGTGGAGAGGGGAGAGGGGAGGGGAGGGGTGTGGGTTGAGTGGCTGCCTGCCCATCACTTCGCTGGCTATTGGCATTGGCAGCAGGCACTCAGGCGTGCCACGGCAGCGACGACGACGACGACGGTGACGGCGACAGCGACTGCGGTAGTCGCTGACCTTTATTGATTGCTGTTTGACCTCGCCAACAACAACAATTGTTGCTTCTGCTGCTGTTGCTTTATCGCTGCCTGCGATCGGCCAAGTACAAATGGTTAGAGATGCAGCAGCAGAGCTTTTGGGAGAGGTGCAGCAACAACGCCCACAACGACAGCGACATCGCCGTCGATAGCGACAGCGGCAGCGAAGTTTTGCAGTTGCAGTTTTGTCGTTTTGCTTTCTGCCTTTTTTGCGCAACCTTCATTGTTACCTCGCATTGCCTTTGCCTTTGTTGTTGTTGTTGTTGTTGTCGCTGCTGCTCCATTACTTCGTTCGTGGCAGTTAATTTATATTCGATGCCATCTTCCGCTCTCGCTCTCCGTCGCTGCCCTCTGCCCTAGTGCGAGAGAGCTTTTTAGTGCTCCTTTTGATGTGTGCAGTTTAAGGTCGTCGCTGGCAGCGTCGCGACGTCGTCATTGACGCCTTTTCTTGTACTTGGCATGCAAAAGAAACGCGAGACAATGGAAACAATGCAAATGCAAAGAGATCACAGCACACTTTCAGCGTTGCTGTATCGCGATTCGCGATGTCGTTGTTTTGTCGTTTGTTTTGTTTGACAGCTTCTATCTGCCGTCGTTTTGTTTTCTTAATTGCTGTCGTTAGGAATTAATCGAGGCTGCAATTTATCGATGCGTGGATATCGATAAGACCAACCGAATTTCTCTCTTTTCTCAATTTGTTTGTGAACATCATTCTTAATTGGAAACAAATCAAAACTCTTTAGCACAATGCATAATGATCATGATAATAATAATAATAAAAGTGGATCGCTTCACAGCGCAAACAACCTGCTAGATTAAAACACAACATTTTCTCTTTGTCCCACGCAAACACACTTAAGAGTGCCGCTCTTAAGCGTGACTCCACAACATTCATTCATTCGAATTTCGAACGGGCCACTTGACGAAGTGCATTGAGCGCACGAGCATTGAGCCGAACGCCTTCGGCCCCAAAACGGCGGCAGAGATTGTTGGAGACGACGAAGCGCCGACGATGATCGGCCGTCAGTTATTTTTGCAACGCTCTCGAGTGCGGGTCGTTTAACGCTTGTGGTTGAGAGAGTCAAAAGCTTTTGGCCGAAGCTTTTTGTCGAGTGCCGACGAGAGAGAGAGAAAGAAACGCAAACAAACAATAATAATAAACGTAATTTAAACAATTAATCAAAACGCGGCGATCAATGAAACTTATACCAAACAGCAGCAGCAACAAGTGCCAGTGAATTATTGTACTTAATTTTTATGTACAAATTGTGTGTGTGTATTTCGATATATGTAGTTGTGTTGGTGTCTTTCTGTGTGTTGTGCGCATGTGAGTGTGTGTGTGTGAGCACGCGGCTTTATCAATTGCTCCACATAAAAATTCATTGAAGTGTTTGACAGCAGCAGCAGCAGCAGCGACGACGGCGGCGACAGCGACGGAGACGGCGAAGTCGACGACAGCTTAAAACGGTAATTAATACAAACATACTTTTGATTTGGCAATAAACAAATGATTCAGCAATTGTTGCGCTTGTCACCAACAACTGTAAACTGTGAAAACACTTGCAGCAGCGCTGCTCTGCTCTCAGCTCTGATTGAACTACGCGTTGCGTCGACGTCGGCGTCATTTATGGTGTTGATGTCGCGACACGTCGCGCCGCTGACAAAGCTTTTGTCGCAGCGGCGCAGTTCAACATCAACGCATGTTTGCAATTAGTCTGCGTTATTATTGTTGCGGCCGCTGCCTGCGTCGACATCGACGCCGACGCCGACGCCGTTACAAAGTAGCACGCGCATAGACATGAAAAAATTAAAATGCCTGCGCTGCTCTCGCTCTCGCCCCCACGCAGACTAGCCGGCATATTCTCCCTCTCTCGCTCTCGCTCTCGCTTAAGTGTGACTGTCACGCTGTGCATGTGTGTGTGTGTGTGTGTGTTTGTTACGTGTTTGCCTTTACGCCTTTTACATACCCTTCACATTATTATTATTATTATTTGCCATTTTGTCGCTTTCATTAATTGGCGTGGTGTAAAAACGGCTGCGACGACGGCGACGACGGCGACGGCTTCAGCTACCTGACACGGCAAAGCAGCTTTTGTTACCGCTATCAGAAAGCACATTGCGCTCTCTCGCTCTCGCTCGCACACACACACACTTGTTGCTGTTGTTTTTACAATTTTTAAGTGGCGCTCATATCCGGCGCTTGCGTTTGCTTTTGCCTGATAAGCGCACTTCTTGTGCTCTTACTCTTCTCTCTTCTTCCCCTTCCTTCTTGTGGATTGTTACGTCGTTGTTGTTGTCGTTGTTGTTGTGCGCTACCTGTCTGCATTTTATTTGCACATTTCTTTGCATTCTGCGGCCGCAGCTTCTCTTGAAATTTACTTGTTGCTTTTGCTTTTGCTTCTGCTTCTGTTTTGACTTTGGCTTGTTGTTGTTGTGTTTGGGGTTAGCAAATGATTCAGTTCTCAGGGCGCTTAATGCGCAACTGTTTTTGCCGAATTGCACAAACGTGCGTAAGCTACACGAAGTGTGTGTGTGTGTGTGTGTGTGAGTGTGTTAGTGTGGGTGTTTGTGTGAATGAGTAGAAAACAGATTTTACTTTGCTTTTGTGGTGCTGTGCGCAACAGGCTGGCAACGCTGTCAGGACGAAAGCTTTCAAAGTAACCGTAAAATGCCGGAGAACATTGCAAATATGTAAGCAAAGAAGAATAGAAGCAGATCAAAGCTTTTTTAAAGTAAATTTGAAAACCAAAAATTAATTTTGAGCCAAAAATAACTATAAATTCAAAAAAAGTTAAATTTCTGAATTAATTAAAATTTTTAATTTTACTTATTTTTATTTTATTTTCAAATTCCAAAAGCACCGTAAAACTTAAATGTAATATTATAAATCCCTGAAGTCTTACTTAATTAATAAGGAAACTTCAATTTTTTGTAATTAAAGCTCGCAATATTTTACACTAAAAAACTACAAATACTGATTAAAAGAAAAGTATTTATTTTAAATACATATATTAAAATTATTTTTTTAAATTTAAATATATTAATTTTACCTCTTTTCAATTTTTTTTTTCCAATTCGATGTATTTATTACAACACCTTCATTTCTGGGTAAAAATGAAAATTTGAATTTTTATTCTAAGAGTTTTACATTCCTAGTTGACAATCACATTTCCAGCAATATTTATTCTCCAAACTTAGTTTTACATCGAAGTATTTTCGCATATTACACTCAACTTTGAACTATTCTTCGAAGACCGAAACACTTTCTCTTCAACCTGCAGAGATTAGTATCTCGAATATATATATTGGTTGGTGTGTGTCCATTCATAAATATCGCCATGTTAATCCAAAACAAACCTCGGCTCACAACATTTAGTCCGACGAACAAAAGCCGAATTAATATAAATATTTATAATTGGAATCAAAATTATGCACACATTAACACGTTTTGGCTATAAACCCTAAAAGTCTCCAAAAGAAACAAATATTGAAACCTTTTAAGACACACACAGTATATATAAATTAAATAGCGTGGGCAGCACTTGATGGACTTGTAAATACTCTACGCTAATTAATGTGTTTAATAGTTAATATGCCAGGCATGCTGCAGGGTATTTATGTATTATATAAATAGCGTCAAGCGATTTGATTCTCTGTGACAGATTGCGATTGATTTAGGCATGAACGAAGTTTATTTATGCGCGATATTTACATAATATTCTATATTTTTGATTATGCTAAACAAGACACAAGACGATTAATGAAAACAAACAAGCCGAGAGCACTACGAACTGAATTTAAATAGGGCTATTGAGATACTCAGATGGTTATTAGGCAAATATTAGCAGAGCATTCAGCCGAGTTGTATTGTAAATACTAGCAACGATCTTTTGACCTAATGGATCTCGATTGTAACCTCTTAGATGCTGACCATTAAGTGTGTGACGTCAATGGGCTCGACGACGTCTTTGGACTGTGATTAGCATACTTGTAATCAAGTGAGAGACGTCGCTTTGAACTTTGTCCAAGAAATAAACAAATATTCCACTGCGCGGCCTTGATATGAATTGAACTGAATTTGTTTTGTTCAGGTCAACGGGTTTTAGAATTCGAATGCCTCAAGATTATCTCTGCAGACTAGTTTAAATTATTTCCCATTTAAATGTTAATCAACAGTGCATTCGTCGTGTCACTTCTCGACTCCAAATCCAAATCCAAATCCAAATATCAAATATTCGCTTATTGTTGTGACAGGTTAAACGAGTCTTGACTTTTTTGCTCGCCTCTCTGCAGCTAAATATATTTTATTCGATTTTGAGCATAACGATGTTGATGCGATTGTAAATTCAGCAAAATGGTGCGAAAACATATTTGTATCTTTGTGACCTTTCAAACTTCCGCTTGCAACTTTTGTCAATGGAAAAATACAAGAAGTGAATTGAAAATGTCAGCATAACGTTGGAGTCGTCGCTCGTCTTCTTCATCACGATATCTGATATCCCTTATCAAGTGCAATAATAATAATATACTATAATATTTCACTGCTTACCTCACGCCTGCTCCTTGTCACTTGATAACTCGCAAAGAGAGAAAAAACAGAGAGAATAATATAAATGCTAATAATAACAAATTCAA
Organism: Drosophila immigrans; assembly: GCA_963583835.1. Lineage (NCBI taxonomy): Eukaryota > Metazoa > Arthropoda > Insecta > Diptera > Drosophilidae > Drosophila > Drosophila immigrans. The sequence goes on from OY757143.1 coordinate 34,388,134, forward strand.
CAATTTCCTGCTGGAAGAGTGCCTCACATTTTGCCGTTTCATGTCATTAGCGGTCTCTAAAGCAAATATTTGACGAAGACAAACGAACGTACAGCAAACTTCATCATAACTCGTTTCCCCCCCAAAAAAATAAAAAAATAAGATCCAAAGACAGACGATGATGAAGCGGGGGCTGTCGCTTCTATAGAGATGATGTGAAGATCTCTCGCGCACTGAAGACTCGAGACGAAGACTTCAGACTTCAACTGTGTCTCTTTTTCATTTCTTTGCGCTGACTGCGACATTTTTGTCACTTGAACTGCGACTTCGACTGCGATCCTCCGCCCTGAACTGAAACTGAAATCTGATGCTTTATGTACTCGCACTTTGCACTGCACAGCACTTTTTTTTTCTTGCTGCTCGCATTTTATTTACTGCGACAACCAAAGACCAAAGAAATCCCAGTCACAGTTTGTTTGATCACTCTTCGTAATTGAGCAGCGATCGCCCCGATCGATCGGTCGACCGGTCGATCGGTCGATCGATGAATCTGGCAGTCGTTATAACTAACAATGCGATGCGATGTTGCGTTGATCTTGCATTTGTCATGCTCCTATAATTTGATCCGTTGACAGTTTTTCAACAACAGATCAAAGATCGTTCGGTTAACCGTTGTTTTTTCGGTTTCTGCTTTTTCATACCTCGCCCCAGCATGATTGACGAGGGTGTGATCAAGTTTTGCAAATGTTTGCCAAGGGCCAAGGTTAACTATTGCATAACTATTGTATACCAAATATTCATGTTCTATTTTTGTATGTCAATTACTTCATTAGAAAATTGTATAAATTGTATTTGTTGTATCTCTAAATCTTCATTTATTAGAAATTGATTCACTCTACAGAGCATTTGAACGTCAAGTACTCTCAAGAACATTCTTTATCGTTGTTTTTTGTGTGCTTATTAACTCGCAGCTCTGTTCGGTTGGGGGTTAATCATTGGCGCTGACCGCGGCGACGAATTTTTGCCCAATGCACAGCAAAAAATATCATAGTAATTACTAATAAGAATAATTAATCAGTTAAACATAATTCAACAACAATTATTTCATTTTAAAAATACATAATAGATATTCAAAGTTAATATTGTTATGATTGTCTTCGATTTTGAGTGCGAAATTTGTCGCAGTGTAGCCGCAATGATTTGCTTTGGTTTCGTTTGAATTGTGCCGCCCGAACGAAATCATAAATCCATAAAGCATCCCACTTTGTCGGTGATTTCTCAAACACGAAAACTATTTCGTACTCGTTGATGATTGTTCAGTGTTCAGTTGAGTAGAGTTGATTTGAGCCAGGGCTGCCTAGTTAGCAGTCGCTTTTGTTCCCTGGCGCCCACACTGAATACACTGAATACACTCAGAGTGTCGGCAGTCGAGTTCAACTCGAGTTCAGTTCAGTCGGCCGCTGTTAATGACTGCAAATGTCGTGATACCGTCGAGTGGGTTGACTAGGTGCTGAACTTTAATTAAAGCGCGCAAAAATTCATTTTGTTCTGTCTCTCTCTCTCTCTCTCCGAATGTGAACTTTGCAACGCGAACAACAACAACAATTGGCAAGATCAGCTAAAATCAGGGTGGGAGATCAAGATATAGCTGCAATAGATAATGTAGAATATTGCAACGAGCAAACTGCAATTATGAGCAACAAATTATAAGATCAACTGATTTCAGTGAGCGGAATGAACATGAAAGCTACAGCTGCGATCAGTCGATCGAATAGATTCACAGATAATAATCGCAACAAGTATTTGATTCTAGATATATGTTGGGAAACTTTTTGAAAGGCATCTGAATAGCAATTTGAAGTTCTGTTGAGTCAGGTCAGTTTATTTGAAGTATAACTAGTGAACTAGATGAAAGAGAAGTTCAGAAAACTATATATTTTTGATTAATTTAAGTTATATTCCTTACTAATTGAGATAAATATTAGATTAGAGGATCAGTTTAGTGGAATATAGAATTTAAACTGAGTAAAGTAACAAAAATTCTATATATTTAATTGTGATTGTAATATTAATATTTTAACATCAGATTTTTGAAGAATCTGCTAAAATTATCTAATCTCTAGGTAGACCAGATTATTATATAATAGATTAATTAAAGTAAGAAATATTTCTTTTTGAGATAAGTTTATTTCATATTAATCCAAATTCGATTAGAGAATCAGCTCAAGAGAATATAAAATAAAGACTGAGTATAGAATAAACAAAAATGTTAATCTAGTTCAGATTCTGGAAGACTGCTAAATTATCGATCAGTCTAAACAATAAAGTCTTGTTTGAAGAACATAACTATTTTAATCATCACCAGACTTACCGACATTCCGTCTAGTTGAGTAGCTGGAATAAAGCTGAATTAACAGAACTGTAATAGAACCAAGCACTACGGATACAGTTCTCAGAGCTTACTGACTGCAAATACGATCGCAGGGCCAAGAAATATGGCAGCCGTAGATCATATTGAACTCGAGTTCAACTGAACTCAAGATGAAGATCAGTTTTATCTGAACTTTGGATCAGCTGAACTTGACGGGTAACAAAGGATTAGAGCATCTTTTGGTTGTGGGAACGTCTCTGCCAGCGAATGAGTGTTTGTGAATGCGAATGCGAATACGAATGCGAATACGAATACGTATGTGAATACGTATGTGAATGTGGTGCAAAATGTCGTTGGGCGCTGTCAGAGCCGTTTGTCAAAAACAAAAAATGCCGTCAGTGCGATAGACTAAATGACTGACTGACTGACTGACTGACTGTCAGTCACCTCCAAGCATCCAAGCGTTGGCGCAGACACCACACACAAACACACACACACATAGAACTGCAAGAGTGTGTGTGTGTGTGTGTGTGTGTGCGAGTGTGTTTTTTGCGCGCATCTAAAAATAAAACAACACTGAAAAATGCTAATGCCATGCGAGCGACCGATCGACATCGAGTCGACCGCTGCCAGACCTCAACCGAACGCCCGTTTGCCCTCACACACACACACACACTCACAGATACACACACACACACACACTCACAGATATATAACCCAAAAGTGACAGCGACAAAGTCGCGTCGAGTTCACTTCATTTAGTTGAACTGAAAACCGAACTGAAACGATCTGAATATAGTACTCGAACTCGCAATCGCAATCGCAATCGCACTCTCATATGTTTATACACTCACATGCTTGTACTTCGCTTCGTACACTGCGAGAAACTAAACAAACGCATCACTTTACCGATTAGCCTTTAGTGTTCATTCGATACTTTCGTTCGCCACTGTCTGTGTGGCATTTCGTTTCCGTTCCAGGAAACAGCGAAACATTGAAAACGCGACATCTGGAAAGGCGAAACTTGCTCCAAAAGTAGCCTGGAAATTTATTGAACTTTGTCAAGAGTTTTCTACACTTTGATATACGATAAAGATGACTGGGGGTTTTCCATTATTTGAATTAGATAAATCAATTATTATAAAATTATTAAATTAGTTGACAAATTAAATAGGATATTGGTATCACTAACAATCTTTTTTTTTTCTAAATAGTTTGTCAAGAGTTTTTCTTTATTGATGTATGATTTATCCCATTATGATGTATGATAAGGATGCGCTTTTTTATTCCATTTCCTGCGAATCTTTTGGGAGACTTAAATAGGAAAATAAAATATTAAAATTATAATTTTCTTCACCCATAAACTGTTTTCTTTTTATATAGTTTACAGTTAGTTTTTCTGCAGAGCTGTAGCAAAATTCTAAAACAATTCAGCTTGCAAGTTGCCCCTGATTTTGTTGAGTGTAGCTTGGCACACGCTGCAGCCAAAGTGCCGTCTAGGATCTGTGAGTTGAGTTGCGAAAGTTTCGTTTTTCACAGAGACTACAACTCAACTCTGTGTCACAGGCAGCCTCCGACTGCAGCTGCTGATGCAACGGGGAGTGGCAGGAACGAGGTTGCAAGTTGCAAGTTGCAAGCTCTCGATGCTGCGACGTGTGGGCAGCGCGCGCGTGTTGAGTCTTTGCACCAGTTATGCTTGAGGCCTGTCTCTGGGCCACGGACCACGAAGCCAACTAAAACATGGCCAAGACTGCGATGCTGATGATGACGGTATTTGTGACTGACTCGCTGACTACGGTCTGTGTTCGTCTCGGTTTTGGGGTCTGGAAGTGGGCTGGTGAGAGGTCAGGCCGTGTGGCAACTGTACTCGCCAAGTGACACCTGCATGCGTCTCCGAAATGGAATGCAGGTCAACTTCTATGTTGATGCATTCCTTATGCGGCGCTGTCGCAGTGTGAAAGTAGCCAAATTGTGCAGAGACCGAAAATGGAAATAAAAGCAATTATAGAGATGAAGAAGTGAAGTGAAGAACGTAACTGCAACTTGACAATATCTTACAAATATTATAGTCTTTATTTAATTTTATGTAAAGAGCCAAATGTGAAATTGCTATAGAATATTTTATTCTGATTTCCCTTTGCTATATATATATTATATTCTCTTCTTGTAATCTAAAATCTTATTTCACAGTTTTCTAATATTTTTGCGGAATTCTTGTGCATTTATTATCGTCATAATTATGTTAAGCGAAAACACTTGAGCAGAGCAGCATTTAAGTCTTGACAACTGACTGGTTATTGATAGGTACAACCGCATTATTATATGGTCGCTTATAGAGCTGTCGCAGCTCGCAAAGCAGCTCATTAACATGCCTAATCTCCAGATCTGCGGAATGATGCAGCTCTTGATAACCGAGCTCGATTCTTTAGCTTTAAACTGACAGGTTGCCAATGGCCAACACCAAATGGACTGCTCTCTCTCTCTCTGTGTGTGTGTTGCAGCTTTGGCTGGCTGCAACATTTTGACGCGTGTTGGCAAACGAGTCAATTGTGTGGCCGTCGAACTGTCTGCAGCTAAAAAAAAAACAAACAAAAACAAAAAAAAAAAAAGAAACACAAATGAGAAAAAGATGGAAAAAAAAAGAGTCGACATCTTAGCATATACAGCGCGCGTTGCCTGTTGATTTTTATTGTTGCTGTTGTTGCTGAAATTTATTTTGCCTTTTTCTTTTTGCAATATTGAAGATCGTCCCACACACACACACACGCACACACAGATACACACACACACCTTTTGCTGCCCCTCCATCAGTCGCTCTCGCCTCCTCTCGCTTGGCGTCTCTTTCTTACGGTCGCGTTGTCAACGTCAAAAGATGCTGCGCCCTCTCACCTTCTGTGCCTCCACAGCTACAGCTGCGGCTTCTTCTTCTTCTTCTGCCTGCCTGCCTTCTTGTCGTCGTCTCCGTTGTTGTTGCTGTTGTTGTTTGTATTTTTGATTCATTGATGTGCTGCGTGGATGTCGTTCAGAGCAGCGGGCTATATAGATACACGACTTCTCTCTCTCAATGTGCGAGTCTCGCAGTATATGCACCTATGGCTACATATTTACCCTGCGCTGTTTTTCAAATACCCTCGACAGCAGAGAATTTCAAAAGGTGGCTCGACAACTGACTGAAAATGGAACTATCATAACTCGACATAATCCTCGATTTCTATCAAGAATTATTTTGCAAAGCTATTTGTTGATATTCTGATCATTTCACAATAATGAAAACCATGATCATTTAACATTTAAATAATTTAAATTTAATAAATAAATATTAAATACATTACAATTGTAATAAATACACCAAACAGTCATATATTTGGGGCTACACAACAATTAATTTTACTTCATTTAATTTTAAATAATTTTCAAGTTTTTTTGTAGCGTATCTGATAGTCGAATATTCTCTACCATAACACGCTTATTTGCGTTTTTTTCGACATCTTGTCATTTGACTTTTTGGCTTTTGCCTGGCCAAGAGACGAGTGCTTAAGATTGTCCGAGCCAAAGTTGTGCCAGCACATCAGCCGTCTCAAGAGAAAAATATATATGTCGAACCAGAAACACGAAATATAATATATCATAAGAAATAAATGCTGCTCCGAATTGTCAACGAATCAAATTTGGAATATAACAAAAGTTTTTGACAAATTTCCAAGTTGAATAAAACTGTATTTCAAACAAATTTGAAGAATTGTTTGCACTGTTTTCTGAAGATAATCAAGTTAATAAACATTTTATGATTCATAATTAAGATGTGCAAAAATATCAGCACATTCATGATAGTAAAAAAAATGTGCTAGAATAATTGTATCTTCTCAAAATCTATGGCGAGTTCTCAAGGAATAAAATGAGGGATGCAACCAAAATCTTGACCAATTTCAAAGTCGATTTAAACATAGGTTAAATCAATAATAATAATTAAGCCTGTATATTTTAGAGATTTGACTTGGGAATATTGTCTGTAGTGATAGATAATTCACACTCAAATTATATTAAATTTCATGAAATGAATATTAAATTATATTGCATTATTTGAGCCAACTTGGTGGCTACTTCTGGATCTGCCGCATGCAGATATATCGAGCTGAACTGAGGGCCCTCGGGGCATTCTCCCATAGCACATGTCGCATTCGTTGTTGTTGCGCTTTGTTCTTGCAGTTCGCAGAAAAGATCACAGACCTTCTGACCTCACTTTTGCCTGCTCTCTCGCTCGCTCGCTCGCTCTGCGCGCTGTCTTGGCAAATGTCGTCGCGCAGTCGTCGCAGTCGCAACCCTAAGACAAGTGTGGGGCGGGAGCACTAAAAAAGCTGCCGCGATCGTTCGAGGGGAGGTGTGACAGAGGGACTCTGAACAGAGGGGGGGATGGCAGCGAGGGGGTAACAATATATGCATGCCGTCGTCGTCGTCGTCGTCGTCGTCGTCGTCGTCGCAGTTCTAAAAATATTTCAGGTCGCTCGGTCGTTTGGTCGGTCGCGATGGCCGCCTGTTCGCTGTTTTGGTCTCGTTTGGGTTAAGTGTGCGGCGCATCTGTATCTGTATCTGTATCTGTATCACAGTATCTGTATCTGTAGCTGTAGATATATAAAATATAAGGTATGCGTTTCGCGTTCTTTGTTAAAGGTTGTCTGGGTCGTTGCGATATCAGATGTTATTGATTTACATTGAATTAGATATTCTCTGTTATGGGTATTACGAGTTATATGGGGTTGCTTTACTCAGAATGCGCCCCACTGCAATTAATATGCATGTGTTTTTTCTTTTTGCGCTTCAACCGAACAACAACTGGGCAAACAACAACAGCAACAATTGACAGACGAGGCCAAAGTATCAAATGGCCAGCGATACAGTCAGCGCAATAAGTATGCACTCACACTCACACACACACACACATGCACATGCATAGTCGCGACTTAAGTGCAGCTTTTGTATGCGTTGAACTCTGAACCAGCTGACCTTCATTGAACCCTTTTCAGCTGCACAGCGAACGAACAGAGGGAGAGTAGAAGAGAGAACGCGCCGCCTTGCATTGCCGTAAACTGATAAAGCTCAATGCGCACTCTCTTCGCCAAGCGTTGCGCGCTCTCTTCGCTCTGCCTTACGCTCTTCAGCTGTCGCTCTCTCTCTTATTCTGCTGGCTGCGCGAGCGGCGGCTCCAATGGGGCGCTGCTGCGGCTTCGGTGCTCAGTACGTTGCCGTTTGCGTTTGCGAGACGTGCGAATTGCGCTCGCCGCGACTACAACAACAACAACAACGCAATCAAAACAAAAGCTTCAACGATCGCAAAACAAAACCCAATTCGGATCGTTAGATTTGTGTTTTTGTTAGCGCGCAAACACGGTACAAACAAAAAGAAATACAAGCCACACAATTCCAATTAGACACAAAATAACAACACACGCGTAACGGTTACGCGGCTCAGTGAAGCTCAGAAAGGATTAAAGCGGTGCAACAAACAAAACAAATCAAAGAAAAAAAAAACAAAAGTTTGCTGCCAATTTGTGCCACGCAACTCACGTGTTTAGCGCAGCCGCATAACACAAAAGATACAAGATAAGGCAGCTGTGAGTGAGATTTAAAATCTGGGCGATGATGTCAAACGTCAGCGGGCACGTGACTAGCAATTAATAAGCCCAAAAACAACACACGTTAAATAACAGAGCCGTAACTAAAGCAAAAGGCATCCGCAAAACCAAAGTGTAGCGTTGTATCTTCGAGATACAAATAGCTGGCTTGAAAGTGGGCAAAAGTGAAATGCCAATTGGAGTTGTGTTCTCCAATAAGAATTTCAGCATCAAGCTCTCGAGGTGCGCTTAAAGGTCAAACGCTGCTGCAGCATCACAAATTTTATAAATAAACAAAATTCGAGAAGAGCAGTCGAAATTCAACGCGTGTGTTGTTCATTAGCCAGAAAACATCAAAAAATCGACACGAATGTTGACAAAATATAAAAAATTTATTTAAAAATACATTCTCGAAGCGGAAATACAACAACAACAACAACGGCAACAACAACAGTTAACAAGTGCAGTTGCTGCACCCAAAACAACAAAACAAAACAGCAGGAAAAACATCAAGTGATTTTTTAACCGTTTTTGTTTTGTTTTTTGCACAAGTCCCATAACGAGTGCAGTTTGAAAAGCACATTAAACCAAAATATGTAATTACACTGCTTAATTTTCATATTAAATAGAATTTACTTTTGATAAAACAAAAAAAAACAAACAGTCGGCTATTGACTTTGTTTTTTTGTGTGTGCCTTTGTTTTTGTTTTTGCGGCTACTTTGTCAATTGGAATGACAAATTGACAGCAGTTACGACAACAACAATAACAAACAATAGAAGTCGTTGGCGGCAATCAACGTGAAACAATCGACATAAAATCGACAACAACAATAGCAACAACAAAATATCAATAAAAAAAAATAAGGTAAATTCAAATTTGTTTTTACTGTATACAAATGCAAAAAAGCTGTTTAAATATTTGATAGCCAATCGCGACCTTAAACTTTTTTTTTTTATATACACAAACGTATCTGTATTTCATTGTTTGTTTCCCCCTTAAAAAAGGTTACAGTTTTTATTTGATTTCTCGAGAGACTCTCGTGAGTCGAGTCTTCTGTCTTGTCGATTGAATGGGCCGACAGTGCGCTTTGGATTAATCCAATTTCGGTTTTTTTTAATCCAGAACTCAAAATTCGCTTGGAAAAATCATTTGTCAGACATTTGAAACAAGTTCACGGCGCTGAAACCGGTTGCGAATTATCATTGCACACTTCGCGTATACGCGATTTGTTAAAAGCCGAAATAATAATAATAAATAAAGAAATAAATATAGAAATATATATGTGCTAAACACAATTTGACAACGTTTAATAGCAGTCAATTAAGCAAAGATCAAGCCAAGCAAACAAGAACTGTGATTAATCACAGCGAACACGACTTCGAAAATACTCTGCAGTCTAAGTTTTTGATTTAAGCATGTTAAATTTATACATTAAATAATTGAATGGAGCAACAAAGAATTCATTTATTATTTTGAAATCTTTATTTATTTATAGTTGTCAGAATACAATTTTTAGCTTATTGAATTTCTTTATTGATTTGTATTTCATTTATTCCCAAGGAACATGCATTTGATTAATCTATTTAATCATAATATAAATAAACGCATATCTAATTTTATTAAAATCACTTTTTTTATTGACCATCATTTTACCACGTCAGTGATTTGACAACTAATTAGAAGAATTTATAGTATTGTATAAATTGTGTATTTTTTTAAATGTTGAGATTCTTTTAGTTTTGGTTATTTTATAGTATGTTATAAATGATTTATTTTTGTAAATGTTGAGATACTTTTAGTTTAGAATTATGAATGGTTAAGACTACCCGCTTAAGTCACTTGCACTTTTGCAGGGTATGCTAAATACAGCATAAACAAAGCAAAGCAGCAGCAGCAGCAGCAGCAGCAATTGAGCAAAGCAAAGCGAAAGAAAAACAGCTGTACATTTGACAACAAGTGAATTAATTAAAGAAACACCTAAGCTGTGGAGAGACATGCTTGCAGCCATATTTAATAGCCAGGCCAAATACTACATAAAGACATTAACGCAGACAACTTAAGGCGAGATGGAAATACGACTACAACCGAAAGAAAAAAAAGCAACAAGCAAAAGGCTAACAAAATAAACAGACTCTAATACAAAGACAAATTAGCGACATGAAAATGGCCAACAACCTGTTGCCTTTAGCTTAATTGAAAAATTGGCTAAGCAACTAAATAAAAAAACAGAAATAAATAAAGAGAGAGGGGCAGAAAAAAAAAACACCGCAATGATAACTGCAAAAATTCATTGAAATAACTTTATAACTAATCTTCACTTATTTCTCTGTCTTTCTTTTTTTTTGTTTTCTCGGCTTACTTCCGGACCACAGGCAAGAGAGAGAGAGAGAGCGTGAGCGAGAACGAGACAACAGATCGAATCGGTGCGGTGCGGTTTTGACAATATGTTGAGCCCACCATAATGAAGGAAATTGATACCGAGACAACAGTAGTATGGCCAGCCTGGTGTTATTCCGGTAAGTGAGACACCCCCCTCTAAACACGAGTGCCCCCCCTCAATCGTTCCCTTGTCTAAGCAGCATTTATCGCATTTAACTGCTGCGCGAACAAATACAATGCATTGAGGTAGACCGAGACCAGACTCGGACTCCGACTCTGAGTCTGAGTCTCTTCCCTTCGCTTCCCTTCCCTCCTCCGCTGTTCTGCGGGTTACAAGAAATAGGTGTTGAAAGTTCAACTATCGTTTTACGCTTTTGTTTTCGCTGTTTTGTTGTATTTATTTCTCATTTGACTTTTTGTTTGTTTGTCTTTCTTTGTGCTCCCCCCAAACACCCTCTCTCGCTCACGCTCTCCCCCACCGAGCGCATTGTTGGTCAGTGTTTTGTGTGTCCACTGCGAACCATTTACTCACTTTTTGATCGCCACTGTTTCAGGCCTCCAGCGCGATAGAGACCCTTTGTTGTCGACTTTATTTATTGCTGTGACATATTTTTATCAGCTTCATTTCGGTAGCTTACACATTTGATATTGATGTATTATTTACCTGCTATTGTGCACAGAATGGGCATAGTTGAGTTGTCATAACTAGCAGACGGTTATGCTACTGCTTATTAAATTAGTTGTAAACATATAGTACTGATATGTGGCATAAACAAATATTGTAATCTACATCTTGTCGCCCTACACAAAATTGAAATTTTTCTGCTTGCAATCCTGAAAATTTCATCAAAATCCTGCAGTAAATAAACTGTTTATTTATTAATTTTAGATTTTTTTAATGATTTGTCGCTATTAAACCAGTTTTAAAGATATCGTGCTAATTTTTGGCATACACAAACATTATTATGTCTGCTTGCAATCCTGAAAATTTTATTAAAATCAGCAAAATTCAGACAGAGCATCTGCTGAGCGAGCACGCTCTTCTGAAGCATTCTAACTTGCATTGTTAGTCGCTGTTCGCGTTGACCTTGTGCCTTGTGTGCGAATGTTGTTCACTTGAATGCCAAAACTTAAGTATCTGCAGCTGCTCGCTTTGCTGATAATTATTATGATGAACGGCACAATGATCATTCGCACGATGGTGATGATGATGTCATGTGGCCCACGGGCTCACCTTTGACTTTTCTGTGGCTTTTGCTCTGATCTCCAAGTCACAGCAAAAATACACACATAACAACGAAACCAAACCAGAATTGTGCTGCGCTGCACACGAAAAGTAAAAGGCAGCGAATGTGATCGAGAATTAGAATATGAATCGAAGAGATATTTCGATATGATAAACACGAAATAATCATTTAAAAGCTCACTCATATGAATGCGCGATTCCCATGAAATCTTAGCTACTGATGGTTAGATATGATAACTGAAAAGAGCTTTTAACAAATCCCTGATCACACTTTTATCTTTCGAGTATAGCTTTATGTTCTGCATTTTTGCTGCATTTGATCAGCCCTTTTTTGGTCCGAGATTACAGCGTCAGCCACTCCCAAGTGAAATGCTGGCCGAATTAAGTATTCAGCATGCAAATTTTCATTAAAAACAAAGACGGAGACTGCGGCTTGGCGATGCGTTGAGAATGCCCGAAAAAGCCGACGCGTATTCACTTGACTTGCGGCTCCGAATTGACTTTGACCGGCACCTCAAATAAGGCAACACACACAAAAGTGCCCAGAGAGAGAGAGAGAGAGATACATTTAGAGAAAGGGAGAGGAAGAGCGAGAGAGAGAGGGGAAGACAGAAATGGCCCGGCAAGTGGCGATATAAAAAAAAAAAGTATTGAGACGGCAAAGCGCGGCTTTAAAATTAAAATAATCAAAAATAAAGTATACAAAAAATAAAAATAAACAAGCATGCAATGCTCTTGATGATGATGATGATCATAATGATGAGGATCACGCGGGCAACAAAAACAAAAAACAGAAGTAACAGAAAATTAAAATGCAAAACGAGTCGGCGCAGAGACCCTGGCTGGTTGGGGACAGAAAGGTGAAGAAGATTCTCAGTCTCCTCGCCGGAGAAACCGAGGCAGAAACAGAAGCGACCCGTCGTCAGCCAGTCAGCGATGGCCCCTCGTGGAGGCTAATACAACAACAAGCAGGCGGGCTGCAGTGGAGTCTGCTCGACTGCGAGATACTCGTCACGAATATTTGCATAAATTGTGTTAATGTCTATAAAGTTAAATAGAATTTACAACATTTAATTTATACCTTTAATCAATAATAAGCATGTGCTTAGAAGTGAAAGGAGTCTGCTCGACTGCGAGATACTTGTTACGAATATTTGCATAAATGTCTATAATGTCTATAAAGTTAAATTGAATATACAACATTTAATTTATACCTTTAATAAATAATAAGCATGTGCTTAGAAGTGAAAGGAGTCTGCTCGACTGCGAGATACTCGTTACGAATATTTGCATAAATTGTGTTAATGTCTATAAAGTTAAATAGAATATACAACATTTAATTTATACCTTTAATCAATAATAAGCATGTGCTTAGGAGTGAAAGGAGTCTGCTCGACTGCGAGATACTCGTTACGAATATTTGCATAAATTGTGTTAATGGCTATAAAGTTAAATAGAATTTACAACATTTAATTTATACCTTTAATCAATAATAAGCATGTGCTTAGGAGTGAAAGGAGTCTGCTCGACTATGCGATACTCGCTGTACATCAAATTATGTTTTGTTTTAAAAAGTTGCTGTTTTTTTTGTGAATTGCATGACAAATTCGGTTGCCTTATCATACTCTTCTCTCCATTGCTTACCGGGTATCACAGCAACAACAACAACTACTTACTTATACAATATCAATATGAGCTGAGCTGCAGTTATAACCTTTTGTCCGTCGCTTGTTGCGCTTCACTCTTTGCCACTCTGTTATTTTATTTTATTTCATTTTTGCTTTGTTTTTGCTTTATTTGTGCTGTTTTTTGTTTCCTTCTCTCAACTCGAAACCTTTGACGCGAACTTATGCCCTGCAAATGGCCATGGAATGTTGACTTGTCTGGAACTCTGACTGAGACTGCGACTGAGCCTGAGACTTGAGAACTGCCAACTGAGAACTCTCGGAGGGAGTTGAATTTGCAGTCAGGCAAGCGAATTCAAGCCTCATTCCTCAAGCCATTTATGACGAATTCCAAATGCACTTTTTAACCAACTCGACTGACTTCAATCCAGTTTGTTGCGATATCAATTAAAGCGTAAATATTTAACAGTAAATGAGAGTTTATATCAACCAACTGAATTATAAATATTTACGCTAGGTCTTTTAATTTTTTATATTTTAGAATTTGTTAATATAACAATACAAAAGCTGCAATTTAAAAGTCAATGTATTTGTAGGCATTTATAAAAGATTATTTTTGATAAAAAAGAAAAGCTATAAATTATAATAGATTATTATTATTATAATAATATTTGTATATTTTTATTTCATACACTATTTAATTTTCTCAAAGTTTGTCTGCATTTTTCTATTTACAAAAAATCGGTTGCAGTGCAAACTTTATGTGAAAATTTAATTTATTGTTTTACATTTTTGTCAATATTTTAAAAAGCGCTTTTCATGTGTTGCATCGCTAGAAAAACTCGACGAAAAAAGTTTAGCAAGCTTTATGTGCATGTCAAAGCTCTCTTTACGCAAGAGCAGCAGCAGCAGCATTAAACTAAAAGCGCAGTGTAGTTGTTGTTGTTGCTGTTGTTGCTGGTTTATATGCCGATGGCGTGCAGTTGTCGATGACGAGCAGCAGCGACTGCGCGCTGCCTTCACCTTCTCGTCCTCGTTCATTATGTCTGCTCAACTTTGCACTCGGCAGCGGCAGCGGCAGTTAAACGACTTGAGACACGCACACTTGTTGCTCTTTCGCTCTTTGCCTCTTCACCGCTTTGCCTTTGCCTTGTTGCATGCATTCTCGGTCGGAGTCGCCGCACTTATTTATTATTTGTTGTAGTTATGATTTGCGATTTTAGTGCTGCCGCTGCCGTTCGCCGTTCCCCGCACTCCTTGGCCACCTTGGCACTGACTATCGATGGCCGCACGGTAGCCGCCGCAGGGCGCAATTACGCCACTTGTTGGAATTTCACTCGACTTGGCCTCTGAGTGTCTCTCTTGGCGTCTCAGTCGCTGTCGCTGTCTCTGTCTTTTGCCTTGTGTCTGCGTGTGCGCCTGCGCCCCTTTTGCCATTTTTTTTTGTAATTCATTTGCTTTGTTTCAGCTGCGAGCCTAGAATCGCAAATGAGCAAAACGTGTAAATTATACGCGTCGCGGTCACAGCCAACGCAACGCGCAAATAAAGCACAACAAAATGATGGCGACGTCGACTGCGCAGTCGCAGATTTCCTACTTTAGCTTTTGCTCTCTGAGCTTGTCACCCAAAGAGCGTGTGGGAGAGAGACAGGGAGAGTCGCGACATTTATTCATCAGCTTCAACTGAGCCACATCGATAATGAGTTGTCGCCGTCGCCGTCGCCGTCGCCGTCTGCTCACCTGAAGTTACTCGCAGTTACTTTAGCAGCATTTCTTGAGTTATGTTTATTGTTTGTTCTCGCATTCCTTGGCGTCTCTCGTCTGCCTCTTCTTGAGCCCTTCCCTTCCCCTTTGTTGGCAGAGGTTGAGGCAGCATCGCATCTATCTAAATAGCTGACTTCTCGACTTATCCATCATTAAGGTCAACCTTTCAATTGCTCTGCGACAACACCAAAAAGCTCAACTGTTTTGTGTTCCGTGCAACTTCAATTGTAATTGCCAATTGTCCAAGTTGCCACCAAATTTCTAAAGAGGTTCTCAAAATAAAAGATTCGCATTGTTGGAAATTGCAGTTGTCATTAACTTGGCCAACTCAATTTCAACACAATAATTAACTTTAAATTCAACAATTAATCATTTTTTGTTTATTGAATTCTGATTGATAATATCATACATACAATACATTACGTTTTGTGTAGTAAAAAACTTACATGAAGTAGTAAATTATACAATTAATTTGAGCACATAAATTAAATTTACATAAATTGTTGTTACTAGGCGTTTTGCAAATTTGTATTTAATATTGTTATTTGGCCTTTCACTTGTCTCGCCTTTTTTTTTGTGGCTAAAGTTCAATTGAGTTTCGCTGGACATTAAAGATTCGCCGCTTTTGCTGGCCAAAAGTGTCAGAAGTTCATTAATTTGAGCAACCTTTCGAGTGCGCTCTAATTGAATAATAATTGACATTAATTAAATACACTGTCTTCGCCCAGGCCCATCAAAAGGTGACTTTCAGTAATTCACAACACATTTTTCTGCAAGCTATTCATATTTTCGCATACCCTGCAAATTATGGAATTGACGTTTAGAGAGTGCTCAACGAAGGCAGCGTAATTGAATTTATTTCATTAATTTTAATCTATATATCATATACAATTTATTGTGTTAATTTATTTGTATTTCATGCAACATTTAAGATAGCGTAGTTGAAAGATTTATTGTCTTATAATGTGTGTTCCATATAACATTAAATAGAGTTTTAATGTCTTTACAGGGCATTGCTTAGTCGTGCACGCTGCTTTGCACTTTTTTTTATACCTTTTTACATTTGAGCACACAAAACGGAATATGATTAAATAATTAAACAAAAAGCCAGCAAATTTAATGGCGTTAAGTTTACATTTAGGTGTAGCTGTGTCTGTGTGAGTTTGAGTGTGTGTGTGTGTGTGTGTGTGTGTGTGTGTGTGTAGCTTATTACATTAACAATTGAACTTGAACTGCTGCCGTTTGTAAATAATAATAATAATAATAAAAAGCAGTGTTAATAAAACGCAGGCGGCAGAAGCGCGGCACAGATACAAACACACTCTTCACTTGGGTGCCCATAAAAATGTGTCTCTGTGTGTGTGTGCGTGTGTGTGTGTGTGTGTGTGTGTGTGTGTGTGTGTGTTAACCATGACTGTAACAAATTTAACGAACGTCATTGAAACAAACTAAAAAGCAACATACAGAAATAGCCGTGTAATTGTCAAGTCCAAGAGCGCGCGAAAAAAACGCTCAATAAAAGCTAAAAGCAACAACAACAACAACAACAACGATGGCAAAGTCTTGTCCATTAAATTGTGAATCCAACTCAAGTTGTTTAATGTTTAATATACAACAACAACAAATACTCGATCGCATACCACAAGGTTGAATTCTCTCTCGCTTCGCTTTTGATTTCGGCCTCAGCTTTGGGGGCAGCAGCAGCACCTTTTAGTACCTGATGGACACTGCTCCCTCTTCTCCCAATATACACCTATATATGTGTCTATATATGTATGTATGTATATGTAGATACCAACGCGTAGCAGCCCAACAACAAAAGGGTGAACAACAAAAGAACTGACAACGCTTTTAGAATTCAATTAAAAGCGAATCATTGTACGACACTCGCAACATGGAGAAGCTCCAGCCGAAGAAGAAAAAGACGCACAGGGATCGATGAGAGAGGAGAGAGAGAGGGGAGAGAGGGGGGAGAAGAGAGAGGGGAGAGAGCGGGGGCAGGTGAAGGCGGCACATGCGACGATCATTGGCGCAGATATTGACAAAATGTCGCAACGTGAGCAAAATATTGATGCGAATTGGCAAATCGCAGCGCTAAAGCGAGACGCAGCAACAGCTCTCTCTCTCTCTCTCTCTCTCTCTCGCTCTCTCTCTCTCTCGCTTATGCATAAAATATGCCACACTCTAAAGGGGCGAAGGGGAAACTTCTCTCTCTCTCTCTCTTTTGTCTCTCTCTCTTTGTGTATCCCAAATGTGTCGCTGCTGCTTGAAATTGCCAACGTTTATTAACATTTCTCATCGATGAGGAGGGGGCGGGGGCGGGGGGCGGAGTGCCGAGAACCTGCTAAGGTGAGGCCTTTTACGACCCCAACAAATCACGCTCGCAACAAAAACAAAAACAAAAAACACTCATCCACAAAAAGCAACTGGCAAGCGAGATTGACATGTTTCCAGTTTGACATCGCATACAATAAATAACTTCAAATATGCTGAAAACATTTTCCGCATCATTTTTTTAAATTAATGAACTCGAAGTATAACTTCAAATGATATAGTGGACGTACGCTATAGCAACTATAATGAAAGCTTACTAATTTGGTAGAAAAAATAAACAATAAACGAAACTTCAGAAGTTTTCGTTTCCATTCTTTCGAAATGCTAAACTCTTTTTTATGACTATTTAAAATTATATCTTCATTTTTATTGGGCTTTCTGATATGAAAATTAAAAGTTTCGAGAACTAATTGAATAATGAATAATGATGGAATTCAATATAATAAATAACTATTATATTAATTATTATTATTATTTTTACTGGAACGGAATTCGATTCCTAAGAAAAGAGATCGAAATAGAATTAATGGTGTTAAAAAAAAAACATTAATAGATTTTCAATAAGCCAAGACAATTGTAGAATAGCTTAGATTATTAAATTCTTCGAAAATTCCAATACTCGCTGAGGCTTGTAAATAATTATTCAATTACTTATTGAGAGATCGTTGTTGTAGTTTTAAATTAATGCTCCCATTAACGCAAGATTCGCTTTCTCAACTTTCGAAAAACGAAAAATATAGTGGCAAATAATATAGGCTATAACTATTTTTTATCTTTTTGAAAACAATAACTTATTATGGGCTTAGTCAGAAAAGTTTTCTAGGGTTAGCTCAACTCTGACACTTTTCTGATTCACAACTGTTGAATGACAGCCCCCAGACTGATCTCTATATAGCAAATAGTATTCTATTATGGGTGCTAAATTCGAAAAAAAAAAACGTTGTAAATCGTTGATTATGTGGTGCTGCCTATTGTTATTGTTGTGTTTATTTGTCGAGTATTTTTTAGTATTTGCTGCCGTTTTTTACAAGTTTTGTTGGTTTTCCTCTGGCTCCGACACGACGAAGCGCGTGACCCCCAAGAAGAGTCGAGTTTAGCTTGGCTCTAACAGCTTTTGGCCAGGTTTTGGTTTTTTGTTTTTTTTATATTCTTGCTGCTGGCCTCGGCAGCTTTATGACACCAACGATAGAAGCGATAGAAGCGAGCGAGCGTTTCTCGGAGCTCGTCGATGGCTTTTTGGACGTCTTTGGTCGTGTTTGATCATTCAATTTGAAAGTTATTCATTATTCGATCACGTACGCACGCCCAGCTACCAATCGAGTACTCGCAGAGGGAGAGGGAAAGACAGAGACAGAGACGGAGCAGGAGGTCAATGTTCGTATGACAGTTGGTATGGCATTCACATGGACTTTTTAACATGCTGCTGCTTCTTCGTCTTTTTTTTTACCTTACCTCACTTACTTTTTTTACTTTGCTCTCTGGATATTTCTGTCGAAATTTTCAAACACTGGCCACAATTACAAATTGAATTTCTGACACGTTGAACACAGATTTGGCGAGTCGGCTTTTTATGACGTCGTCGTCTAATGAACTTTTCACTTAACGACCTGCTCACCTGCCTCCTTCCTCGTCTCTGTCCCTCTTGGTCTTGGGGGGCTTGACAACTTCTTTAAGAGCTGCAAGATTAGCCAACAGTTGCAGCTGCCATTAAACGAAGTCGCCACTTCCTGTACAAAGTCCTGAAAGAAGCAGCCAAGCAATTGCCGAGGAAATTAACAGCAGCAACATCTAATCTTCATTATCAGCTGGAGATGGCAACAGAGTCGAGAAGTCTTCGAAGACTCTGCCGAAGACTGCGATCGAGAACTCAGAACTCACTACAATTTGGAGTGGGGAAGAGGGGAAGCAAAACTTGCCGCGCACACGCTGTAAAATTGCTATTAAATTGTTGCTGATTTTATGTTTTGGGTTGGAGGATTTTGCTGTTTTTCGCTGGCCCCATCTCTGCCTTTCTCCAACTCATTTGTAGACTTCCTCTGGGCTATTTACACTTGCCTTTTACTTCTGCCTCTTCGGCTATCTTCGTTCTTTTTTTTTATGTTTACTTAGCTGGGTGTTGACGACGTCTCCAACTCTTCCTCTTACAGCACTGATGATGTCTCAATTAGCTTGTGGCATCTCGTGGATTTTTGTGGTCAACTGCCGTACGCAGTTATCATAAAAATGACTTTTCGATTAACTGAACTATTGCAATCCGAGAAAATGAGTTTTACATCGGCTTATCCGTTTAGATCAGATCTAAAGAACCAATAAATTTCGCATTCTTCCACATTGTCTTTGTTTATCTTCAGCGTATTATCAGCTTCTTAGAAAGATCACTTTTTCTTTCATTCTCTGGCCGCTTTTGTTTTGTTTACTCATTCACAAAAGTTTTGTGAAGAATTGCTGATTGCTTTCTTTATTTCGATCGTGATGTCTTTTCATATGGATAATACCCATTCATGGCTCTTTGGAGTTATCAGTTCTTTTCATACTACCAAACTGAAGTCGATTCATGTTTTACTCTATTCAACATTTTTACAAGTCGGGTCGGCTCAACAGCTTTTTTGTATTCATGTTTTTTATGCTTCTTTCCATTACTTTCTTTTAACTTTGTGTGCTATCTTTGCATCTACGAATTATGTTATTTTAATGAGTTTTTTATTGAACTAATTACACACTGTTGAACCATTAATAATTTGTTATGAAACTAGAATAAATGGTAATAAATTTGAATGCGGTTTGTAATAATAATATTAATATTTTGAAGTCTTTTATAATTGTAGTTATAAAAGATATATTATTTTTTCAAATATAAATTTAACTTTGATGAATTGGAAAACGAATAAAATCATATTAAATTGACAATATTTGCTGCTCCCAAGCTGTTTTTTTTAAGATCTTATCAAATCCTTTTGGGTTGCCGCATCAAGAGAGACTTTTCTTTCTCACACTCACTTTAGTGTGTGTTCGGGGACAATCCAAGCCTCAAATTATATAGACATTGCGATGCGTTTTGGCCTGGCCTACAAGGTAACTGTACAAAAATGCATATGAGCTGGGCTTGAGCATAAACATAGATGAGGAGGAAAATGCAGCCATATAAGAGCAGTATAATAGTTCAATCACTTGTCACCACATAAGAGGAGACTGGACTCTAGACTCCCTAGCATTAACCTCAGTCTCTTCCATCTCCATCTGCATCCTCTCTCTCCGCCTCTGGCTTTCTACTCGATTTGTCACAAACACCAATTTCGTGTGACAAATTTGTATGGCTGAGACGACGACGACGACGATGTTTTGGGCCATGGCCAAATAAGGCGACTCCTTTGAGCCGACTCGTGGAAACGTGGACGATAGACGACGACGGAGTTGGGCTAGTGCGAGTACTTTATGCCAAAATGCAAACTCAACTGACTGCGAGTATTCAAATGGCCTCAAAAGATGCCTCTCTCTGTTGCAGTTGTTGTTGTCCTCTTCACGTGCCACATTGTCGCGCATTTAAAATGCAAATTATCATCATGATGATGATGATGATAATGAGCGTAGTCAGCCTCCTCTGAAGGCTCCTCCTTCAATCTGCTTTGTTGTTGAGAAATTGTTGGCAAATTATTACCTTGGCCCGAGTCATAAACATCGGCGCGTCTTCACGTGCCATCACGATCGTGCTCATCATCGTCATCCTGCCTGACACCCCAATGATCATTAGCCCAGACAAAAGTCTGTCATAAATTTGTCACAAAATATCCAAAGAGACAGAGAGAGAGAGAGAGAGAGAGAGAGAGAGAGGGAAGCGAAAACCTTTTGCCCGATTTGTCAATCCGTCATTGGAGCGCCAAGTTTTGCCCACTGCAATTTATGATCACCTTCAACTGAAATATCGTGTGCTCCTCCCCTCTTCCCCCCCCTCCTTTCTATCCTCGACTTCTCCACCCACAATCGAGTATTTTGTGGCTCCTTTGTTGAAATTGCAATTGAATTGCTTCGATTGGCGCTCCGTTCTGCCTTCTTTTTTCTCCCTCTCTTATTGCCAGTTGTTGTTTTGGTTGTTGCTGTTTTATTTGTTGTTGCTGTTGTCACGCGCTGTTATTATGCAAATATTGAGCTGTTAAATTGCATGGTGCACGCGTCATTTAATCGCATTGTTGCAACTCTTTTTGTTGTTTTGTCGTCGACGTCTCAAAACAATGCTGCCCCATTGTTGCTGTTGCTGTTGTTGTTGCTGTGCATCATTATGGCCATTTATGCTGAATAAATTGCGGCGTTTAACTTTTCTCACTTGCCTGAAAATTGATTGTCATTTTCGCAGCTAAATTTAAGACACAGCTAAAGATGTAAGAAAATAATGCGAATGGCGGTACACGAAAAAGTTAAGTGCCAAAGTAAAAAGGCATTATTTTAAATAATTGTAATAAAGGGCTTGGGCTTATATTTATTTAGTATAATTGCATAGTATAATAATTAATAATTGCATACAATAATGAAACTAATTAAGTTTATATAGTTCAATTAAAAAAGGTATAAGCAGATTTGTGGACCTACATTTAATATATAATATTAAATTAATACAATTTTAGAAATCTTTATTATTCAATGTTGATATAAATGTTGTCAACTGCGCAATGTTTAATGAGCATATTTAACCAAATTAATCGATTTGCTTTGGTTGGTTATTAACAAACTAATTTCCGATGCTGATACTTATTTGTCACAATTATTCAATTCGTAGCATTCAAATATTTCTGCAAATTAGTTTCTTCAGCAATGGAATTAATTGATAACTTATTTAATATTAATTATTGAGAGCTTAAAGAAGTTGCCTTATGTATAACAATAATTAAATTTATAAAAACAACACTTGTTGTTGTTACAATATAAATGTCAAGCGTTGTTTATCGATCGAGCACTTGGCCCCAAAGTTGACCCAGTTTCGCCTGAATGCGGGCAACTCGTTAGTTTGTCTCCTCCTCCTTCCTCTTTGCTCCTCTCTTCGCGGCTGCTTTTCACCCTACGCACATGCCAAAAAGATGCAACAACAATAGCGGCCTGAAGTGAACTCTGCTGAACTGCATGCAAAAGTACAGCGTACACAAAGGCAACTCTCGCGGTATCAATCAAAACGAAGCGCATTGCGCATACGACGTGTGGCCGCCAAAAGAGCGCGAGCGTGAGAGAGAGAGAGAAAGCGCTCTCTCGCACGCGCATACGCCGACTCTCTTCGACAACACGCAGAGCGAGAGCGAGAGCGAAGAGAGGGAGGCGGCAGAGTGCGAGAGACGTTCACGTTTGACTCGGCCAGTCAACGGTCGTGGACGTTGTCGACGTCGGCGTCGACGTTGGCAGCGTCGTTGTTGTTGCTGTTGCTTTTGGTGTCGTCGTCTATATTTACACTTGTGGCCTCTTATCAAATGGCAGCGGCGCAGTTGACTTTTTTGACGTTTGTGTATACATTTTGTTGTTGCTGTTGTTGGCTGATCTGTGTACTATATGTAGCCCGACTGCTTGTTGCTGCTGTTGTTGTTGTTGTTGCTATTCGCTGCTGTTGAATTTTGTACGCGGCGACCGCTTTGCTGCTTTGACTTTTTGCTCGGTTTTTGAAATATGTACATACATACACCACATATGCATACCCACACACACACACACGCATACACAACAGGCAAAATGGGAACAGTCAACACAGCAAAAGTTCAAGTCAAAGATATTTATTTTATATAATCAGGCGCGACATCGTTGCGCGTTTGTTGATTGTCGCTGCTGCTGTTGTTGTTGTTGTTGTTGTTGCTGCTGCTGTTGGCATTGTTATGCTATTGATTATAAATATACTTTGTGAAACAATCAAAATACTCGCGCACACACACTTGTTCATATTTTTTTTTTTGTTGATCACAAAAAAGGGTCACCCCCAATCGCCTTACGTGAGCAGGCCGCAATTCCATTCGCGGTATTCCAGCAATTAATGCCACAACATTTATTGAACAACTTCCATACGAAATTGGGGCAGTATTTCATATAATAGTTCATATACATTAAATGTAGAAATGTGGTGAAAAACAAACAAAATAAAGACGAATTTAATAAATTTTAAGTATCTAAGGGATAACAAAAATTCAAAAGAGTTTATATAAGTTTAAAATAATAATTATTATTTAATTTTAATATTTTATAATATCACTGATCACTTACAATATTTCTTTAAATATTTATAATTCTGGTAGTTGATTGAATTAATAATGTTAATAACAAAAATTGAGAAGTAGATGGTTTATTTATTTGAATTTTGAAATTGTTGGTACATATGATAATATTTATAACAAAAAGTTTAAAGTAGATAGTTTTATAATTGGCTATTAAATATAATTTATTTATTGTTCTTTATATTTATTCGATTATTAAATGTGTTGGTAGTACCCTCAATCCAACCAATTCGATTCGATTCGATTCGATTCGTTTCGATCTGTTTGTCAGTGAGTTGTTGGGCCACTCTAACCGGCTGAGACATCGCCACATCGGCACATCGGCGCAGCGATAAGTTCGCGTGCAAAGGTTCTGAACCGCTTGAACTTGTTGAACACAAGCCAAGAGGAGAGACGCAGACGTCGGCGAGCGGGAACAACGACAAGAGCTGCGTATAATATATGGCTACTATATATTATGTATGCCACCTATATATTATGTGCACATACTATAACTGGAAATTATCAAAGAACCTTTGGGCGGGCAACACACAATGCTATAGACGCTATAGCGACCGACTCTCGACTCTAGTCGCATAGTCGTCTATGTAATTGCATGTTACAAATGTCAAGAGCTTTGCGACTGGGGCGGTTTACAGTTATCGTCAATTTTGACTTGCAACTGGCATAAACATAAAGTATACGCAGTGTGTTACAACAATTTGCATAAAGAGTGCAGGCAAACACACATATTTGAGTTAATGCTTTAAGCGCGCTTTTTAATTGCTTTTGTCACAACTCAACAAATCATAAGGCACAAAACTTTACATAAATATTTGGAGTTTACTCTTAAATAACATCACTGATCTATCGCTAAACGAAGTAGAGCAATTGTTGCTATCCAGATGATCTTTCTCTCCCTCTTCGTCGTCGTTGTCCCTGTTGCTTGCAACACTCAGCATAGTTGTTAACAGGACAGCGCGCCACTCGGCACACGCCCCACGAAATGCCTTCCACTTGCAACTGAAAAGTGAAGCAACAAAAATCGAGGGAAAATCGGGAGAAAAGGCCGCGATCGAGTTGCCACATTCGCTGTGGCAGGCAGAGAGGCAGTGTTGCCTGTTGCCATAAATTTGCAACAACTGCGCTTGAACTCGATAAATTTATGTGCAACATGCGCCGTTTGCCTGGCAGCTGTGGACGACTTTAATACTTATTTGCTGGAGAGCTGATGCCGAAGCCGATGCCGATGCCAATGTTGCATGTGCTACATGTGTTTGGGGGCAAGTTTGAAGCTCGCATTGCAGCGGCATTTTGCAGCTTTATCGCCAAATATCAATCAAGCGTTTGGCAGTTGCATGCGGAATTAGTTTGCCACAAACACACGGCAACAACAGCAAATGCCAATGCCAACGATCAGCCAGATCAGAGACCATCAAAAGAGTCTATAAAGTTCAGAGTTTGTGGCCGCTATCGCGATATAAATACATATGCTATATACCAACTAATTACATATATGTATATGTAATGCCAAAAAAAAAACAACTGCAACTTGCTGCAAAGGCCGCTGATATATGGCACGAGTCGCGTTTTACAGCTCTGCGGAGACTTCAGAGTCGCGATGCAGACTTTCCCAATGCTGCAGAGGCGTGGCAAGTGGAGGCGAGGAGAGATCGGTGGAGGGGGGGTCCTTCAGCTGCCTCATTTAATTGCTGACAAATTTATAGAGCGCTGCGCATTAATTCGCTGCGCCCAAATCACAGAAATGCATTAGGCGCAGAGGCGACTCACAAACTGTGGCAACAACTAACAGCCAACGGGGCACCCTCAATGTGCAACGAAGCTGCCGCTGCTGCTGCATAAAACCAACAACTGTGCAACAAGCCAGACACGATCTCAGCTCGCTACGTTCATTTAATTATCGAATTTAATTAATCTGCACTTGATTTTTTACGCCACAACCACAGCCTGGAAAGACGCCAAGCTGAGCTTGCCCCCCCCCCACGCCCCTTCTCCGCTCCCTCGACGTTCCACAGCCTGTTGCACAGCTGGTTTCGGCTGTGCAACCTGCGCAAACTCAGTCTGTTGGCATTAGTTGGCATCGCTCCTCTGGTATCTGCGACAATTGGCAAATTGTTTGTTAACTTTTATTTATATTCGTCAGTTTATCAAACGGTTCGCTTTCGATCAACAAATTCTTTGCATTTTTCATTTGTTTATCTGGCGCGATTTGTTTGTCCTTTGAATTCAGTTGCACTCAAACTTTTCATTCCTCTACTTTGACTTTTCGAGAATTCTTTTCAATGATTAACAATTATTATCAACACAAATTGTGACACAAATTTTCGTTATCATTATTATTATATTATTTTATTTATGATTTGCCTATTTTAATATTGCTTAATTTATTAACGATTTGCAGTCCTAAATTTTAAAGGGATAACCATAAGATAATATGTTTATTTTAGAGTGGTTATTACTTGCATTTCTTAATTTTAGTTTAACTGAAGTAATAGATTAGTCAACTTAATAATAATATTCTTTAAGCTTAATGAGTTACTCATACTTTCGAAATATGAATTTTAACTAGCCGCGAATAATTATTACCTTGAACTTCGCATCCGGTTCGCTTGGAGGTCAAGCAACTGGCAAATAAAAACATGGCTAATTCCTAGCCACATGGGCAACCTGTTGCAGCCGATTGTCAGCTTGGCTTTGACTTGAATCAATTCACAATTATTTGATTAGAGTTGCAGCAAAGTGAATTTGCGGCAAGTCGAGTGCGGACAGCAACTAACGGTCAGCTGTCAGCTTGTCAGTTGTCGGTGGATGCCGCAAATTGAATTGAAATTGGAAATCAGTGCAAAAGGCGAAAATGTTCATAAATTATTAACACCTTCTGCCATTTGAACTGGACAAACTGGACTGACTAAGAGTCCAGAGGTTGGTTTGGGTTGGAGGGGGGGGGAAGTCTGGACGGACGGTTGACAGGTTTGGCTAATCAAAAATTCTAATTACGCCGCTCTCTGCGATTCTCAGTACGTCAAGCTGCCGCTGATGCTGCCTCTTGCCACATTGTGGCATACATAATTGCTTTAATGGAATTTGATTTTCAGTTGCCCGCTCGAGAGGTGGCTTTTTGGTCCATTGCAGATGATGTACAACTACTATTAGCATTAAAGTTTATTATCGACGACGACAGACGCCTTGAATTCTGAATTCCTGTAAAACAGGTGCAACCCAGAGCGAGCTAGCGCTATGAGGAGGGAGACAGAGACGGGCTAGAGCTCAGCTAGAGGCCTTTCAACTTGCTGCAGATTTCTCTTGTTGCAATGCGTCGTCGTCGTCGACGTTGCATGCAATGCATTTGGCCGCTAAAAGCGCCTTATTTGGTTAAATTGGTGCAGATTGCAGCGACTTGAGACTGAAGACTGAAGACTGCGCAGAGTCGAGAGTCGAGAGCCGAGAGACTCGAGTCTAGTCTCGAATCTATCTGGTGCGGTGGCAGTGGCATTGCCTGCATGCCGCAGCCGCCCCTTGCAACCACCTCTCTGGTGGCTTGAACTGCACTAAATAATAATTAGCACAGGTTTTTTTTTTGCTGCCTGTTTGGCGTTGCTCTGGTTGGTCGCTTGGCTGCCTTAATGCGCTTTGGTCATTCACCACAGGCTGCCGTTGTTGCTGTTGTTGTGGATGTTGCTGCCACAGCCGCAAAACATCTCTTGGCAGTCGGCCATTTGTTGCATGCCGCCACAAAAAAAACCAAACCACATACGGGGTGAAATTTCCTTAGAAATTTCGTGCTTGCCTGCTCTGGTTTTAATTTGATTTTTACTTCGTTTCGTTGCTTTGCGATATTGTTTTTGCCTCTCTCTCTCTCTCTCGCCTTCTCGTTCTCTCTCTCTCTCTCGCTCTCTCTCTCTCTCTCTGTCTCTCTGTCTCTCCGTCTTGGCCTCGCAGGTTCAGGTTCATAAATTTGCTCAAGATTCGTTGATTTGTGTTGTGCTTGTTGCTTGTTGTTTGTTGTGTGCTGCAAGTTGCAAGTTGCCAGTTGCATGTCTAATGTTGCTGCTTGGCTGCAGATTCGCGTGTGCGCTATGCCCACATGCATCCACCCCCTCCCCTCCCCCTCAGTCCCCCCCCTCTGCTCCTTTTTGGCGCGCGCGCAAGCGCACTTCTATGCCGCCACCCTTCTCCGGGTTGTTCTTCTATTTAATTGCATACCGTTTCAGTTTTATCACTCACTTTTCTCCCCGTCCAACTGTGTGTGTCTGTGTGTGTGTGTGGCAAGTATCTGGTGGCCGCAATTAGTTGCTTTATGACTCGGCCAAATGTGTGACGCGAGTTGCCCACGAGCATCATAATAACACTATATTGTACACCC
Organism: Drosophila immigrans; assembly: GCA_963583835.1. Classification (NCBI taxonomy): domain Eukaryota; kingdom Metazoa; phylum Arthropoda; class Insecta; order Diptera; family Drosophilidae; genus Drosophila; species Drosophila immigrans. The sequence goes on from OY757143.1 coordinate 34,416,042, forward strand.
AGCAAATAGCCTCTCTATAGCCATATAAACGCCGCTGTCTAGTGCAATATTATGCTGACTCTCGAGCATATCAGCAGTTAATATATATAGCATATATATATAGCGGGGGCTTATGTGTTTATGGCTCTCGTAACCAACCAAGTAACACAGCTTGGCTATCTATCTTTCGGTCAAGTAAGTTTCCATTTGGGTTAATTGGCCGAGAATTATTTTACATAAATTGTTCAGTTTAATTGCTCCTAACGGGCATCGATTTAACCACATTTTATTCTTAATAGCATGTTGCATACCAAAATTTGTTCATTGACAGGTTCAGTAAGGAACTAATTGTGCACATTTATGGACTTATTATCATATTTAGTTCTTGAGTTCATAGAGGATTGATTGATGGGTTTGTGTTGGTTAATTTCTTTATATATACCCAATAAAATAAATAGGCTTCTATTATTTTGACATATCTCCTTGAACTCACTTTATGAATTCTTCTATTTTGTTTTGGAAAATTCCACATGAAAATTGCATACCAAACGATTGTCATCATAAAGATAATGAATTTCTAGTTGGTTTTACATTTTTGTGCGTTCTTTGTTTCGGTTTGGGTTTTATTTTTGTTTAGGGTTCATGTGATAAATGTGAACGAGGTTTTCGAGCGTATGTTGTTTACATTGTGGGCGTGTCATTCAAATCAAAAAAAAAGCAGGCACTAATGAACTTTGAATTACTTTCATCGCAACGCACACAAAAGGCCACAGAGTCAGAGACGAGAAGTATTATCAGTGAAACGCGTGTCGTGTATGGAGCAGAGGGAGGTTGTGGAGGGGGGGGCTATACAATCTTTAACACCTTGATGATCTAATAAATGCGACATGATTTACAAAAATGCGACCAAAACGAAAATTAAGAACACACTCTCAACAATAACTGAAAAGTCTAACAATAATAAGAGTCAGTAACAAGAGCAGGCAAAGAGCTCAGCTCTCAGTCTCCCTGCCGATCTCTTGCCCCTTCCCGCCTCAATGTCGCGTCTCGGCGGCGGGCAGGCAGGCCATATATATGGACTACTTACGTGTACAGTTCAACTGGCACTTGGACAAACAGCGCGATAAGACCCCGAAACGACCGAGCGAGCGACCGTCCGAACACTTGAGATACAAGAAATCACGTTAATAAAGCCAACAGCAATAACAATTAATACTGAAAATGAAACCCAAACTGAGACTGTGAAACTGAGAATGAGAACCCAACCAACTGATGCAGTTGCTGATAGAACCCATAAATGTTTATCTACGAAATGTGACAAAACAAAAGTCAAATCAAATTTAAGGCAGCCTGAGAAATTTACTTCGCTTTCGAGTGCAATATTATTATTATGAATACTGTTCAAAAGCGTTTGTGTTGTGTAATGCGCTATCACTGGAAGCCTTTTATATCGCTAGGTCACTCGGCATTCCAAGCTAACATAACTACGTATTTGAATAGCCTTATCTGAAGAATATATATAATTCGCTTAAATACTTTCGATAGAATTTATAATTCTTATTAAAAGTCAATTTCTATATTTTCATTTTTAGGAATAATTTTGATAAAATAATATAAATTTTCAAATGAATTAGATTCGTTACTAATTTGAATTATATATTATAGAAATGCTGCTAAATATAAAAATTCTCGCATCATTTTAATAATAATTAATGAACTATGAAAGTATTTTATAGATTCTGCTAAATAGAATATTATCAAAATACCAAATAAAAGCAAATTTTAGAACCAACTAAATTATATAAGAAATCTACAATTATATGGCAAATAAGTTACACTTAGGGTATGCCGAATTCGGGACGTTTCCCCTTTCGGTATTTCGAGTGGTACAAAGTTGAAATTGTGGCCCTTCCCCCTCCAAACTCCGCTAGCGTGATCCCCGCGCCCTGATCTCCGGCTAGGCGATAAGAAATGTGCTGGGAATGTGAGGCGTCTCAAAGTTCGCATAAATCGGTGGGGCGCTATTTGCTCTCGCGCGTTGCGTTTTATTTGGTTTTTAAATGAGGTCAAAAGCTGATAAGCATACTACGCTAGTGTGTTTATTTATTTGTGTATCTGTGTGTGTGTGTGTGTGTGTGTGAGTATAATTTTAACACCCCGACACGACACGACACGACACGACACGAACCCATGGTCTGGCTTTTGGAAGTCAGATTGCACACAAGGTCTGGCAAGAGGTCTGGAGTCTAGACTCGACCAACCATCGGCGACAGCTGCTCTCGAAAATCTCTTGCGATTTATCAAATCGAAATCAAATTACACAAATTAAAACAAGAAACTGAGACAATTTCCAGGGTCTGGGCGTTACGAAGAGGTCTCTATGAAAAATGGTCACATGACTAAAGCAAAGTGGGCGGGAGGTGGAAGGGGGAGGCGATTGGGTCGCTGGTTGGCAGCTGTGTTTGCCAACGTGACGCGTTGTTGTTGTTGTTGCTGAGGGCCCCGTGACGTGCCCCAAAAGCCAAATAGTCAACAGCCAAATGGCAATGAACTTTACCGTTGCTTTTTGTTATTTCCAGAACTCTCTTCCCCGCCTCCCTCGCTCTCTCTCTCTCTCTCTGTCGCTCTCTTGCGAACGTGCTCAGACACAACGCGAGAGGCGAGAGCTCACAGCTCAAAGCCCAGCCTAGCCCCCGAGACCCAGAGTCGGTCGTCTATTAGTACTATTGACACTTGTCGACCCAACATGCGGCCTGTCACTGTGTGCGGATCATTCACATTCACACACTCACACTCGCACTCACGAGTGTGCATGATAAAAATACAGCACAAGCCTCAACTGGAAAAGTCAACAGTGTGTCGCCGGCGCATGTCGCGATGTCGACGTCGACGTCGATGTCAGCTCAGCTCCACGTTCTTTTTTTTACAATCTTCCATAGAGAGTAGTCAGTCTACAGCTAGAGTCTTCGGCTTACGGTTTACGCTCTGCCCGCCCCCCTCTCTCGTCACCGCTCGCTCTTTTGCCCCAACGCGGCATTCGACATTCGGCATTCGGCACTTAGCACCATTGGCACCAAGCGATGCCAATCAGCAGCCCGGCCCGCAACTCATGATGGACTCCCAGCAGACGTGAAGGGGCAGAAGACGGCGGTTGCTCGATTGATGGCACAGTGGTTAAAGCAGATGCAAGTCAAATAGCGACATTCTAAAAAACAGTTCAATAGTGATTCTTTGTATTTAATTTACAATAATATAATAGAAAATATAGTAAGACTGCTATTATGAAATAACATATTATTTCTTGTTAACTAAATGCAGGATTTCAAGCTTGGAACAATTGGGTTCTCAGAGTATATTTTTTCAAATAGAAAACAGAACTTCAGAAAAATATGAATATCTTTCGGATATTAGTAATAATATTTAATATTTAAGCATTTCTGATAATTTGAGGACAGTTCGCAAAATGAGAGTTTTATTTATTTTCAAGCAAATGCAGGGAAGAAAGTTTTAAATAACTATGATATTACGATAACTAGTATAGCTCAACGAAATACAAAATATTTATAAAAATAAAATAAAATTAACCACTTCTAATAATTTAAAATACATTTGCTAATAATGCAAATAGAGCAAAGAACTTTTGAGATTATCCCATTACTCTTAATTGATTTGACAACAATTGTGGCAAACAAACTTCGCCACACTGTGGCATCATTTTTGAGGCGAAAATGAAGCCAACTTTAATATGAGTGCTAACCAATGATAAAGTCAATTTTATGATAAGCGGCACAAAAGTAATATACAATTCAATATTTATACACAATTGTGTGGAAGCGATCTTTGAAATTTGATCCGCGTTCGAGCCACAGGAGGTTGCACAGCATAACGCACACCATATTGTCTTAGCATGTGTGTGCTTGGGTGTGTGCCGAAGATTCATGTCTGGTTTCCCGATAGCTTCTTGGAGACTTGCGATTCTAGCGACGATCCACGATCCTAACGAGCCTAAACTACAAATTGTTGTTAATTTCGCTTGTAAATATTTCATTTAATTATTTATGCTGCTGTTTGCAGGCGATGTTGTTGTTGATGTTGCTGTGTTGCTTTGGTGTGTGCAACTCTGAGGCACGGCTGCCATTAATTTACACCTTGGCAACATGCTTGCACCATGGCAAAAGGTCAATGTTTTGGCTGGTTTTGAGGCGCGGTCTTGCCACGCATTGATCTTCACTTCTGCATTTTGTTCGCTTGTTTAATTTCAGCCAGTTAAATTACAATTAAATTATTTATATGCGTCAAAACGCAAAAAGAGAGAGCCTACGCACTGCAGAGGAGCTAAGAAAATAAATAAATGTTTGTGCTATGTAAATAAACAATTTATACGATGGGCGCGACGGAAGCTTCAACCGCACCATAAAGTTCAATGTATGCCACTGCGGTCAGTCCTATAAACCAGTGTGTGTGCTCAAGTGTGTGTGAGTGAGAGCTTGAGTGTGCGTGTGTGTGTGTGTGCACTCTACTATCGCACAGATAGAGCATATTGGTGAGAGTTACACTGCACTATAATGTCATTTATTGATAGTCTATCACACTGTTCGATAAATTACGATACGATTTTGCAGTTCCTCGAATCATTTTGCATTCTGAAAATAATAAAAATATATGTACTGCAATTATTGGTAAATGAAGAAATCTGATTAAATTATTATAAAGAATAAACTGATAACTCTTAATGCTAATAGAAATCTTCTATTGCATTGCTTAAATTATTTTCATTGACTCTCGCATTCACTTATTAAAATGCATTTATCGCACTTATGACATAAGAGTTTGCTATATAAAACATATACTAAAGGCAAGTCAACTACTAGTATGATATCATCTTGAACTATGTATAATAGCTCAGGTTCAGCTTGCGGTTACTGCAACTCAATTAACTTTTCAACTATGACAAAGTAAATTAATATTTATTTTCTAAGGCTGTAGCTTTATCTAAAATCATTCACAGAATGAATACATTTTCATGTAAACTTTTTTTAATAATATCTATTGCAAATAAATAAATATAGTCACAGAAAATTAAATCAATCAATTTTATACATTTTGAATATGTTTTTAAATCCTTAAAAAGCCAAGCATATTTTTAGGTACTGTAGACATTCAATTTTCTATATGCAAAAGAACCATATTGATTTGTGAACACCAAGCCACAGTTCGAAGTGGCAAATGTTGTGTTTGTTGTGCGTGTGTTTTTCATTGTTGTTACACTGTCGACTATTTTATTGTGTCCGGCTGAGCACTGAACACTGAACACTCAGCACTCCACACTTGGTGTCGCCTCGTCGCTCACCCCGATAATTAGCTTGGCGGTTCAACGTGGCAGGTCAACGGTTTTGTTAACATATTATAAGTTATGTTAACCTTTGGCCGATTTGCATGCGAACCCCAGCGACCCCGGTTGGACTTGATTCGCATTCGCATTCGCATTCGTGTTCGTGTTCGTAAATGAGTATTCGATTTCGATTTACAGCGAAACTCAGCCGGCAATTGAACGCTCTCTCTCATTCACACTCTTTGTCCATCTTTGTGCTGTTGCAGGTAACACGCCCCAAGACATTTTGCAGCAGCGACCCGCGAAGGCGACGACGGCAACGCCCGTGAAGCATCAGAACGAGGAGCAGGAGCAACAGTTCAACTCATTGCCCGCGGCGGCGGCCACCAAGCGCAAGCATCTCGAGCGCCTGGCCAGCGATCTACGCCAGCAACAACAGTATCTCAACAGCAGCAACACGGCGAAAATGCTCAGCGAGCGATCGCTGCTGCTCAGCGGCTACGGCGCCATCGATAGCTCGAAGAAGCTGTGCGAGGCGAGCAGCCCGACAACGACAACAGCAACTGTTGCTGGCGCCGCAGCAACTGGCAACAGCAGCAGCATCATGCAGGCGGCGACGCCCTCAGCAACTGCTGCCGGCAGCAATACCTCAAGCTCAACCTCCTCCTCCACCTCGTCCATCTGCTCCTCGGCCTCGTCGTCGTCCGCCTCGTCCGCCTCCTCAGCAGCTGCTGCAGCAGCGACGGCAGCAGCAGCTGCTGCTTATGCCGCGTTGTACTTGGAGAAGGTGAAGCATGAGAAGCTGTCGCTGCCGCTCGACTCCTTGAAGGATGCGCTCTTGGAGTCCTCGGCAATTGCCAGCATGCACAACAACAACAACAACATTGCAACAGTCAGCAACAACAACAACAACAACAGCATCAACAACAGTAGCAGCAATAACAGCAGCAGCAACAGCAGTAGCAACAACAGCAGTCACCAGCAACAGCAACAGATGCTCGCCATCAACAGCAGCAACGTCAAACGGGAGCGTCTCAGTCCCGCCAGCAACATCAACAACATCAACAACATCAGCAGCAGCCACAACAACAACAACAACAGCAGCAGCAGCAGCAACAACAACAACAACGGCGAGGTGTCTGTTTCAGCGGCATTTGCCAGGTGAGCTAAACGTTATTAATGATTTCTCTTGCGACTTTAACTACAATTTACGCGGCCTAAACAAGCGGCAATTGGACGACTTAAATTACGACTTGAGTTACAGCCAAGTTGGGATAAATTCTTGGCGTAGATTGCGCAAAATGAGCAACAGTTAACTGGCTAAGGATATTTATTTGTTCTCAGCTTGAACTTGAATTATTATATTAATTTGAGGGCAACGATTCAATTTGATTTTTTAATAACTTTGTCAGAGTTCTACAGGTTGCACTTGGCACTGCTTTGACTATGTATTTTGATCAGATAATTGTTGGCCAAGATCCCTTTACTATCTGTTTTCAATCCATAGCTACATATATGAAAATCTTTATATACATACATATTTATAGTTGAAGGAGGAAAGACGCAATTAAAATTTTGTTTTTTATCCTTGATAAAACTCAAAAGTCACTTATAATTGATATTTCGATTACCATTTTATATGTAGTAAGAGTTTCTGTGATTAAACTTTGTTAAAGTAAATAGATCAGAAATTAAAAAAAAAAAAATATTTTTAGTTAACGCAACAAAATCTAGCAATACATTTTAACTTTCAAAAATGTATTTAAAATCTTGTGGGTAACAATGAGATTAACAATAAGCATCATTTCTTTGGGGCTTGCTGCTGCTTGGAGCTCTGTGTGCTGTCGCGATCTGTGCTGTTCCTGGGCAAGCTGGCCGAGCTCTGGCGATGCCCACTGATCGTAGAGTACATGTTGTGGTAGTGATCGCGACGCAGCTGCTCGAAGTGCTCGCGGCGCTGGCGACGCTGCTGCTGAGCCTGGGCATCGCTGGCATCGGTGCCGGTGTCGTTGTTGGCCAGCTCGGCGGTGGGAATGTTGATGGTAATCGATGGATTGTTGGCCAAATGATTGCGGTAGCTGCCGCTGACCCGCAGTATGGATGTGGGTCGAGTGTTCATCTGACAGTCCTGTTGATTCTTGTTGGCATCCATGATTGTCCAGAACTAAATCAAGTATTTTTTTCTTTGTTTTTATTTAAATAATTTCTACTCTTCTGTAAGTTAACTGGCAATTTTGGAAATGCTTGATAGATCTAGTAAAAAATAGCACCTTGGGCTCTTCTCCATTTCTCTGTCGATGACTTCTATCAATTTGGGGCTGTCGTGCGCCTGACAAATTAATTAACATTTGAACAAATTAATGCCACGAAAAGTTCGAATCGTATCGCATCGATATCAGATTTGTTCAGCTACCGTTTCCAAAGCCCCCAAAACACAGTAAATTAATCAAAACGCTTAAACGCAAACCGCACACGTTAGCTGTCAAAAGGAAACAACAACAATAACAACAATCGACAGTAACAACAAAAGGCGAATAGGCAAGAGAAAAACGCAGAAAACTTGAAATTTAAATATAAATCAAATTAATAAACTCAACGCCAGCGGGGCCCAAAACAAAAATGAAACAAAAAAATGAATGCCCAAGTTGTAATTAATACGCACAACTAAATTAATGGCGCTAAGCAGCCAAGTATAGATTAACTAATACAAACCATTTATCAAAACAGAATTAAGAAAACACGAAAGAACAACTGGAGCCTCTTTTAAGCCCTCTGCTGGCAAAAGACGACGACAAATTGTGGGCACAAAACGAGCTACAGATACATCTACTGCCTACAGATACAGATTCAGATACATTTGTGGCCTAGTTGGTTGACTGGCTGCTTGCCTCGGCTTGTTGGCTGGTTGGCTTGTTGGCTTATTAGCTTATTAATATTAATGAGACATGCTATTTGGCTCTTTCGGCACCTGAGGTGTGTGCCTAAATCTTCTTAGACAAAGTCACGATAGTTGTTGTCATTGCCTCTTCTAAACACATTCCATTTGTATCTTCACATCGCGGCTTAGAGGGTGGTCTCTAAGTTCTCTGTTTCTGTTCTTGATTAACCGAAGCGAATCAAAGCCAAAGGGGTTGAACAAGTTATTGGGCCATCGATGGCTTTAATTGAGTTGGCCACAACAACGGTGTGGTGTCGGTTGTCGGCTCAATAATATTAATTATGTGAGCCAACTCAATTAACTAAATTGTTAATAATAAATTGGCTGCATAATTTGGTATCGCTCGTGATGAATGCTAAATGCGATTAACTATGCTCGCCGTGAATTTTGTTCAATTTAATTGGACAAATATGAATTCTTAATGAGCCGGTAAACGATTAGTTGGTGCGATGAAATGAATAAAACATAAACCCATTAAATATATAAACTAATCTAACATAAATCGATGGATAATTTGCTATCATAAATAAATAATATATGTATGTATATATAAATGTGTGTTAAACCAAAACAAATAATATACCATAAATATTAATTGTAAATAAAACAAAATTTATAAGCAAATGTAAATATTAAATTTTATTATTTGTAAATAATTATAAAGAGGTTTTGAAACTCAACCATAAATCAATCAGGCTTTAACGTTGATTATTTAGAAACGGTTGAAGGCCAACCACTAAAATTCCTCGACTAGCAAATACCCTGTGAAGATTATTTCAGAGTCAACTTAACTGCACTTCAATAGCATAATTCTAGTGCTCTCTTAATCGCCAAATGTTTACATTGTATAAATATCGACAGCGACTCGAGGGTTCAGTCAAGAACAGCTCAATTGCAAGTCGCACTCGAGGCAGAGGCTCTTAACCTTAAGTGCCTAAATACAACTCTCTTGCCTTAGAGTTGCACTCTTGAGGCTAAGTCAAACAACATTAACTTTTTTATAATCCGCAAATCAAGACCAATCCAACGACTAGTCAAGTTCGCGACGATGATGCTCTTGAGGCCAGGCAACATTTGTTCGTCACCTTTGGGCCAAGTTCGAGTCGCGTCGATAGTTTCAGCTGGTGATCAATTTATTTGGGAATCTTTTTATGAATATGATCTTTATTGCTGTCGCGCTGTTGTTGATGATTTTGTATCGTATTTCGTTTGGCTTTTGTTCGTTTTCATTGATAAACTTTTAGTTTTTGCTGATTTATGCAGATTTATGATTTCGTGTTCTCGTTCTTGCTTCATAGAGATTTTATTTGTGTGTTCCTAAGCGATTCGATTCGAGAGCTCGCGCGTAGGCGTAACAAAAGACACCATTTGCATAGGTTCGACACCGCCCCACCCAGCCCCAAAAGCCAATTAGCCATGCCACAGATCAGAACCGTTAGATACGCAACATTTATACACAGAGTTGACTCAAATGTTTCGATTGTACGGACAGTAGCAGTTGGCGGGGGGAGAATTGGGGATCTGGCAACATAATCGCACCATAAACAATTTGAACAATTGCTAAGAACAACAGCAACAACACAACTAAGTAGCTGCTACCAATCGCCAAAGCAATTTGCAATAATCAACATTTTTTGAACAGCAACAAAAAAACAGACAACAGCAAACAAAACAAAACCAAACCAAACAAAACCAAACAAAAAAGAGAAACAACAAAAAAGGTTGTAGAGTTTGTTATAGTGCAACAACAGCAGCAACATAAAATCGACAGCCAAACAGATCACGATAAATCAATGGCTGTAAAAAGCCAGCAACAACAACAACTTGCCTGCTTTACTATATATATAAATTTGTGCAGGCTGCCTCCGAGGCAGCAGCCAAAAGCAACACGAAATGACCGACGACGTGCAGCACGAGTTGCCTTACCCCTCTCCCCTCTCTCCTTCCCTTGGCCGCCCACTCTCGCTTCCTCCTCCCTCACATGGCTCCTCGTTAAATCTGGCAACTTGATTCACTTGCATGCAGCACTTGCAGCTGCTTTTAGCTGTTTGCTGCTGACCCGCTGCTGATTATTAGCCATGGCTCGTGGTGCCTTCCACTTCGACTTGCAACTTGCAACTTGCGACTTGCAACTTGCAACTGTTGGGCTGGGCCATGTTGGTGGCATGTTTTGAGTTATGGCCACGTTAGGAGCTTGCTACACATTGTCGAACCCATTTCTGTGCTCTGAGTTGTGAGTTCAACTCCACCAATCTATGTATTTTAATGCCCTTCTTGCTATATTATCACTGTTGTCTGCATGAAAGCCAATTTCCATTTAACAACAGTCAATAATAGAAAAAGAAGCTGTTCAGTTTAAAGCCTTGAATGCGATGAGAACTCTTGAATTTGCAGTTTAGAGTTTTATTCAGAAAATTCAATATTATAATTGTGATTAGCAGAAATGCAGATAAGAGAAATCCAGCTTATAAATCTGAGAAATCATTTTATGCAATTATATTTAATGCTAATTAACGAATAGAAAAGAAAATTCAAGTCCAGTAATTATTTTACAAGAAATTAGAATTGAAAAATTAAAATAAAATTAAAATTGGAAATTCTAATTTTTGTATCCATTTTTTTTTTTTTTTGCTCCTATTTATATATACGAAACTTCATCACAATATTGGAATTGCAATGATTCAATGCTGTATACACATATATGGGTATTATTTTATGCAAAGGCTATATCGATCTGCGCGGTCTTTGACTGTTTGCGGAACTCGGCAAGTGATTAGCATTTCCCGGAATGGCAACAGCTTGTTGCTCTCGGGGCTAGGCGACTTTTCGCACGTCAACTTTGCTTGGCTATAACTCAACATAAATCGTAATCGCATTAAGTGCTGGAAAATAAATTGCTAAATATGAGAGACGTCAACACGAATGAGAGGCAGTCTGCTTTGGCTGCCAGCTGCCAAATGCCAGTTGCCCAGTTGCCCAGTTGAGAGTTAACCTGTTGCGAGTTGGCAGAGTTGCCCAGAGATTCCAAGTTCGATCTTCTCACGGAAGCCACTCATTAGCATGTCAAATGGAACGACAGCCGCCTAGATAAATTCTAGAGTGGCAAATATGACAAATAATCCAATTGTATGCGACACCCGGGCAGGGATCAGGGGACTGACTACTAATTAAATATTAATGCTAATTTATGGGCCACAAATTAGTCGCTTCGATCGATATTGTAAACATTCGAAAATGATGTCAGCCTCTTGACTAATCCACAACTAATTTATTGTACATTCAACTCCTATTTCTTTTGGCAGATCTCGCAGCGCCACGCCCTCATCGGCCACATATCGAGGCGGCGGTGGCGGTGGCGGTGGCATTTCACCCAATCAACTGGCGTCCCAGCAGCAGCAGCGCCTCAGCCCGCCCAGCTCGACGCCGACGCACATGCCCCTCCACAATTTGTCCACAAATCTGTTGAACAGCTTTCAGCAGGCCGCTGCGGCAAGCGGGCAACGCATCAGCTCTGCCACTGCCGTTAACAATGCCGCAAGTGGTGGCGCCACCAGCAGCACTGGCAACAGTCCAGCTGCCGTGGCAGCTAATGCGGCAGCAGCAGCCACGAATGCCACAGATTTCTCCACGCGCAACTATTCAGATATTATGCGCTGCCTGGCAGCCAAGTACAACAACAACAATCCCAATGAGTGAGTTTCAATTAAACTAAATATAAATTCATATAATGTATATTTAAAATACCATTATAATTTAATTGTACACTAGCAATCTATTATTGACATTTGCATCTAATCATTAATAAATGCTAGAGAACAATTAACTAAATATAATATATATAACTCGTAATGGCACAGGGATTATATTTTTTACGAATTACAAAAATTAATTTTGAATTAGCGGGGTACGAATTATCGCGCCTCGACTGTTCTAAAAATAGTTCATAATTTAAATCCTTCAACGTAATTCTTTGTTTAGTGCCAATGGATTGCTTAAATTAATTTTTAATTTTAATTCATATGATTATATGAATTTATTCATGAATATGTTTTACAATTTTAATTATTATAATAATTTAATTAATAGCTTGATGATTGATATTATTTAGTATTCATCAATACAAATATAAAATGCGAGTAGTAAAGAAAATATCACATCGACTTAGGCTGCGTATTCTATGCTTGTATATCCCGCTCTTATAGTGCTCAAGATACACAGCTGGAAACTATCGGACAGACGGCCGCGCGGTTTTACAAATTCTTACAAATTCAAGCGTCTGTTTAAGCGGATGTAAAATAAATATTTTTGTTGTTCACAAAATGTCTCGCTAAGCATAAATTCTTGTCCCAAATTCTTCAGCTGCTGTCGCTAGATAGTTTTAAACAAGTGGACAGACAGATCAACGAATAGTTCCACGGAGAACAGTTGACTAATCTAAAATAATTACTTTTGGTGCCTTCCACTTGAATTAATAATAAAGCGTGGTCGCAATTTGCAGGACTATTATTATTATGCTTTTATTATAATAATCTCGTGCTTTGCCTTGCAGTCACAATGCGACGCGTCGCAACTCGTACTACGACAGCAGCGGCAGCAGCGGCGCCGGCTGCGGCGTCGGCGGCGGCGTTGTCAATTTGCCTGCCACGCCGACAGGTGGCGCCAAGTCGAGCGGCGGCGGCGGCGGCAGCGTGAGCAGCAACAATGCGAGCAGCGGCGCAAGCAAAAAGCTGGCGAAGGAGGCAACGATGTCGTCGTCGATGGGAGTGGGCGGCGTGGGCGTGGCAGGCGTTGTGCCAGGTGCAGTTGTTGTGGCCGGCAACAACAGCCTGCCACCGGCAGCGGCACAGTCGCCCACGGAGCAGGCGAAGAGCCAAATGGCCGCTGTGGTGGCAGCCGCCAGTGTCTCGCCTTTCATGACCAACTTTCTGCCCTTCTCGGGTGGCATTTTTCCGCCCCTCATGGACATGAGCAGCACCCAAGCTCTGCTCACGCTGGTAAGTTGACCGAACAAACAACTGTCTGGCGATCCATTCGCTTCATGTTCCACTTTGCAGGCGCGTGCTGCCAAAGATGCCGAGATCCAGCAGATACTGCGGGGCAAGCAGCAGCAGCAGCAACAACAGCACCAGCAGCAACAGCAACTGAAAGGCGGCAGCAGCAATGCCTCATCGCCCAGTGGCAGCACATCGGGCACGCCACGTCCCAGTTTGAATGCAGCGCTGCAGCAGGCGGCGCAATTTGTTACACCCGCTTTAATCTATTCGGCGCAACTGCAGCAGCAGCAACTGCAACAGCAGCAACAGCAGCAGCAGCAGCAACAACAATCGCATCACGCCTCGCGTCAGTCTAGTCCACGTTGCAATGCGGAGGCTGCTGCGGCGCCCAATGCGGCAACTGCTGCTGCTGTTGCAGCTGCAGCAGCGTCGGCGTCGGCGCCTCTGGACTTGAGCTCACAGCCGCCAGCTGCCAAACGTTTTAAGGCTGAATCGTCCACAGCAGCAGCAGCAACGACTGCTGCAACGCTGGGCTTGCTGGGGGCACGTCGTGCCAGCTCGACGCCAACAACAGCAACAACAACAACAACATCTTCCACACCATCCCCGCCACTTGCAGAGCAGAAGCCAGCGCTGGATTCGCTCGAGGGCCAAGGCAACGCCAACGCAACAGCAACATCGGCAACAGCAGCAACAGCAGCAGCAACATCGCCAGCGGGCGCTGTGCGTCAGTGTCAGGCGCAGAGCGAGGAAGTGAACTGCTGGTCTGTGGACGATGTCTGCAGCTTTGTGGGTGGAATTGATATATGCGCCGAATACGTTCAGGTAAGTCAGCAAGTCTCCAAACTCAAAGCAAAGCAAATCACTTTCAGCCACAGAGTTGATTAAGCTTCGATTTTGCGGCACATGCAAATTGCTCTAAATTGCCGCACGCCTAATTAATGTTTATGGTCCCCTCGACTCGACTTGGCCAACACTGTGGTAACTCTATCTAGATGCTAGATGGTTGATAGCAGATACACAAGCCCACGCTCCATTTGAAAGGGGCAAAAAAACCAATTACCAACTCCTCAAAGTGTATAACCAATCTGAAGATCAACAAAGCTAACAGCACTACAAATGGGCTTGGGTTATAAACTGCAAGCGAACGAGATACAAAAAGCGATCCCAACAAAATAGAAATGAATCATATTATATAGCACAATACTCTGAAAGAAATATTTGTAGGATATATTTGACATAAATATTGTTTTCTTATAGAGAGTATTTAAATTCAATAGCATTACTCAACCATTTCTTTTTACAGTTTATACTCTTTAAAATTCAAAATTGTTATAGTGAAATTCAACAAAATAGTTTGACAAATAATTTCCAATTGAAAAGCAACCTTGAAAGTCTGAAATATCTCGCTGTAAATCTGTCAAAGACAAAGTCAGAAATCTGAAACGATTCATAAGTTGAAGGACTATTGGTCAGCAACAAGCTCAAGTGGATGGTAGTTCTACGGTTAGCTTATCGCTGAACCACCACAAAGCAATAAGTGTGATAGTAAACCAACATATAGTAATAACTGAAAGAATCGTCAGCAGATAAGATAGTTTATAGAAGCCAATTATTGCTGAAAGAGCTCAACAAAAAAAATAGACGATAAAACAGAATTGGCTGTAGATGAACTTTGTGTACTTCAATTCTGTCCAATGTGATTTAGGCAGTTTATAGCGCCAGTACTTTAAAGGTAGAAAAGCACAGATTATAGAAGATGATATGAACCGGATTTTTCACAATTATTATTTATGTAGAAAATATAGATTATTGTTTTAAACGTTTGTCGAATATTTCTATCTCTCAAAGAAGTGAAACATCTAACCGAAAATTCTTTAAGCATATCTAGATATCTTTAGAATCTTTTGACAATTATTTATTTGCATTCACAAGATCAAAGTTATAATATATATCGATAAATCGTAAAAAGAAGTGTTGCCAGCAGTTTTCTGCTCTGCTGTTCTACGAGTAAATCTTGCAGAGCAGCTCCTATATCATCCATTCAGTTGCCCCATTACTGTCAAAGTTCATTTACCCAATGGCAATTCGCACTTTTGAAAGTCATGCGTTGCGAGTGGACGAATAAGACTATGAATACTAGTATGAGTATGAGTACGAGTATGAGTATGAATTTGAGTGTGTGTAGCTGTAGCTTCCTGTCAGAGCCCCAATGGCATTCCGCAAGATTAACTATGTTTTCGTTTGAACTTCGTACTGGGACGCGAACTGAAACTGTTTGCTGTCGTCGAAGCTGAGGCTGAGGCTGAAGCTGAGGCTGGGCACCGGGATCTGAACTCCATTGGCGGCCATTAATATTGTGTGTGCCACGCGAGCGGCGAATGCTCTTCGTAATAAAGCTGCAAATGCGGCCAGCTCTCGACCGGGCCAAGCCGCCAAGCCAACTTGGCCAGCAGCTTGGCCATCATCTACGAGCACATCTAGCTGGCCAGCAACATCGACTGCTCCACATAGTTGTTGCTGCTGCTGCTGCTGCTGTTGCTGTTGGCCCAGGTGATCTTTTACGACCAGTTCCGGCAAGTTGAACGACTTTTGATCGGTCAGCCGCTTGCGGTCGACGATCGGTCAACGTCAGGCGTCATTAAAGCGACTAGAGTCAGAGAGCCAGATCCTGCTACACGCGTTAATGGAGGTGAAAACACGACGGCCACAACCAGATCTTGGCCTGGCCTCGTCAGCCTCGTCAGCCTCGTCGACTTCTTCGTCTTGACTGCAGATGATAGCGTTAACAATTAACATGCAGTTGGCTTTAGGTGTTGACACATTTTGATGCATATTAGCCGCAAACATGGCCATTCATCCCATCTCGTTCATCGGCTCCTTCTCGGTCTCAGCCTGTTGATGATGCGTCAAAAGTCGCCTAATTAGCTGGCCCAAAGCGGCTTAAGGCCTAGACCATTGAAATGCGCTTAGCTTGGCCAAAACACAGATATGTGTGTGGCGAACCAGTTTAAACAGCAACACTCACAGATAGAGAGAGAGAGAGAGCGAAAGAAGCTGCAACAACTCCGCCCCATTTTGCGATAGACAAAAAGCCAATTGGCGTAATATTCAATTGAATTTATGGCCACAACGACACTTGGCCGGCTCCAACTGCAGGCTTGCACCACGGCGGAAGTTGCAAGTTGCAAGTTGCATGAACTTGTTTCCACTCGCCATGGCCGTGGCACGTTAGAAAACTTTGTCGCTCCGCTTGTCGCGCTTTTGAGATATTGCGGAGGTTGTAAATATTTAGTGCAGAGGTTGCTTTCGCAATCCAATATGAAGACATTGAGAACTGGTTCAGTGACATTGCCCCAGCCGTAGAGGACCGAAGACCGAAGACTGAAGACTGCAGACTGCAGACTCGAGACTGTTGACTGCAGACTACAGACTGCAAAGTCAAACTGGGCTGGGGCCAAGTCAGGCTTGGGGTCCGCTTGTCGCATCATGTTGCAGTCAGAGTCGCAGTCGCGAGTTGGCAAGTGTTATTGATATTGCTCAGACTTTGGTCACCGAGATTGGCATGCACTGAAAGACAAGACACACATCCATACCATAGTATACACCCGTCTCTATATATAACTCTCCGATCCCTCTCTCGCTCTCTCTCTCTCTCTCTGGGTTGACCACGCATGGGTGGCTCGATGCGACGCTTTATTATCGCCTCGCGCTCAAATGCAGATGAAGTTATAACCAATGTTGACCATAAGCTGCACCCTACAGCGAGCCAAGCGCTTTTTGCCAGCAGGATGCATCATTTCATATTTTTCTCCTTTATTTTTTTCGCATTTTAAATGCTCTGATTTATGGCTATATTAAGGCACAATAATAATTTCTATGCGTGCAGCAGCTGCAACCATCTCTGGTCTATCCTCGGCCCCATCGACATCCTCCTCTGTTGCATGCTGCGGCCGCGTGCCGCATTTCAGAATTTGTTTGTTAAATTGCCAGCGATTGAGACTCTTGATCTAACCAAGTGTCCCCTTGGGTGTGTACCTGTGTGTGTGTCGTGTGTGTTGCCTGGAAATTTGCATTGATTAAGTGTGCGGAGGCAGCAGGTTGCTGGCAGAGATCTCAGCTCAAGATGCGCCTCAAACAATTACTAAAAATGTCGTAAAAATATTTCGAAATTGACAACAAATTAATGCTTTTAGTATAATGTCGTTTTAATTGATGATAAATACACATTATAATATCGATATTACATTAAATACAATTATGCTTAGTTTAGCAAAATGTCACTTGGCTAAAAGTAATGTTAATCTTTTCAGTATTTAATACTTTTGTTTTCTGTTAAATTGTTAAATTTGTCAAGGTAAAATAGCATTTCAATCGCAGCTGAAACAAATGCGCGATAAGAAAAATATTCGTCATGGGAACGTGACTTATAGACAAGTTAAAGCGGAAATTCGACAAATTTATTTTCTGGGCTCTGTAACTTGAGAGAGTTCTCATATGTTCAAATGAAAATGTTAAATGTCAACTGACTGAAGTTTCTATGCGGATTTTATTACTTGTTTTAATTATAATTATAACTTTCATCTAAAAGTTCTTACGGATAATCTAACCGTCATATGATAAATTATTCTTATGAATCCTGCGCTGTTATTGAATAATTCTACGAAATCGCATTTGATCAGAAGCGCTTGTCCACCTCAGATTCCACTTGGAGAACTCATTCCCTTTATAACTATCACACCTACAACAATATTTTTCCATTACAAGTACTCGCGTCTCTTTCGTGTGAATTCTCGTGTGCTTAATCAAACTGTAATAATGTTGTGTTCATAACTGAATGATCGGCCATTTGCCAGAGTTGAAGCTTTGAACTTGCCTGCCCTAAATGGCCCGAATTAGTTTCTTTCTTCAGTTGTGTCACTGTCTGAGTGTGTTTGTTTGTGTGTGATGACATTCAGGAATGTTTCCCAAGCCAAGCAACAAGCTCAACAAAGCTGTCAAAAAAAAAAAAGCACAACACAACAAAACGGCAACCAACGCGGAACTGTCTGTCGCCTCCTCCTGCCTCCCTCCTCGCTGCCTCGCTGCCTTGCTGTGTCTGAAGTCTTGGCTTGGTAGTATCTCCATCTTCGGTGCTGTTGGGGTGTTCGACTCGACTCCAAGTACTCGTTGTATTCACTCGTACTTGTGCTCGGCCCGTCATAGTCGTTATAGTCGTACTTATTGTATTTGACATGCCAAATGCCAAAAGTACACGTAGGCGTCATAAGATTCATGACTCCAGCTCGAACTCGAACTCCGAAATGAAAACCAAAATACGAAACTAAAACAAAAAAAAAACAGACAAGAACAACTCGACTGCGTCACGTTGACTATTTGCTGCTCTAATAAAATAAGGTTATAAATCAAGTGACATTAAAAATAGCCATAAAATCGCATAATTAAATCACGTAATGAAAATGTAAATGATATTACCCAGTAATAAATGAGAGCTAGTTAATAATAACACAAACAAATCTTTGATGTATTAGATGTGATAATGGCAGTTTACTGCTTAAAATGTGCGAGATATTAAAAAAAGATATTAAACAATTATTAACAGTTCATAAGTATATAATATGTTATTTAATTATGATTTTTTGGGACTCATTTTGGCAGTTTATTTTATTAAAGTTGTCCATACGTTTATCATTAAATAATTCCTTGACTGTGTCGTTTAATTAGAAAGAATATTTATTAATTTTAATTTGTTTGCATTTTGCTTTAGTTCAGTCTATCTTTCTAAAAAGGCATTAAGTGAAATTTGTTCTACATTAACTATAGATAGATGCAAATTTCGATACTTGCATTGCAGTTAAGTGGATACCATAAATTGGCTGGATTAATACATTTGTTTGTAACACTCGCAGTTAGAAGAGTATCATAAAAACCTGGTGTACGCTTATGCCCACGGTGTCGTGTCGCGATCGCTGAGAGTCGAACGTTCTGCCAGCGACTGAGATGCAGACAGAGAAGGCGAACACAGATAGAGAGAGAGAGAGAGAGATAGAGAGATATAGTCGCGGCACAAGACAACGTGTTATTGTTGCTTGGGTTCACATAAATGTCAAGCGGGCAACAGCAACACGAGTACGACAACGACTGCGAATGTATTTGTGTGTGTGTGTGTGTGTAGAGATCGCTTTTAGCTCTAGATTTAGCGGCACAGTTAACGCCCCCGCCAAAAGTGTGCTGTGTGTTGTGCTGTGTATTGTGTGTTGTTGCATTTGGCCCTCAGCCGGAGGTGCTGTTGATGTTGCTGCCGGTTGTTGAGTCTGCTCTACGGCGTATGCATTTCAAAGTCGACCCTATTATTAGGCGCACAGTTTCATATTTCAGCATTATTATAGACAACCGTAAACAACAAAACATTATCATAATCGTAATCGTAATCGTCTCCGTCATCGTCATCATCATTATGGCGATCATTTCGCACAAATGTCAAAGCGACTCTCTCAAGGGGGCCGCACTTGTCACTTGAGCTTGGACCCAAAGGTCTCTCTATACACATTTTCAAAACTGATCGTACATGGTCTCGATATCTGCGATGCGATCGTCTTTTGCTATCCTCCAGCTCGATCTCGAATTATTTTTGTTTATCTCTGGCTTTGCTTCGCATTAAAGTTTGATTTTTTATCGCTCTCCTGCACTCGTTACTTTGGCTCTATTGCCGCAGAGTCGGAGACCTTCCCATCCATAACTGTCACACATGCTGACTAAACTTTTATTTATTTATTATCATTTTCCTCTCGTTTGCCTGCGCCTCGCTCCACTCAATTGATTTGGAAAGTTGCATTAAAATGCAATTTGAGTTTCAGTTAGGAATATTTTTCGGGGGGAGCGCGGACGGACAAAAAGGCAGGAAGTTCGACTGGGGAAATGACTTGACAGGCAGACAGTGCATTTTCCATATTGAAAATCAATTATCTTACGCTCTATGACTTGGACTTTTTTCTTTCTTCTCTTCTCTTTGCTCAACTGGTTAACTCAACCGTTAATGACATAATGAACGCCATGAGATTCGTTCTCGTTTTCATATCGCCAGAGTCTTGAACCAGTTTTCATAGTTTCTGTTGATGTTTATCAGTTGTGTGTCGCCTTTTTATATATGCTCATTGAGCTATTTACTGTTAACAAACGCCTTTTGCGAGATTGCATCTATAAATTTGAATACACTTTGCGATAAATTTACACATTAATTGGCTATTTAGGCTTAAGTAGAATGATATTCAGGGTGGGGGGAAGTTTAAAGCATTTTTATAAAAGCTTTTTTAGCATCTATTTTAACCTTGCGAATATAAAGTTTCGTAGAACATTTCTAATGTCTTCAGAAGTATTAAAAGCGATAGTGATAAGTGCTACCAAAAATATTCCTTTTTATATAGAATATTAATTTAAAATTAGTGTTAAACAGCAATTAAATTCATCAGCTTTTATAATATATTTTATTTTTTCAAAAATAAGTCGACGTAATTTGAATTTTCAGATTTTTAGATATTCGTAGAAAAATAATACAGAAAATAAGCCATACAATTTATTATATTGGAACCACAAATTATTCAAATTTGAATTTTAAACCTTTCATCAGGACAAAATATCTCTCTGCTGTCAGCTGTCCATTAATCTATCTCGCCCTCAGTACAGAAAGAAGTCTGTCATTAGCACAAAAAGTTGCCATCAAAATCAAATCGGCAATATCAATTTCATTCTGTCGATTTGCTCTCGCTTCGAATGCTTGAATTAATAGATTTAGATGAATGTTGGTTGGTATTATTGCAATTTGCTATCGCCTCTTCAGATCGCATCTAAACCGATACGAAGCGATCGCGATCGCAGCACTTTTTTAGCGCCGCAAGTTGCGTTTATAGAGTTGCACTTTAACGGTGCTTTTTGCAGTACCTGCACTTGGGTTGCTGAGTTGGGAGTTGGGAGTGAGCTTTCGTGGCCGCGGGGGGGAAAACCAACAAATCACCAGAGACCTAATGATTATAAACTTAACGATCTTTGCGAGTTTTGCGGCGGCGTTGGCGGTCAACGCATTATCAGCTCTAGTCTCGGCGAGCAACAGGCAACGGCAACAACAGCTAAACTACCGCACACGAGAAAACAACTAGCAACTGCAACAGCAACAGCAACAAGTGAGGCACGTGCTAAACATGCAACTCCTACTCTTGCCACGGCCAAGGCAACAGCGGCAGCCACAGACACGACGACCATTCACTCTTTTCAGTCAGAGCTGACTCCGGATGCACTGGGGCAGAGCAATATGCTGGCCATTAATCCATGAATTACTTAAAACCACATTCCATGCCCCATGCCCCGCTGCTGCTGCAGCGTGCAGCAACGAAAAAAAAGGGGCAACATTTAAATTGCCCGCTTACCGCCATATTTCAATATATTGGCAACTCTCGTCCAGCTTCTCCGCCGCCTACAAAATCGCCAGCGACAAGCAATTTTCTTGCTGTTCCTTTAGCGATTTTCCTCCTCTCTTTTTGGTTGTTTGTTGTCTGCTCTTTTTTTTTGTGATATTGTTGCACGATAATGATGTCGTCTGTTTGATGATGTTGGGCACGGCAGAGGCAGAGAGAGAGTTGAAGGCAGCGGGGGCCACTTAGAACAATCAGCTACATTGAAAAGTTGGCAACTTTGGGGCAAAAATCACAGCACGAAAGCAAATGATTGCAATCGATGAGGAGAAGCTGTTGCAACGTTGCTGCTGCTGCTGCTGCTGCGGCTGCTGTTGCTGATGCGGTTGGCGCTGCAGGCCAAACTTTGGCAGTTGCAACTCCGCATGCTGGTGCAGAGGTTATATGCAGCGAAGGTTAAGAGGTGGCCACGGCACACACAGTGCCTGCCATTTAAACTGACAGCCAGCTACAGACCGAAACAAAAACTACAGGGAAATCTCTAGCGCATGACTGGAAGCAAGAGAAGCGAGTCCGAAACGGAGACCGAAAGTCAAATGCCAAGCGGCAAGAGATCAGCTTGGGGTTCGAGTTCGAGCTTGGAGTCTGCAACAAGTCCAGCCAGGTCGACATCATCGTCGTCGTCGTCGTCGCTCGTGGTGTGTTATCAAAGCTGATGATGATTATACCCACTTGCACGCCTTTTTTGTGTGCTTGCCCCCTCATGCCTCATACCCTACAGGAAGCTGTTGCTATGGCTGATGCTGTGGCTGATGCTGCTGCTGCTGAGCCATTGCCAATTGGCTACTCGTCGTTGGCCGTTGCCGTCGCCTTCCTGCAGCTCTTGCTGCTTGTTGCATGCATTATTATTATGCGCATGCGCACAGTTGGCCATATAATCTAAAATTGTATCTTTGGCGTGTAACCCGGGGCACTTTCTGCCGCCGTCGCTGCTGCCGCTGCTGCTGCTGCTGCTGTTGCTGCTTCTCTTCTTGCCTCCTTCGTGTTGCAGGCAACAACAATGCAAGCAAAATAAACTGATTATGTGCCGCTCTCGAACTCCCTGACTCCTCCTGAACTGCTGCGAACTACCCGAAATTAACAGCGTGCTCTGGTAGTTGTAGTTGCTGTAGTTGTTGTTGTTATTCTTCTGCCGAGGGTCTTCACGGGGTCTCTTCGAGGGTCTTTTGGGGCGCGTCTCTGCTGCAGTTGATGCCGTTTGTTGCTGTTCCCGTTGCCGTTGCTGCTGTCCAGCGGGTCACATCAAATTTGCTAATATTTTGACCCCAAGTTACAACATTATGCTGGTCATGATTGCACCATGGGCGAAATCACATCAAATTTCGCTAGAAACGCAGCTAATGAAAACACTTTTAAACTGAATTGTACTTGACTATTAATGTGAGTAAACATTTACATTATAGCTTAAAAATGAAATAATAAAATTCATAGAAATTGATGATTCTTTGAAACAGTCCTCTAAAGTAGTTTTAATAATTTTTAACGTTTCATTTTGATGCTTAATACTTGATTTTAAAATGCACTGATAACGATTAATTATCGATACATTTCGATTGCAGTTTTAAAAGCTGCCAAGCTGCATCATTTGTGTTAATTTAATTTTATAACTTTTGCTATCAAATGCAAATAAAACGTTTTGCAACATTTGCAATTCATTTCGACCTATATTCCAGAGTTGTGCTGTTATCGATTACCCTAAACGGGGCGGCATCTTTCATCTTTTTATCGATAAATGTAGCTCATTTTAATAAAGCGACGCTTTCTTTTGGAGAATAGAAACTTTCTAAATGAGTCGAAGTCAATTGCATAATTTATCGATACATTTACCGCTTATCGCGCGACTCGATCCACAGTAACACGACTTTATTACGCTCGCGGCAGAAGCTGAGAAAATATAAATAGAGCGACCGAGAGAGAGAGAGAACGAGATATTTATTATTTATGGCAAACAGACTGCAAAGTTCGTTTGGCCCTTGGGGGCGTTTCTTTGTGTAATTTACTAAACTATTTGATATAATAAGCGAGGTAAAGTTTTTGTTAAAACGGGCGATTGATATATTTAAGAGAGAGAGCGAGAGAGCGAAAGAGACGTAAATCAATCAGAGACTTGTGCTAAATTGCAAAGCGACTGCAATTTCCAACACCTTTTGGGCGTCTGCACGTGCTCTAGACGACGATTTCTAAGGCCAATTGCAGTTGCTCTAAAGTTGCTTGCTACTGTCCACATAGAAAGAGAGACACAGAGAAAGAGACAGAGAGAGGGAGAAAGAGGGCGAGAGCAAGTTGGCGGATGCAATGGAACTACAAGTGGGGAGCCCACCTAGTGATATTGCTGCCTGCTCAATGCGTAACAAGATCAAACCACAGCCACCGCAGAGGATGTTTGGCATTAAGCGTAATTGTTGGCTATGGCTACGGTCGGAGAGGCAGACAGACAGACGGACGGACAGACAGACAGACGGGCAGTCAGTCAGCAACAACAACAGCAAACAGCAGAGAAGAAGACAAAAATACAAAATCATTAAATACTTCGTACTTCGTATGCTACCAAAATCAAAATCAAAGCCAAAGTCACAAGTGAAGTGGAGCCAAACAAGTCAACTTTTTAGGTGGGCAGATCGAGCAGCCAGCAACGACAGCAGCAGCAGCAGCAACAACAGCAGCAACAGCAACAACTACAACTACAACTGGGCAGCAGCAGCAACAGTGCGGCAGCCAAAGGTTGTTGATGGGCCACGGCGACTGTTGCTGCCGTTGCTGCTGCTGCTGCCGCCGCTGCTGACGGCAATCAGGTCGAACTGCGAGTCGCTTTTGGCCAGACATGAAGAATTACAATGAGTAGGTAGTTGGGCACAATTGCCACAGCAACGGCAACAGCAACGGCAGCAGCAACAGGCCTCAGTTTGCTTGACTGTCTTGGCAGCAGGTCGGCCCACGTTCCTCGAGAGCCGAGCCGAGCCGCAGCTGAAGCTGAAGCTGAAGCCAGAGCCAGAGCCAAGTCAAACCAAGACTGCTCCCGGGCATAGGTAGCACAAAAAGCTGTTCAATTTAGAATTCAAATTGTTGTCTTCGCTTTTACCCCTGCCCAATGTTGTTGCTGTTGCTCTGGCTGCTGCTGCTGTTCTCTGACTCCGACTGCGACTGCGACTCTGTAAGGTTAAGCAGGTCAAAATCCGTACAACTAAATTGAGCGCAGAAATACAATTGAGCTGCTGCCCAACTTGAAATTCATTTTTGTCTTGTATTTCGCGCTCTCTCTCTCTTTCTCGAATTAAAATGTATTTCAAGAGCAGCAACAACATCTCCGCAATCGGTGACCAGAAGCAGCCAGAAGCACTTTTGTAGCTGCTTATTAGTGCGCCCTTGTGTTTAAAAAAAAAAGGGTTTTCATTTGTGTGTGTGTGTGTGTGTGGAAAAAGGTTGCAACTTGCAACGGGGCACGTTTCACATTTGACGCTTGAACGAGGATCTGCAAGTCAAACATTTGACTCCGGCACGGACAGCTATTAATTTATTTGGTATTTCGGGTATTCCTTTTGGCCAGCTTTTGTTTTTGGCTTTGTGAGGCGCGTGTTTTATAGCTTCTTTTCGAGAATTCTTTTCTATAGACGGTTTTACGATCGCCCATCTGTTCTATGTAAATATTGCGCAACAAAATGACTTTATTTGGCTTAAATTTTTATGGATCTATTAAAGACAAAAAGCAAACCAGAAATAACTAAGCTCAAATGTTATAAATCCGAGACTCCAAAACATTTACGACTTTCGAGAGTTCACCGCCACAAACTTGAACTATAAACTTGATTAGATTGATAGAGAAAACAAATACAAATAGTTTGATAATCACTTGCAGCTCTCTGATCTCCGATTGGTGATGGAGCCATTCACAGTTCTTCGCTTCAGGGATAAGCCAAAAAAAATGTTGGGTCATAAACCTAATCGGGCAAGCGAAACCTGAGGATTTTTATATCTTTCAAGCGTCTTTTGTTCAGCTGGCAATCCATATTGCTTTTTATTCTCGTCTGGTGTCGTATGTAATCTTAGTATTTTGGAGTTTCGTCGATTTTGGCACAAGCTTAGAAATGTGTTGTTTATGTTAAGTTACATTCTGTGACATTCGGAGGGACTTTCAAAAGATAAACGTCGAAAAACGTTTTAATTTGTTGTAGAACGCATCAATCGCTTCGATTTCTTGAGGTGTTTCATCTCCGATCACAACAGTCAATTTGCATATAAATATTTACTAGATCAACCAACTGTCAGCCAAAGTCGTTTGGACACAATTTATAGACAAAGGCATTTATTTTTATATGCAAATATGCACAGACGTAATCAACTTGTTTTCAAATTTGACAATTCATTCTTGATTATGTTTGTTTCCACCAAAATTTATTTTTAAATCACTACAATTTTAATCTGCAATTAAACAAAAGTTTGGAATGGTACTTTTATTTTCTACGATTATTTCATTTTGTTGCATATAAAATGTATTGATTCATCATCATCATATAATTTTTGTAATACACTTTATAATGACTATGGAACAGTTGTTCATGCTTGTTATATCGAATGATAGCATAACCTATTTCTGGCTAATATCTGGTCAAATCTGCTTGGCCATTCTCTGAGCTCATTTCGAGCGGCTAACAAGTTCGTATGCCTTTTGTTTGATGCACCAAAATGATTTGCATATTTCCATATTTTTCTCTCTTCTACTTTTTGTTGTTTGTAAATTGCCCATGCTGCCGCAGAGTCCAATTACATTGCGTGCCACAGAGGCTGTGACTGTGGCAGCAGCAGCAGCAGCGCAGCGGCAGCTTGAAGTTGCAAGCTGACTCCACATGGCACACATGGCCTCCAAATGCAGCTGGAGCTGGAGTTGGACTTGAAATGGGAGTTCAAAGTCAAGACCGAGTTGCACATTCAAATCTCTTTTGGGTAGTATTGTTAATGGCGTCTAGTTAAAGCCGTCTCTTTGGCCTCTTTGCTGTTGTTGCTGTTGACGGTCAGTTGGTTTTCTATTGTTGCCCTGGCGCTGCCTTGTCAATTATTGGTTAGAATTCAGAATTTAGAACGCGAAATACACTTTGTGAACAAAAACCACAAAGGCAGCAAATCAAATCCCCTTGTCCACATAGCTCCCTCTCTGTCTGCTACTTTGTTGCTACTACTATTATTGTTATTGT
Organism: Drosophila immigrans; assembly: GCA_963583835.1. NCBI lineage: Eukaryota > Metazoa > Arthropoda > Insecta > Diptera > Drosophilidae > Drosophila > Drosophila immigrans. The sequence goes on from OY757143.1 coordinate 34,442,936, forward strand.
TGTCCAGCGAATTATGACAGTAGAAGTCCGCGTTCGAGTCACACACAAAAAGCTACCAATTTCCGGTATGCATTCAGTTCATTGAAGTTTTTCTCCCTTTTTTTATCGGCAGAGATATTATGTGAAATGGCTGGGAACTTTGCTCAACTAAAACAATTGTTCCACTAAGAACTGAGGTTTCTAAGAACTAATTGTATAGCAAAAATAAAAAATAAAGGCAAGTGGAAGTTTTTGTACTAGTTTGAAATTCCTATATTCCAATAGCCTGACAATCTGGCAACGCCACGCGGAAAAGTTGCCTTATTAAGTTGGCTGCGCTTTGAGTAGAAGCATAAATATATATGTACAAATGATTAAATTTTTTAATTTTGTATGAGTATTAAATTGTGTTTCCCTATGAAACGTTAAGTCGTCTACGCTACTTTTTGTCTATATTATAATCTATTGTCGTTAGAAAGCCGACATCTATATTATGCTGCTCCTCTTTTCTGCGCCCCTCTTCTATCGAGTTGTAACGAGCTTCTCGTCGAATCAGTTCGTTCTTCACTTGCAGCTTGTTGGCTATGAACTCGTCTGCTTGCAACTTCTTGTACAATTTCACATCGTTGTTGGCCTTTGCCATTAAGAGAGGATCTGCGGTGGTGATCCAGGGACGTCGCGTCGTCACCGCAGTGCCATAGAAAGCCGTATTATTGACCGCAAAAGGACTTGGCTTTATGAAGAAGGCAACGTAGCCAGGACGCTTCACGTCCCGCTCCACAGGAAACACACTGCAAAGACAGTTGCTTATAAATTAGCTGGACAACACTCGGAATTATTTTGCGACTCACCAGAAGCCCTGATGAAAGTCGCCCCACTTGGGGCCCCACCAGGCGCCCAGCACGCGAAAGGGACACGAGCGATTGCGACCAGGATCCGAGATGAGCACCTCGCCCACCGAGATGAACATGAGATCCGTGGTATTCGCGGCCACCAGATGCGCCTTGCGCATCATGAACAGATCATTGAAGCCGGACACGACGAAGTCATCGTACAGATTGTAGACCAACCGATCGTTGTTGTCCTGGCCAATGATCAGCAGGGCCAATCGCATGGTATTGATGATGTGCGCGAGCGCCAAGAAGTTGATGTTCATGTCCTTGTAGTCCTCGGTGACGTAGCCGAAGAACCAATGCCGCATGTGGACGCGAGCGGGCAGCTCGATGCGGTTCATGAGGAGCCAAGGACCGCCCCAGCTGTTGGCGAACTCACACAATACCTTGGACGGTAATCCTCGGTCCTTCGCTAGAGGAATGCCAAACAGCGTGTGCAAGTTCAACTCTTCGTGGCATTCGGCCTGCGGATAATCAAAAAATTCCGGTGGATGCGGTGTTGATGCGAACTGTTCCTTACTTGACTGACTTGCGGACTCCATTTGTGGCGTAGTCTCAGCAATAGTAGTTGCTGCTGTTGTCGCTGTTGTTGTTGTGCTGTCACGTTCAGTTGTGGACAGCTCGAGACTCGCTTCGGCTTCCTCGGTTTCCACGCACACCTCGTCGGTGTTCGAGGGCTGCTTGGAGCAATCAGTTTCCAGCTCCGGCGACACTTTTGTCGTCTCTTCCGCCCTGCGCGTGGTGCTCGGTTCCGTGGTGGTTTTGTGATGCGGTTTCTTGGTTGTGGCATGAGAATGATGCTCCCCTGATCGCGACTCCTGCGACTTTTGCTCAGGCCTCACAAACTGTGTGCTTTTATTGTCGTTCTCGTTGCCCTTGTGGCCTCTATCATTGTCGCTGTTGTGCTCGATCGATTCCGTGCTCGAGTATTGATTGTTATTAAACACAAAGTTAATGTAGTACGTCTGCCCGAGCACAGCCAGTGGCAACAATGCTATCCAGGCGCAGTGCAACAGCAACATTGTCATGTGGCCAGAAGAACTCCCTCGCTAGACTGCAGGCCAGCTCATGAGCTGATGGCTCGCTTTATAGACTCGTCCGGTAGCTGTGGCGGATGCATTTCGACCATCACTGATTTGGCTATCGCTTTTGGCTCTTTTATGCCCCACACTCGTTAAACTTTACGACTGCTTCAAGACACTCGAAGGCCTTGCAACGATATTGACACCCGCCACACTTCAAGCTGTTTACCAATTCTTTGGCAGCATTTACATCTCAAACAAATAATAATTGCCAACTGAACAACACGTGTTAAGATACAAAAAATTACATTCGAAACGAGTAGTTTATGTTTTTGATTTATTTTTGTATATCAACTAAATCAGCTTCTTTATCGAAAGTTTTTCGATTGAATTTCCGTCTAAACTATTTTATAGAATATTTGGTGATTAGTTTTATTTTTAAAAGTCGAATCAGCTTCTAAGACGAAACAGCTTCTCAATTGTCTTTCATTTCTAAACTGCAACGCAGTTCTTTAACTGCACTCAGAGACTCAACTGTTCACAGATTATATACTGTTCCCACTTGCTCAACTGTCAACAGTTGCAAAACTGTGCTCAGCTTCTGAACTGTCCCCACTTGCTCAACTGCACATTCGCCTTGTGAGCAGTTCCTTAACTGTACCCACTTCTTAAGCTGTGCTCAGCTCCATAGAGCGTGAACAGTTTATAGCTCCTTAACTGTGACTAGTGCTTAAAGTGTTCACAGTTCCTGTCCTTAGTTCTTGAACTGTTCACTAAACTATGAATGCTTTAATTCCGATCAAAACTGTGCTCTTTGTCATTTCGATTTATTTGATTTATTGTTAAGCTTTCATTAATTTTCGTAAATTGAAATGTTGTCGAGACTCGTTAATCCTCATTGATCTCCTCGTACTCGTCCTCGTCATACAATGGTTGTTTGACTCGACGGACTTCCGGCGCGTTCTCATTGTCTCCGGAAGCGGAGCCGCCATTGCTGCCCGAGTGGCCATGGCTCTCGGAGCTCTCGTAAATGGAGCGAACGTAGCGTCCGCCGAAGCTGTCGTCGATGCTGATCTCGTAGCTGCTGTGATGGCTGTGATCGTTGTCGGGTCCCTTGTCACCATCCTCGTCCCTCCTTGCGCGGCGGCGGGTATCTCGGCTGTCGCTATCGTCGTTGTCATCATCCACGCCCGGCGCCATACCGCCACTGTCGCTACCTTCCTTATTGTCACTTCCGCCACCGCTGCCATCATCACCGTCATCGCCATCATCGCCATCGCCACTGTCACCGTCACCGTCACCGTCATCGTTACCTCCGCTACCATTTCCAGCACTACCAACGTCGTCACCATCACCATCGCCATCATTATCATCATTACCACCGCTGTTGCCACCACCGGTGGCACCGTCATCACCATCCCCGCCGGAGTCATCGGATTTAGCACTACGACGGGATTCGGGGCCAGGAGGACCCATCGGGCCGTCGTTGCCATCGTCGCCGCCATTGGCGTCCGGATTGTTGTTGTTGAATGCAAAGTTCATGTAGTACTTCTGGGCCAGCACAGACTGCAGCTGGCACAGCAGCAGGCCAGAGGCGAGTATGTGTATTAGGTGGATGCTCAGCCGTGTCCTCATGATCCTCAGCAGACTGTAAACAGCTGCCGCCCGCATTTCTCTCTTATATATAGATGTATTCTGTTCCCATTCCGCGACCAATCGCATTCGTAGCCCACAAATCGATTTCGATTGGGTCCAACTCCGACGAGGTGATCATTAGGTGCGCTCTCGATAACAGCTGCACTGCGAGAAATAATTGAGTCTATTTTAGTGAGTGATAAAAGTTGTGGCAGATTTGTAGCTCTACTATTTTAGTTCCTAAATTCGTTGAAATTCTTCTCAATATTTGTGTACCATTGGAGATGCATTTTTTATTTATTATTATGTTGGGATATTTTTATTTTATATAAAAATGTATTTTGTATTAAATTTGTACAGTAATAGTCAGCTTTTAGCTTTATATTATATTTTATGTATAGTTTTTAAAATATTGAAGATCTAGGACAAGTTTTCAGTTTGATATATAGATTTTTTATATATATCTGATTTTTTAAAGAGAAAACATTTTTCTCTTATTTTTATTGTTATTTGTCTCAATAATTTTAACATCAGCACATTATTGTTTTAGTCCAATCTATTGAACTTTAATTTATTTTTGAGTTCACATTTCATCTTTCAATTGTCGCAATAATATTTAATTTATAAATAAGTTCATAAGCCTAATCAGCGTCAAAGTGTTGCCAGTTCAATTAAAAAATGGCTTTTGTTACAGTTTCTACGTTGGAAGATTGTTGCATGCGATCAAAGTAAAATCAAGATCAGGCTGTTAATTGGTTTACATGCTGATGAACTCTTCGAACTAGGGTTAGGTTCAACTCGTACATATCGCAGACCTTGCGAGCATTTTGGCCAGTGCAATGTGTGGCCATCAATGTGGAGGGCAGGTTGAGGTTGCTTTTGCTGCACAGTGGCAATTCGGTTGCAAGACAAGCGAGGCAGCCAGCAGCAAACAGGTTGAAAGCCTCGGCCTCAGCCACGGCCATGGAATTCAATCAGGGCCAATCTATAATAGAAATCTCATGTGGAGGGGAGCAGCCAATAGCAGGCAACGTGCAGCGTGCAACAGGCAGCAACAGGCAGCAGCAGCAACTTGCAACCGACACAGCCAGCCCACTTTCAATCGCTGTTGGCGTCGTGCGTTGCAAATATGAAAATGCTACTGCGGCCTCAGAGCAGAGAGTCGTCGACTCTGTCGAGTGCCCAACAGCGGCTAAAAATCGTTTTTCATTAACAATTTTAAAAGCTGCGCATTAATCAGACACACACACACAGACACAGACAGACTTTTGAACAGACGCCCTCCATGGCAAGTTGCAAGTTGGTCATGCTGGATGCATAAATTTCGTAAGCAACCGAGAGCAGCAACATAACTAATTCCCGTCCTCTGCTTGGCCTGGCCTGGTCTGGCCTGCTGTCTATCCCACTCTAACTAATCACCTCTCTCTCCCTCTCTGCCGTTGCAGCACTTTCGTGATCAGAGCATAGATGGCACGGGCTTGCCGCTGCTAACCGAGGATCATTTGGTTAGCTCGCTGGGCATGAAACTGGGGCCAGCGTTGAAGCTGCGCTCCATATTGGCGAAGAAATTGGGCGGGCCGTGTCCGTGTGTTGCGTGCGTTGCGCAGGCGCAACAGATGTTGGCGCTGCAAACGGGAGGCACAACGGCAACAACAACAACTACGGCAGGGGCAACGACAACGACAGCAACAACAACTGTGACTAGTTGCAGCAGCAACAGCAGCAGCAACAGCAGCAGTTTGTTGAACAGTAGCAGCAACATGGCAACAGATAACTGCAATGGGCCCAGCAACATGGCCGGCGATGTTGCTGCAACAATGTTGCCCTGCAGCTTTGATGCTGCCGACAGCAACTGCAGCAGCAGGAGCAACAACAACAACAACTTCAACAACACAAGCAACAAGGATGCTGCCAGCTAGTTTTTGTCACAATTGCAAAGCAGACTAAATAAAAAGAAATCAATAATTTAATTAGTTTTATGCATGCTAACAAATTGCATTTCAACTGCAAATGTTGTACCAAAAGAGCTTTCAAATGAAGAAAAAAACACAACAGAGACATAATTAAACTACACATACATACGTTAAAGTTAAATTAAATTAATTTACAAATAACCATCGCTAAAGTTGTAAACTTTAAGCATAAAAAAACAACAACAACAATCGCAAAGTCTTCCATTTGCATGAACGAAAAGGCAACAAGAAAAGCTGAACACAACACTTAAAGTTATAAAAACAATCAATTGCAATTAATCAATGAATTGATCGAGGAATTAGTCAATTACAAGTGAGTTTTTTATATGATATATTACATTAACGATTACGACAATAATACAAGCATAACGATTACGTACTTAATTACATCTATCTATTATATTTATTTTAACATATTCGCAAATTTCGTTTATAACTGCTAGTCAGTAAATTATATTATTTTTATTATTATTATTACTATTACAATTATTGTTTAGTGACATTCGGATAACTTAAAGCAACAAATTTCAACATTTTTCCCACACACACACAATTGATTTCCTTATTTGTTTAGCAAAGAAAAGGCTATTTATTATTATTTGTATTTTTATTTTAATTTTTATTTAATATTATTTTGTATGTTTACTTTTTGAAACCTTTGCATTGTTTTAAATCATAATTTTGCGGCCATTGCATATTGGAATTCCAAATTCGAAATTCAAAATATTACAAAACAACAAAAAAAAACAAATTTAGAAATTTAAGAGCTCCAAGACTTGAAGACAACAAAACAAAAGAGAAACAAAACACAACAGCAAATGCATTGTAAATATTGTTTTATTTAATATATATATTATATAGTTAATAGTTATATAAATATATTATGTATATCTAGGCAACTGCAACTTGAAACTTAACAAATCAAATGTAATGTTTTAGACAAGACAAGAAAAGAAATGATTTATATTTTATAAACAAATATATAGCTATTTTTCACAAGCAAATTCACTGCGATGAATTATTCCAAGCCACTGCAGTTGCAGGCCAAGTTAGTGCTCTAAGTGGTAAGTGGCAAGTGGGCTATGGAGCCGAACTGACCTCCTGATCGGGTCGAGCGTAACCGTTGCGCCAAAAAGCAACCAAGGATGGATGGACTAACTACTGACTACTCGTCGCTACTGACTGCAGGCCAATTAAAAGCACGCAGCAACGTCTAATTACAAATTGGAGTCATTGAATTTAATCGTATTAAAATCCGCGCATACTGTACGCGATATACGAAGTATGCACCTCAGACACGCAACCACCTGATTAACAGTGCTGTTCCTCCTGCTTCTCCGCATTCGCTGCTCGTTCCGCCACCTCAACTTGACCCGCCACAAGTGCAATTCATGCACTCATCAAAGACACGGCTGCAGTAAGTACAATTCTTCTGTATGGCATCCCCCTTTTGAGTGCAACTTCATTTCAGTCACTATGGGCGCTTCTTCGAGCCGCATGCCGATTTCGCGGCTGCCCCTGCTTTATGGTACAAACGATTTAGAGCGATTTATCATGATGTTCATTATACGTACATACTTTGAGCTTTTATTATTTCTACTATAAACTGATGATGGTGAATGGAATTTGTGAGTTTTGGCTGAACTTAGAACTATGGATTAGTTTTGATGTGGCACTTTTAGCGTATAGTTTCCCCTCTCTAGGCCGGAATGGGTTTGTCGCCATTCTGCTGGCCCTCCTCCTGCTTGGACTTAGCCTCTTCCTTGGGCAGCTCCTTGACGCCAGTGGAGCCAAAGCCCGCCTCGCCGCGCACTGTGTCCTCCAGCTTGTCGACTTGCTCCAACTCGGGGTAGAAGATGCGCTCGCAAATGAACTGGGCAATGCGATCGCCGCGCTTCACCTCGAAGTCGGCATCCGAATGATTGAACAGCACAACACCCAGATTGCCGCGATAATCCTCATCGACGACGCCGGCGCCGACGTCGATAAAGTTTTTCACCGCCAATCCAGAACGGGGCGCCACACGGCCATAGGAGCCCTCAGGCACTTGCACCTGCAGGTCCGTCTTCACAATGGCCTTGCCGCGCGCCGGCACCACCAAGTCGTAGGCACTGCGCAAGTCGAGACCCGCCGCCCGCTCCGAGCCACGCACAGGTTCCAGAGCGTGTTCGGTGAGCTTGGCGAAGCGCAGTACACATTTGGCGTCGAGTTTCATCTTTTTGGCGGCTGGCGTGTTGTCAACGACGGGTGACGACATATGTAATAAATTCAAGTTAATTATTATTTCCAAATTTGCGGAGCAGCTTGTCGCTCTACCTAGAATGTTGCGCGATTTGTGAAGAAATTCGCAAGAGACGCCGGCAAATTGGCGCGAATACGAGCAGCTGTTGTGTGTCTCCAGTATTTGGTCATACTGTGTGCGATAGTCGTGCGTGTTTCGTTAAATTGCTCATTTTTGCGTTGGTCTGTTGCGCACTTTTGCTCCGCGTGTGGTATATTTTGGTATAAAATAGGGCATACCAAAAGACAGCTGATGATCAATCGATATTTCGATAGTGCCATCGCTATTTGTCCGTCTCTTGTGTGCGCGTTGAAGTTTATGAAAATGCAAAGTCAGAACAAACTAGCAATTTTCTAATTGGATTACTATTTTGTGGAAATTGTCAGACATGAGCAACTGCAAGTAATTGCCAATCGGACACATCGAAACTGTGTGTGTGCGCTATATCAATAAACTGCACTCTCGGCGAGCTGTGAAAAGAGCAACAACAACAAGACCGGGCGAAAGAATAGAAATATTGATTTGCAATAAGATGGACTTCACAGACTTTGAGGTGCGCAAGGTAAGCGAGTCCACAACACATTACTGTCTATGCAATGCAGTCACTTACTTTGCTCCTTGCAGTGTCCAGCCACCGTGATGTACATTCCCAATTTCATTACCTCGGACCAGGAGCAGTCGATTCTCAGTCACATTGAGCGCACCCCGAAGCCGCGCTGGACGCAGCTGCTGAACCGGAGGCTCATCAACTATGGCGGCGTGCCGCATCCCAACGGCATGCTGGCCGAGGAGATACCCGACTGGCTGCAGAGCTACGTGGACAAAGTAAACAATGTGGGCGTCTTCGAGTCGCAGAACGCCAATCATGTGCTGGTCAACGAGTATCTGCCCGGCCAGGGCATCTTGCCGCACACAGACGGGCCGCTGTTCTACCCGATTATATCGACAATTTCGTGTGGCGCGCACACAGTGCTGGAGTTCAGCAAGCGGCAAATAGAAGTGGATGAGGACGCGTCCCGCGAAGTGCTCTTCAAGCTGCTGCTGGAGCCGCGCAGTCTGCTGATACTGAAGGACACGCTGTACAGCGATTATATGCATGCCATTAGCGAGGTCAATGAGGACACGCTCTGTGATCGCATCTGCAACTACGATCTGTGCGAGAACACCTACAAGATCGGGGATCATCTGGTGCGCCGCTCGCCACGCATCTCGCTGACCATTCGCAACGTGCCCAAGACCAGCAAGATGAAGCTAAAGTTCTGTTAGACTGTTCAGCACACACGAGTTGTTATTTGTTGTTGCACCAGTTGCATTTGTACGAAGCCCACTGAAACACACTATAGATATACATATTAAGGAGAACTTCCGCTAGTCATTTAAGCAGCACACACAATGCACGCAGAGATTGTTGGCTTCTTGCAGAGCATCAACATTGCCCACCAAGTGCTTTATTTTTGGTAACTGACGCTTCAGTAATTGCGTAATTAATTTAGTTAATTGAAAGCAATATAGATATATGTATTTAAGAGCAGTATACACCTGATATACAAATTTGTTGAGCTGCATCGCACAGTCTGTATATTGATTTTTGTGATCCACACACACACACACACACACAACTTCCAAGGACCTCACTCCTACTATCATGTATGTATGTGTATGCGTATTAATGTAAATCCTGTATGTGTATTTTTGTAATCGTTTTCCACAGCGCACCACAAACACAAACACACACGCACACACAAAAGACAATTGCAATTAACCAGAAAACAAACTGTTGATGTCAAATAAATTGTTTGTCCATTGTTGTGACTCGATTGTTGCTGCCTGCTGCTCTTCTAGGACTCCTCCTGCCACTCCAGTCGAAACTCACGCTCAAACACCAGACGATCGTAGAGGCGCACCTCGCTGATCCGCGCCGAGATGTCCAGCCGCAGCTCGCTCACCGCCAGATGGAAGTTCTGACGCACCGTGCGCTGTTTGTCCGGCGTCAGTTGATTCAACGGCTTGCGAAAGACGCTCACGATGCGCTGCAGATGATACTCGACGCTCGCACAGCGGCCAATGCACACCCACAGGTTCTCCGGATCGTGTATGTTGCCCGGAAAGCGTGTGCGCTGATCGAAGGGCGACTTGCCGGACAACAGCGCTCGCACCTCGCCCACAATCTCCTGGTGCGTCTTCAGATCCCGCGTGCTGAGCGTCTTGAACTCGTATTTGTCGCAGAAATACATGAGATCACTGATCGCACACCACGGCAGCGAACAAAGTGTGGTGTGGTTGTTGTTCCAGTTGCTGTAGCCCGCTGCCGTTTTGCTCGAAGTCACTGCGGCGGCGGCGGAGACGCTGCCCTTGGCATCAGCTGTGGCGCTGTTACTGCTGCTCGTGTTGTTGCTGCTGCTGCTGCTGCCATTAGTGGCAGTGGTGGCCGTGTTGACTGTGCTGCTGCTGCTGCTGGTGCTTGTCTTTGTGGCCTCGAGACTGACGCTGCTGCTGAGACTGGATTTCTTGTCGGCACGCTGCAGCTGCTCCATCTCACGCTCGTGCTCGCGTGCTCGCATATACGCCTCCTTCTTCTGCTGCAATTCCTGCAGCTTGGTCATCTTTGGAGGCGAATACGCCTTGAACAGCGACGGCGGCGGAGATCGGACTTTGGCTGGAGTTGCCTGCGGCAGACTGTGTTCCAGCGTCTGTGAACTGTGGCCATTTGTGTCCAACGAGGCGCTGCGTCCGTACTTGGCGCGATAGCGTTCCAACGTGTCCAGCGAGAAGCTGAGCTCCTTTTTGAGCGTTTTCTGCATTTTATGCGAATTTATTTGAACTACGTATGCGGATTTATGTAATCGCCTTGGAAACGTTCAACGTTCAATGCACGCGTGTCGCGCGTTCGTCTCAAGAATTTACAAGCAAATGCGATCGAGATCGAGATCAAGCAGCGCACAGAGACCGCAACTACATCTGCCACATCGAAAGCGACAGCGAATGCACAGACGAAGGAGAAGACGCAGCAGACGTGCAATACAAATTTCTTGAATACTACTCTTTATTTTTATCTTTTATCAATTGGCGACGCGTCGCTGCAACGCCGTGCTGCGCCGGCAGCGCACTTGTTGGGCACTTTATTTTGGTCTTTGCCGATCATCGGATTGGCTGACTGCTTGATTTTTTGGCCATCGAGCGTCGAGTACAACACACACTCACGATTATTTATATACAATTTATAGTTGGGAGGATATCGGAAGTGTTCTACTATTTGTGCTCCGTCTGCAACAACACTTCGATAGCTGGGCAATAGAAGTCTTGCGACGCCTTTCCGCTGCAACTCCAAACAGCTTACGGCTCAGCTTCTTTTGCGACAGCGGCGTCTTTTCTGGATTCGATGTTGGTGCCATCTTCTAGACATTGTACAACATTATAAAAATGTGAGTATTATTATTAACAAATATCACAGACCTTTATTACAAGATTCTTATGTTTCCAGATGTCCCGCAAGCTCAATGTAGACAAGAAATAAATTTTCGAAGTGCGACAAGTTGTGCAACGACTACTTATTGAGGAGTACTCAAGGCATTGAAAGTCGAAAATTATTTATTTATGTACCAGTAAGTATGCAGTTAAAGCTTATAGTTAATTTATAAAACAATATTTAATTCATTCAAAGGAGCACCTAAAAGGACAGTCCATGGATAAGTACGAGAAAAGAATCCACATCTGCATCAATTTCCTCGCTTTAAGCAACCGTTCTTTAATTTAAAAATTAATATATATATAATTAAGTAATGTTGTTTAATAAAATTTAGTTAATTATTGTGATGTAGTTAATAGAAACAATAAATGTTACCAATTAAGAATACGTTTTGAAGAAATAAATACTCTTGAAATTTGAAATTTTACGATTTTTTAGAATTTTAGTGTAAATTCAAAATTTAACGTCCGTTCAAGCGATTCAAATTTAACGACAACTTCAATTGCACTCAACAGTCAAAAATTGCCAGTCATGCGATTTAAAGTGGCGCCAATTTGAGTTTTTCATCATGCTGCTGAAGTCTGTTCGCCTGGTACTTCAGCTGGTATTTTGGGTATTTTCAGGGTCTTGTGCTGCTTGTTCGCCAACTGCAACAACAACTACAGCAACAACAAAAAACAATAAAAATAAAAGTCTAAATTCGAATATAACTATTTTTCAGGCAGCGGGGTAGAAATTCGAAACTTAACGTCCGTTTAAGCGATTCAAATTTAACGACAACTTCAATTGCACTCAAACTGCAGTTGCACTCAACGGCCAAAACTTTTCACTCAAGCTGATTTAAATTGGCGCCAAATTGAGATTTTCAGCCTGCTGCTGATTTCTGTTCGCCTGGTACTTCAGCTGGTATTCTGGCTATTTTCAGGAGTTCGTGGCGCTCGCGCTTTGACTACAACAACAACTACTGCTACAACAACAACCAGTATGACTACTACAACAAAAACAACAACAAAGCTGTTACAACAAAAACAGCTGAATCAGCGTTATCCTTTATCGAAAAATGCTCATATCTCGGCCATATCTTGACGGAATTTCAAAGGACATGGCTCCTTGACTTCGTGGTGACTCCCTCTATCGATTGGCATCCAAGGATATAGGGGTCATCTAAGGATCCAACACTTGTAAAATTTCACTCTCAGAGCCGAGGGGAAATGGTAAAAATCACAAATTTAGGGATATCTCGAAAACCAACAGGACGATTTGAATGTCCTTTGGCCAGCTGATAGTCCTAGTTGAGACGAGTAGTTTGACACAGGATTCGAAAGGATCAGAAAGGATACAGCGAAGTTATAGCCTTTTTTCGTTATGTGAAAAAGTCCTTATAACTCAGCTCCTTAAAGGACTTTCGTCCTTTTTATTGCAGATTCGGATTTGACACAACGAAGACTATCTGGCTGCCAAAGGACATCCCGATAGTCCTTCAAATGGCCGATTTAGCCAGGACATTTCACGTTTTTCACAAATTTTCTATGCCTACCCCTTGTAAATTTTTTCGAATTTTTTTTAGAATATTCGAAAGATTTTGATATCGAATTCGATAACTATTTTCCTTGGGATTACAAAAAAGTATGTCCTTTCAATATCCTTAAGGATATGGTCGAGTTATGGCCAAACCAAATATATGCCATTTCGAAAAACGACCATAACTCGGCCAAATCTTAACGGATTTTCAAAAAATTAACATGCTTAAATTCGTGAGGACGCAATCTATCGATTTGCATCCAAGGATATAGGGGTTATTTTAGGATGCAGGACCTGCACAATTGTACAAATTAGTATTATAAAATCCTTGATAATTCGTAAACGAACAGGACGATTCGAACGCCATTTAGTCAGATAATAGTCTTAGTCTAAAAGGAATGTTTGCAATAGGATTCGCCAGAATCGGCAGGTTTACAGCGGAGTTTTTGACTTATTTCGTTACACAATGTATGCTCACTTGAGTTTGTTTATACAATTTTATTTATAAATATAAATAGAGTACAATAAGTGTAAATTAACATTAAGATTTAAAAAATATTTGCAAATGGCACACGCTCAATGTGGTACAGTGAACACTCGTTGACCAGAACGTCCACTGTAGCTCACTTTTGATTATCATTAAGTACAAAGTGTGAATGGTTGTGTGCTCTTTGATTAAATACATTTCATTTAATATAAAGGGGACAAATTGCTTAAGAGTTAAAGTTAACAAATGCACAAAGTACATTTAATACTTTTTTTTCCTTTCAATTAATCGTGCCGGCTCAACCAGCATTGTAACAAACTCATAAACATGATAAGTATTAACTTAATGTTTAGACAGATTTAAGCATAAATTAATAGAAAAAAATGTACAAATCGTTTTATAACTACACAGAAAAAAGCAGCTAGACATCAAACATACAACATGCATAAAGGGATGGGGCGTAGGAAGACTACAGACTACCAAAGTGTGTGTTAGCCAAGGCACAGTATACAATGTAAAGGATCGATCAGTAGAAGTGGGGAAGTCTCTTAGGATTAGCTTGTCTAATTTACAAGAGGCGTTTGGTTTGTGCTCTAGACGCAATACGAGGCGGGCACCTCGAAGATGATGTTGCCGGCCGCATGACGGAAGTTCGGGACCTCCACATTGGACGCTGCCTCGACGACAATGGTGCGCGCCTTCTCGCCCAGCCGACAGGCAATATTGCTGCCCACATTCACGCGCAGCTCGGTGCCAGTTACACTGCAGGGCAAATAACAATTAGTTGCAGATCAAAATCGGGTTAAAGGTGGCTACTTACTCGTGGTACTTCTTGCAAGTTATGCCCACGAGTTCCCCAATGCGATCCTCGCGTAGCGGCGCCGTCTCGCCTTGGAGGGCAAAGACCAGATCGTTGTTCTTGGGCGAGTGGAAGACAATCAGCTGATCCCGGCCAGGCGTAATGCTGATCGATGTCAACTACAATAAAGAAGTGCAATTAAAGCAGCTGATGAATGAGGATAAACTAATTCTACTCACGTCTCTGATAGCTATAGAGCGATCCATGTTGCGGAACTTCTTCTTGATGCCGTCCAGCTTGTAGATGTTGGTGTCGGTGACGATGAAGGCGCGATCCGCCTGCTTGTTGTGCTTGTTGAACTTCTTGGCGAAGCTGGAGAAGAGCACCTGCCGGAAGCCGTCGCCTCCGCCGCTGTTCTTCAGATTGCTCACGTTGGCCGAGTAGGCGTCGTAGCCGCTGTTGTTCTGCGAGTTGGCCAGATAGTCGCCCAGCCACTTGCGCTGCTGTCCCCAGTGCGGACGTCGTCCGGCAATCGCTGTGGCTGCCACGATCTGCAGGCGGAGCTGCGGCCACTCGTTGCGTGGATACTTGCGCAGTATCATGTTGGCACGCCAGATGTCGAACAGGCGATGCAGCTTCGTCTCCGCCTTGCGACCCGCCAAAGGCGGCGCTGGCCACTGAATGCTGCGTCCATAGTCCCGCAGCTGCTTCGCATTGCGGAAGCGTTGCGCCAGCTCCTGCACGTAGCTGCGCAGCTTATACGTTTTGTAGGCACGCATGATGGCCACGGCGGCCTTCACCTTCTTGTAGTTGCGCCGTGCGATCCAGCCACGCACCTGCTTCTGCAGCAGCGTCACAATGTGCGGAATCATCTCGTTGCGCTGCTGCTCCAAGGCGAACAGCGTGCGCGGCGAGCGTATGAAGATCTTGGTGTGACCGTACTTCACGTCCTGGGCGAAGCCCTTCTC
This sequence comes from Drosophila immigrans, assembly GCA_963583835.1. Classification (NCBI taxonomy): domain Eukaryota; kingdom Metazoa; phylum Arthropoda; class Insecta; order Diptera; family Drosophilidae; genus Drosophila; species Drosophila immigrans. The sequence continues at coordinate 34,457,960 of OY757143.1, forward strand.
CTCGATCAGCACGCGCACGCCGTCGCGATCGCTGCCCGCCCGGAAGTTGGGCCACGTGTACTGCGAGATCATCTTGTAGCGCAGCAGGAACTTGTCGTAGCGCTGGCGATGCACGAAGCCTGCGCGACGCACGCGCACGTTCTCCAGCAGACCCAGGTAGCGCACCTGATGCTGCACTCGCTCCTCGTCGAACACCGTGGAGCTCTTGATGTCGTTGGGCTTGATGCAGCGCACATAGAAGGGCTCCTTCTTGAGCAGCGTGGCCACCAGATCGGCCATCGAGCGCTGGAAGAGGGTGCCCGCTGTCAGGGGTCGCTTGGTGGTCTTCTTGATGTCCTGGGCACCCTCGGGCCACATTTCGCTGAGGTTGGCATCCTTGGAGTTGTGCAGCAGACGCTTGAAGTCCTGGTACAGCGTATCCCTGTTCTTCTCGATGAAGCCGTTGATGTTGTAGATCACGTCGCCGGCGTAGTGCGTGATGCGGAAGTCCTCGCGATGCTTCAGCTCCTTGTCCGTCGGCTTCAGCTGGCGACTCGTGTAGTGCGGATGCTTGCTCAGGTTCTTGTCCATGGCGCCGAGCAGCGTGTCGTCGGTGACGTTGCCCACGCTCAAGCACGCCTCGTCCATGATGGCGATAATGCCCTTATGCGGTTGCTCCACCAGATCGCAGATGATCTACAATCAAAGAGGGACAACAGTAGTGAGTTGTAATACATTTAATTTGATTAATAAACAAAATTATTTATTAAAATAATTTATCATACGAATATAAAATGTAATATGTAATTTTGTATTAAAAATAAATATATTTTAAAACAAAATACCAGCACTTACCTTGTTGTTGAAGTAGTCAATGTTGGTCCACTCGATGCCCTCGCGCTGATACTCCTCCTGCTCTTGCTTCAGCACCAGTTCTATCAAATGGAAAACCTCATATTAGTCATGGTTTAGGCTTACTTTAAACTCTCTCCACTCACCGATGAAGAGCTGCTGCAGCTTCTCGTTGCAGTAGTTGATGCAGAACTGCTCGAAGCTGTTCGAGTCAAAGATCTCGAAGCCGTAGATATCGAGCACGCCAATCACCGAGTTGAATCTCGCTTGGGTCTTGCTGCCGCGGAAGAGAATAGCGCGATTGATGCGCGAAATGATCCAGGTGAACAGACGATCGTAGATGGCCTTGGCCAGCGCATCCTTGCCGTGCTCGGCCTGTGTGGCATCGTGATCCTTCTTCATCACATTGCCACCAGCGGCAATTGTCCGCTTTGTCAATGCCGCCGACAACTCCGACTCTGTGACCTGCAGCAGCTTGGCCGCCGACTGCAGATGAGACTTGTTGCTAATAACTAGCTCATCCTCAATGGCTAGAAATATAAGAAGTTTTAGATGGATATTTTAAGCCGTTAAAGTCAGCAACTCACTCTGGAACTCCACGTTGCCCAGGTGCAACACAGAGGCGATGGTGCGCCAAATGGTTTGCACCTCATCGGCCTGGAAGCCGAGGGTCTTGAAGGCGTTGCAGGTGCCCTTGTAGTCCGACTTCTCGGTGAGTATGTCCATGCTACCCTGGTTCAGATAGTGATACTTGGCCGTCTCCTTGTGCAGATCATACTGACGCAACTCGTTGTCATTGGCACCACGCAACAACTGCAAAAGAGAATGGAATGAATTAGCAACTAAATCCAAGAGTCACACAAATTAATATGATGAAATATTCAGAGAGAGATTCATTAGGATATTTCCTTCAGTTATCATAAGGTTTGAGCACTCAATTGCTAAACTTAAACAGGAAAGACTGCAAAAATTAATAAAGAAATATTTAAATAAAGATTCAGCATTTTTGAGTAGCAGATTCCTTTAACTTTCTTTAGTTAATGCTTTGCCTTACTTATTTCCTTCTTGATTGCCATACATAGGTCATTAACATTTAATACTTTGTATTTGAAATATCAGATATTTCGCAGTCATCCATTCAGTAGTTCGTCAACAATCTGGTTGACAATTTGACAGGCAGACATTCCATCACTTTGCTTTAAAAGAGTGGCGAATTTGTTAAGCTACTTTTGTGTTATGGCAATGTAGGGTATATTGTAAGTATGGACTGTAGACAGCGCAAGTTTGGCGTGTTCATGTCCAAATTGAATGCCCAACTATTTAGTACAGCAGACAATTAGCACACTAGCTAACCATAATTAAACTTCCGCTTTAATTGTGAGCCATAGAATTTCAGTATTGTTCATTTCGCAAATAAAACAAAACGAAATGAAATATACTCCGTATTGTTTAAAAGAATACGAACAGATGATGGAAGCTTTCGGCACTTGAACAAGTCATAAAAAAGGTGCGAGTACATGAAAATATTTGCTAGCTCATTAGATGAGCAGACTTTTATCTATATAAATATAGATAAATAAACAAACATTCAAAAGACATATGTGCTGAAATTCCAAAAATGGAAATCGAATAAAATTTAGTAGCTCTTAATAAAGAGATTAATTTTAGTATGTTTGGTGTTAAATGGCGAGCTAAAGCTGCGAATTCTTGAGCTTACATAAATGGCATCAAAACAATTAACGCCTTCAAGCTCAATTTAACAGCTCGATAAACAACAATTGTTCTCGCTTTTATTTTTATTTATTTTAAAGAATTCCGCAAGGAAGTGAGTGAGATAAGTGTAGTTGGCGTTCGTCACAATGAGTGCTGACTGTACTGATCAGCCTATCTAGACGTGTGGTCATGAACAAGTCGACGATGGCTGACGCGTTCTGCGTTTCTTGTGAATGGGACTTGTGCGACTTTGCGTTATCTGGCAAATTTCATTTATAATGATCTCATCCATATCATTAGATTCTGACCGACAATTGATAAATTGCCCGGGCCACTTAATTAATTAATGAGTTTCGTTTTGTTTTCATTTGACTTTTGACTTGTTGAGTGCTGCAATTTGTCTAGGATTTCCCAAAGACCCATCAATTGTCTGACTCAGAGATATAACATAAATATAGAGATATAAATAAAATTCTAATTACAATCAGCAGTTTTAAATGACGTATAGATCGTTCGCATTGCCAAAACGATCGTTAAAAAATAATGATTTCATTATTTTACTGAAATTTGTCTAGAATTTTGTACAAGCCCTTCAGCAGATTTTTATTTAACTTATATCGACTTAACTAATGTTGTAACTAGTCGTAAATATTTAACGATTATATTTATCGCTGGTCGTTTTTGCAATGTGATCGTTAAAGAAGAAATATTATTTTATCTTCAATTGTCTTTTGACTTGCTTTAACTTGCCTAGGACTTTTCTTCCTTGTCTGCCTCAAAGCAAAAGACTTTTATATTTATTTGAGAATATTATAGTAAAGGCTAATCGTGTTGAGAATGTGATCGTTAAAAGCATAAACATTTTGTGTTGCTGACTGCTGTAATTTGTCTGACTCAGAAAGTGGATATTAATTTAGTTTGAAATAGTTGTAAAGATGTTTTACATCGAGATTTATGGCTGCGATCGTTAAAAAATAAATAAATATTTATGGGCCACTGGTAACCCTTCCAGAGCAGCCACAACTAAAGCTCTATACTCTATTTATGTGTGCGATTCCCATTCCCTGGAAATGCGAACCGCACCCAGCGATGCCCTCACTCCCCATCCATGCCAGGCTGTAATCGCTCCTCTGCCCGCTGTCCCGCTAACTCACTTGAGTAAATAGCAGCGACTGCGCCCACACACAGTCACACTCACACTCGCACTCGCACTCACCTTACACTCACACTCACACTGAGTGTATTCACATGTGGGGAGGAGGTGGGTGGGAGTTGCCCACTCCCTGTGCCGCTGCTTACCTGATAGAAACTGTGGAAATTGCGCTCGCCCGGCTGCTGTTGCACCACACGCGACTTCTCCAGCAGATAGTTGGTGATGATGCCGCCCACGGGATCCGCCTTGTAATCGAACTCGATGTCCATGTACTTGCCGAAGCGACTCGAGTTGTCGTTGCGATTCGTCTTCGCGTTGCCGAAGGTCTCCAGTATCGCATTGCTCTGGATCAGCACATTCTTCACGCTGCCCAAATACAAATACAATAAAAAGGGAAACCATTTAAAATCGCATTAATGGCACAACAGTTTTTAATGGATTTCCTAGAGCAGAGCAGCAGGAAATCCAATTAGGAAAATGGCACTAGCGCGCTCTGAATGTCAGCTCGAATGGCCACAGGGTTTGGGGCCACTAAAAATTGCCAAAGTGGCAATTAAGTTGGGGCCATTGTCTAGGGTTTGGTCGCTCACCGATTTAAGAAGACGATCCAGCAAATTGCTTTGCGGGCACAAGACTGGGAAGGAAACAGGGAAAGGGGGAAGCGACAGGTATGTTTCAGTTGTAGTTTGGAAGCGTGAGCAATTAGCGGCTCACTTAATTTGCTGACTTTTATGATAAAGCCGTATACGTCGCTGCTGATGTCATTGCACAGCTCCGAAATACACTTCCTACCCAAGAGAGCGCGCTCTATTCGTATCTCGGGAATTTTAAGCTAGGCCTCTAACGAGACCCTCGCCGCTTTCATTGAAACTTTCATAGAAATTTGCATGCAACACAATGGCGAATTTGTCATGCCTCCGCCTCAATTTAGTTCCCATTGCCAAGTTCCCAAGTTGGTTCCATAGTTCCCATCGCTGGGACTCTCTCTAATCTAGCCATTTCCATATTAACTGCAATTGTGCGCTGCATAAAACAGTTAAGTAAACAACAGCTTGAGTTGCTGTTGCCTTTTCTATTAAATTAGTTTAGCTTGACTTTAAACTACTTCTAATTACAATGATAACAAATTCATTGCGTGCTTTTATTTCCTACTGATTACTATTTTTATCAGCATTACAGTTGGTTCTTTTTACTTGCTATTTGATCGATTGTAAAGAACTCTAAAATCCGTTTATTCTTATCAGCATTTTAGGCATTATTTTTAGTGGTCTTTTCTATTATACATTTTTGGTTTTTTTGTTTAGTTATCAAGCGGAAGTGCACAAAGTTATTATCACTCTAAATAAGCGTCTAAGACAACGATATATCTTTAGCGCACTACGTAGCTAATTTGCAAAATTGACTATATATTTTTAAAGTGGTTTAAATATATTTTCAGTAAAGTCAAGCTTAAGTCTGAGGAGAATAAACATAAACTCTAACACTTTCACTGAATGTTTTTGAAAGAAATGCATAACAAACCTAATAATTTATATAATTCTATGAATTAAGCGAACTAAATTCTGCAAAAACTAAGTCTTCTATTTACTTTCCTGATATTTCTATCGTGACAGCTGGCAAACTAATTAAACCATTTGCCATTTGTAATATTTTGCTATTTTTAAAAACTAAATTATAGTTATTTCCTTTTGGTTTTCACTCACCGCTCAATCTCGTTCTGGCCCTGCGTGTTGGTCACCGCCGCAATGTACTTCATGATGATCTTGGAGGCTTCTGTCTTGCCCGCGCCGGACTCGCCGGAGATGAGGATGCAGGTGTCCTGGTGGCGCTGCTTGAGCACCCTGTATGCGGCATCGGCGATGGCAAACACGTGGGGCACGTTCTCGAACAGTTCGCGCCCCTTGTACTTGCGTATGGTCTCGGGGCCGTAGATGTTCATCTGTCTGTAGGGATTCATGGACACGCACACCTCGCCGATGTATGTGTAGATGGAGCCAACTTGGAATCTGTTGAAAAGATGAAGACCCACATTAGTTGCCATTGTTTTCATATGCATTCAAGAGTTTTTCTCTTTTTTTGGAAATCATATTCCCAATAACCCAATTTCCTCCCGCACTTCTTCACTTCCCGCTGCGCACCTGTCGTTTAGATTCGATGATTTGTTTTTCAACAGACGCATCATCAATTTTTTGTTGTTGTTATTTTTTAGGGAGACGCCACAGGCATTGTTGCACAGTCGGCGGCGATTCGATTAATTGCAGTTCGTTGTTGTTGCTGCTCATTTTGATTAAGTTGTTGTTGCAGTTGATTGACTGCGTTTATTATGATGCTTCGACTGCTGCCGCTGCTGCTGCTTCGTTCGTTGTCTGTTTATTTTGTGTGCAATTTATCAGGCGCCAAAAGATTTAGATCGACAGTTTCACAAAATGTTGTTAGGCCAAAATGTGGGTCACTTGGCCAAAGTGGCAGCAGCTGAGTGGGGGGAAGCTAAAGGTAACGACTCTAGAGTCTAGATGGATGGAAGCTGCCTCTAAAGCATTTCCACACTTTGCTATTTGATTGACAGAATGATTAGACAGTATAATAGCAATCTTTTGTAGGTTGTTGAAAATTCTTCTTGAATAATAGACACATTTAGTCCACAATCATTTTCGGTTAGATTCTGAAAGCCGAGTCAAAAAATGAATCATCCTAATCTACATGACTATCTCCAACGCTATCTGAATCATTCATAGTCAATATTTAGATGCTGCGATGCGAAGAGTGATAAAAGCAAAGCTTTCAATCAATACAAAATCATTGTTGCTTTGTTGAAACTAAATGAAATCATTGGAAAAGAGCCAAAGCAACTCTTAAATTAGTTAACAATAAAACAGAGCGCACAAATTGTTTTTTAATACGATTATTAGTTGGCTTTGAACACAGTAATTTTGTTCGTTAAGCAGAAACAAAATGCATTATTTAACTTGCCAAGTTGCTCAAATGTTGCTGCATTTTACAAGACCCCAAAAGAAACAACAACAACCGAAGCAGCAACCACAGCAATAACAACAGCAACCAAAGTGTGCATCTGAAGCAGAGCCAAAGTGATTACAAACTGCTACAACTTCAATTGCAGCGCAAAAGCCGCAAAAAGAGTTTGGTAACAACAAAAGCAAAACACTACAGAGTGTGTGCAACAGGTGGAGGCGCCTCTATTACGACACTGCCACGCCCACTTGGCAGCAGCAGTAACAACAACAGCAACAACAAAGCGACACTAAATCAAAACAACAATAAAAGCCAAAAGTCAAAAAGACAAAAGCGTCAAAATTAGAGAAATTGTTGAATAACAAAATGAAAATTTTGTTGTTTAACCCGCAGCGGGCAACAAAAACAAAGCACTTAATACCAGTATTTGTTGCTGGTGTTGTTTAAGCTGTTAGTTAGTTGTTTGTTGGCCAAACGGCAGTCAACACATGTTTTTACTTAAGTTTTTCAGCTGCATCTGGGTCAAAATGTGACAGCGACAACGACAAAATTGTGAGAGCTCTCCGATGATGATGATGATGATCATTAGGTGAACTACTGAACTCCGAGCACCTAGTGAAAAGGCGGCGAGGGGAAAGCGTTTAGCATGCTTGTTGACTTTTTAGCACAGCGGGTCAAATATGAGAAGCGCATAGAAAGGGAGAGAGAGAGATGGAGGCCAGCAAAAGGGCAGTCAGCAAGCCGCTTAGCAAAGTGGCAGCACAAATGTGATTTCTATGATTTCTCCATCGAGTGCGCTGCTCGACACCTGAGCATCGAGAATCGCGTGGGTGGCTGCCGCCCACGTGGCGTATGATTGACGGACAACGACGAGGCAACGATTCACTGTCAAAATTGTATTCGACTCTGCGTCTAATGGGGTTATAGAAATGGCTTGAGGCAAAGTGCTTGGCTGGGTATTCGATATGATCTCTCGCCTCCGCCTCTCGACTTCGCTGACAACTCGAATAAAGTCGTCATAATTTGTGCGAGCCCCGTTGAGATCAACGAACCAATAAATCATGCTGCCAGCATTTACATTTTGGTTCCCCTTCAGCTACTTATTGGGTCATCTTGTCAACTTGGCACACAGTTGGAGCACTCCAAGAGTGCCCTTTGAGTACTTCAAGTGGAAACAGATTGCGCCAATATCGTCTGACACTTTACGGCCACCAATTCAACTGATGTACAGCTTTAGCTTCCACTTAAATCTTTTATCTTTACAATATGTTTCGGCTTTTACTTTTAGTTTTCAAAAATATATTTCAGAGTCTGTTAAATTGCTAACAATTAAATTTTTGTATATTTGTAAAAAAGTCTTCCAAATTTATGACTTCATTTAGAGAATATTAATTTTGAAAATATTATCTATACCAAATGTAACACAAAATTATTTTACGTGTTATCTTCGACTATTACGTTTTGGAATTTTTAAAAAAATTTATACATGAAATGTAAATTGTTGATAGTTAATGATAATTTAAGTCAATAAGTTTGCTCATAAGTCAAGACATCTAATGAAGTGAATCCATTTCAAATTTTACAAATTATTTTTGATGTTCAAATAAAATATATGTATTGTGCTGCTAAATTAAATTTTGTATTTTTCCCATTTACTATTACTAAATTTATCACTTTTAAATTATTTCATGATTCAACATGATCTTAAATTTAATGCTGAATTTCGATTAGTTTTCAAAGGCGTTTATTTCCATTGATTTATTTATGAAGAGAGTTCTCTTTGGCTAAGCTCATCCCTCGGAACACACCCTCTTAACTGGTTTCTTTAGCGGAATTCGGAACTAAGTCTGTTTATGTTTGCTGTGATTGTTGTGCATAATTAAAAAGCTCGATGCTCGTCGCCTTCGCACATGCTCAACACAGCAGTTAAGGTCGCGTAGTTATTCATTTTTTGTTTTGTTATTGGCATTTGACTTTGGATTCGGATTTGCGGATTCGGAATGGCGTCATCAAGACAGCGAAAAAACTTCCAAGTCAAAAGGCGCCAAAAAACAAAATACACAAATGTGAGTACATATTTTTATTGTCAAGTTGTTTACACGATTTATTTATTGTTTACAATTTTATTCGTTCGTAGGTGAATCATTCAAATGTTCTGAGCACATTGTGCAACTATTTCGATACCAAAAGCTATCGATAAACGCTGACTAAGCAGGCGATTTGTTTAATTGTCGCGCTGTCTATTCGCATGCAAATTGCATTTGCTCATAAATATTTTACCGCCTCGATGAATCATCGCAGCTCCATTCACGAGACGCACTTTGTCGACAGCCTTGTCTAGAGCGGGAGGTGGGCAGGAAAATCGAGAAAATCAATATGTTTACTCATCTAACGCTGCACTTTTCGCAGTGGCAAGCGGCAAGTGGCAAGTGTTTTGTAAGCTGACGTCATAATGGCAAACAGACATGGCTTTAAGTAGGTCAATGTTTTATTAGCTGTTTGGGGATTTAATTGAATTTGACGCTATTTATCGACAGACAGCAAAATGTGCGTGTCGAGACAGAGAATCGCAGAGAAGAGCGCTATACTCCGTTGTGAGAAGTGCAGAGAAGAGCGCAAAGTGCACAGAAGAGAATTTGGCATACTTAACAAAAGCTGGCGATACTGCCAAATTTCTTCAACTATTCGAAAGCATGCCAAAGTTATTTGTTTGATTTATAATAATGAAATAATGCGCGCACATCTGCTCATGCTCAAGATATCTATATATATAGTTGGACGATGTGGAACAAACAATTTAAATAGCAATTCTCTAACAGACACTTTCGGTTTTCAAAAGATCTTCTGAGAGAATAAGTTTCTCAGCAGTTTTGCGCAATGCAATTGCAGCTTTCAAATTAACTTCAATTTACACCATGCAACATTTGCCAAGGGGCAGACGCAAATCAATTAGCATTGTTGCTGCCCCCTTCCCTCGGCTTTGTTGCAAGACTAAACAGAGGCGCTAGATTATTGGAGTCGACATAAACTTTTGTGTAAACGTTGCCTCTTGTGGCAGCTGGCAAACGTGCTGCAGATGCCCCTAAGTAAAAGTTATTGCAACGCAAATGACAAACATGAACGTTCCATGAAGCGTAAACAAACAACAATGCAACAGCAACAACGACTTCTGGGCGGTTGGGGGAACTGAACTGCAGCTGACAGCAACTGAGGCAGAGTCGGAGACTTCTGGTTCTCGGCTGTGGAGTCTGCAGTCTGGAGTCTGCTTGGGTCCCTGACTTCTCCGGTGGCTGTTTACCTGACTTTGATACCCTGCAGTCCAAACAACTTGGCCAAAAGGGTATACACAAAAGGTATAGGTATTAGGTATTGTATAAACATTTGACTAAAATAAACATTAAAGCTATTTTCAATTCTACTTTTCTCTCTCGAGTATTTAATGTATAATCTATATTTTATTTATTTACAATACTTGGTCCTTAGACTAAGTTGTTTTCCAAGTATCTGATTTCTTTGGAATTCCATTTGATTCAAGTGTTAGTCAAGAACATAATTCAATTACAGCTTTTTAATCACTCTAGTATTGAGGAAAATGTATCTTCCCCTAATTTATTTGCAAATGCAAAAATTATATGTAGTTAAAGTAATTTAAAATAAATGAGTTTTTCGAATCAATCTATTTAGGCACCATAAACAGTTGTGACTGAAGACTTTTTCGTCAGTCTAGTTACCAATCTACAGAGTATCTCCGCGTCGGTTATTTGCAACTGCTTTAATACCACTTATTTATGGGACAGCTACTCAGTTCTCTGGGACTGCATTTGCATTAAGCAGATCATTAGAGTTGAGAGATTTGCAAGAACGTGGTGCTGCCATTGGCAATACTCGCTCTCATAACGCCGTTATGTAAATGACACGATTTCCGTTGCGTGACATTATCAAGAGAGTTATCAGGGCGCAAGGGGCGGCATTCGATAGACGCTTATCACAAAGCAAAGGGCATATGGAATGTGTTGCTGTCGTTGTTCAGACAGTCAGACAAAGATATCTAGATGAAAGCAAACTCGCTTTGAACTTTGCTGCAACTTCGACATTGTCTTGGCCAGGTCTAGAATGCAGTTGGCCAAGGAGTTGGGAGGAGGGCTAGAAAGTAGCACTGGCCTCGTGCACAAATAAACAGACAATCTTTGATTGCAATCGGAAATTGAAAAAGAATTCATGATGTTTTTAATAGTCTCGTGGGCCGTGCTAAGTAAACAGCATTTTCCCTTTTCATTGCCCAGCTATTTTCTATTGCATTTTCGTTTATTCTTTTTCGGTCGCCTTCTTTGTAATCAAGTCTTGCCATAAAAATTGCATTTATAGATAGAGCCAACAGACAACGTTATTCGAATACCAGATGCAATGGAAAGTCTCCAAGGGAACTGCTCATAATCCCCATGAATTGTCACAAATAATTTTATAGATATTCGACAAATTGTCGCGGTATTCGTTGCATAACAAATTGAAGCGAGCCGCTTATCGGCTGGCGGGCTCTACGTGGGCCCCAGTCAATATAGTGCTCGAAGTCGTAGCCAAGGTTATATGGCCACAAAAGAGTACGAGTACAAATATGGGTACTCGTGTGAGTGTGAATACCGACAAACTTTGCTAACTTTGACACTTCTTCGAGCATGCAATCTTATCAAGCGCAAAAGAAATAAATAATCGTACTGGTTTCATATATACTCTATATATAAATGTTTGTTTAACGAAATAGAGAGAACTCGCCAAGAGCATATTCAGCGATAAACAACGATTTCTTATAGGCAGATAAGATTATAAATGCGACGACAAGGGTTACATTTGAGAATTCTTTTTATTTATTTTTTCTTCGTATATTATTACTTTTCAATCACTACTTTATCGGTACATAAATTATTGTTTACACTTCTTATTGAAATTCTAAATGAAATTGTATATTTTTGTAATCAGCATACCCTGCATGTATCGCTCGTTATAGGGTAACAACACAATTTTCATTGCAATGTTTGTTGTCAGGTGTTTGCATTGAAATTGAAAATGATGACTCAGAGAATGGGGTCTTTAGCGATAGTGCCACCAAAAATGTGCCAAATTTGTGTTATTGCTTTGGGGAATTTTGGCACTTGATAAGACAGACTATCGAGGAGGAGTTTCTTTTGCTTTGGCTGCAGAATAACCGATGATACAACCACCTGCAATTCGTGTGCGTAACTTGTGATGAACTCACGCAGCGAGTTCAACGGCAGTTCATGGGAAAACACAGTTGGGTAAATAAATACACACAGACTGACACCGATAGTGATACTCCACTATATAGCTGGACTGGGGGGGAGGAGGATGAGGAGTACTCGATGTATACAGATGCTTTTCAGCTACTGCAAACAATAACACACACTAAATGTAGGCCAAATCAATGGAGAGGCGGCGCATAAACAAAACAACAAACGCACTGTAAACTTATCAGCTTTCAACTAAATGACTTTAGACTATAGCGAGTATTGGAGCAAATAATACTGGGGGAGGTGCATTCGTTAATAGCGTAATCAATCAGAGTAGAGCACATATTTATAGCTACTCAATGATCTGGGCACAGCGGAGAGCCATCAGCGCCAGGAAACTTGACTTAATGGATCGTTAAAATTTCGCCGATTCTTGGAATCGAGAAACCCCAAGGAGTGAAAAAAAAACTCCTCAAATTTGGGAGTTTGAACTTGAGAAAAGCATCAACGAAAGCTGCACGAAAAAACGATTTTCTGGCATCTCGCTGGTATCTTGTTTAGAAGCAGAAACTTGTTTTGTTTTTCAGTTCCTCATTGCTTTTTGGGGCTGCTTTGCAAACTGACGCCATCAACCGGTTTGTCCGTCTTTCGTACACATTTGTACACGTATTTGTGTGTGCGTCAAAAAGTATCTGCAAGATACTCGTGAGTCACAGTCCTCAGTCCACAGTCCTCTGCTCTGCTCTCTTCTGCTGCTGCTGCTGCTTCGGCCTGCAGTCGAGCGCAGGCTTTCCATTTCATTTTCGAGATACATTTTTCAAAAACAAAAAGCATATTTTATTCAAACACACAAACACACACACACACAAACACACACACACACACACACAAACAGTACACAAGTGTGTGTTTAATTTTATAAGTATAAGTTTTGTGCGCATCGTGCGGCTATTTCGGGATCCTCTTCTATATGTATCTGTATCCACACATACATATATACGAGTACAATCGTTTGTAAGTGGGTTGGCGGCCTGGTCTGCTGCGGGGCAGGGAATTCACACTCATATTCACACTCACACGCACACACTCATTTCATATTCAAAAATGCTCATGACAGTGCCAAAAAAGCACTTGATGGACTCAAAATTAAAAAATAAAGAATAAGAATTCAACTTTTGGCTAAGGTTATTGCCACTTTGCCAAGCAGTTAAAACTCACAGTGCAGCATCTCTCTAGAGAAATGTTTCATTCAAAGACATAAATCACACTACCATCCAATGTCAAGGGATTAAAACAAATGTCGAACTAATTGTATTCTAGAGAATCTAACTAAAAATAAATTATATTTTAGCACTATGTTTGTATATTTTTCGTTCAATATTATTTTGCAAATAAATAAATAATTGTAACTAAACAAAGTAGAGTAATTTCTGTAGTTCCAATATTGTCAAATTGTATACACTTTATAGAGCAACTAAACGTCGCAGTTTTCTGGCATTATATGAGCACGTTTGACCTCCATATAGAGCATATTTTTATAGCAAAGCTATAACGCGCATATATAGATCGAAGTATTTTATGATAATGAATGCATATTAATAGAAAACCTAAGCGAAATTTAATTAGAATGTTCTTGGAATCAATTTTTATTCCTTTCAACCATAATTAATTCTTGAATAAAAAGAGTAACTACACTTCGACTCCCTCGAAACCGTGAATATTCTTTAATGTTGTTTGCTATTTGTTGATGTTGATGTTGATATTGCTGTTGCTGTTTCCCCGCTGCTTTTGTAATAATCCCTCCCCAAGCCAGTTTGGGGGAATCGCAACACATGATGTCATACTACAACACAGTTTCGGATAAGAGAGAAAAGCGAGAGAGAGAGAAGGAGAGGGAGAGAAAATAAAAGTCATGTCTGATGTCTGGTCGGTCATAAGAGTTTTAATAAAAATGCAGTTTTTGCCATTTTTCAGTTTCCATTTCGTTTGGTTTGGTTTCATCTCTTTCTTCGCTGCTCGTCTTTACTTTTTTTCTTATTGGTTTTTATTTTCTGTTCGCTTTGTTTTAAGCAAACGAAAGTGAGTTATTCATTTGATTTGTTGGCTTCATCACATCGTGTTTTGTTTTGTTGTGTTGTGTTGTGGTTTTTGTCTTTGGCATTCGTCTGAATTTATTATAAAACATTTTTGGCTCGTTTTCCATTTTTTCTTACGATTTCTGACCCTCATTCATTTGACCACTTGCTCAATGGGTTTTTCCTCAAACTTCATAAACTCTGCGATATTATTATTATTACAATCGTACTGCAATCGCAATTGCAATTTGTTTTGACTAAATTTTCCGGGTTAGGATTTTGTAATTTGCAGTCTTGTTTTATCGAATTCATTTTGCAAATTGATTTCTGTGTTGTGTTACGAGTGTGCTATGGATTATGTGAATACACTCGGACATGAGCAGTTGCGAGTGTTGCGAATACGTGTTATTATCGCATTGTTTGTGGCTTGTGGCAGAGCAGCGGGGGTTTTGTGCAATTAACGCTCGAGCAACTCTTTCAGATGCTTCAGACCACAGGCCGCAGATAAAGCCTTTTAATGATCTTGAAATAAGTCGAGTTTGAGTTGTGTCTTGATAGTAGTTCGAGATTAACGAGTACAGTAAATGCGAAGTCAATTAGTGATACATATTTATTTGAAGGGCCTAGTCTTTAGATACGCCTACAAAGTTGTTGTAATAAGTAAAGTGTCTACAAGATTTCCTATCTTTGAGTATAATACTAGAGCAAATATTTTATTGCAGCTCATTCGCCTGCTTTAAATGTACACATACTCAAGAATCTTTAGCAATTATACGAGCTACTATTGAATTTAATTTTAATATTCCATATCTTCATAAGTTTGACCTATTCCCATTTCATCAAAATAACTTAACTTTATTTTTAATTCTTCAGTCTAATATATAATATTTCTTTCTTCTGCCTAAGAGAAGTAGTTGCTAAATTTGATGCACAGGTTTTTCTTTTAATTTTCCCAATATTTTAACAAATAATTCTAGCAATAAGTATTTGTTCGAATTTAGCTTATTTTTAATACTTTTACGAATAATTCTAACATAATTATTTTTAATACTAAAATAACCCCTCCAACTCTATTTAGCTGACCTGCAACGTAGTTTTAATTGCTGTCGTCGCTGTTGGTCAGTTTAATTTTCACATCCTTTTAGTCGGCGCATCAGTTGCCGGTATTTGGTTTGAGGCAGCGCGTGTGTCAACAACTTGTTGCATGCCACATTGTCAACGTGGCTGTGGCACAGAGTCTCTGACGGCGTCTGCCTCGTGGCCATGGGTCGTTGCGTTGCATGCCTCGCTGGGCTGCTGCCGCAGTTTGTGGTTCGATCATTATCATAACCAGACACTCACATCGAGAGTTCTGCTTCGACTGCTATTTGTCTGTTCTTTGTTTGTTTAGCTTGTTATCAGTGCGTCACGAAATAGTTTTCGCTTTTGCCACATTATGCGGCACTTTACGCAACTTGCTGTTACTTTTAATCATAATGCCAACGATAATTACAACGATAATGATTACTTAGCAGCAGCTATTCAAATGCTAATTGAATCGTTTAAAGATGACTCCTCGCTGTTACTCAACCTACAGTTTACGCTTAATCAGCCTACGCTGTCTTCCAACTGATTCATTATGCGATCTCAACAGATTTCAAAGCACTTCTATAGTTAGATCTGATTCACTGATCCGAGTGCAACGTGAGTGCGAAGCAATCGCATATTTGTTTTGTTGATATGATAAGCTCAGCAATAATCGACGGAGGGACGGACGGACTCATCATTGGAGCCACAAATATATTGCATCACTTCTCCATTTAGGCAAAAGGTGTGGCTATTATTACCACATTGTAGGGGAACAACATAATGAAAGTGCTTTATATCAGTTGTTGCGATTATATTATTTAATAACAAATAACTCATCGCAGCTTTTCTATACATTTTTCAAGATTATATCGAACTCAGTTTGTTTTCAATTTTAATTAAAAATATAGAACTTTTATTAGTTATCTCACAATGATGTT
This sequence comes from Drosophila immigrans, assembly GCA_963583835.1. Taxonomy (NCBI): domain Eukaryota; kingdom Metazoa; phylum Arthropoda; class Insecta; order Diptera; family Drosophilidae; genus Drosophila; species Drosophila immigrans. The sequence goes on from OY757143.1 coordinate 34,473,951, forward strand.
TTTACTTTGATTTAAGAATTAAAGCCAATATGACTTTATTTACTTTAAAAAGTAAATACGAATTTATAATTTTAAAAGTTCGAAAGAAAGCATAATAATTTTAATATTTACATAGCTTCTCAAACATTTCTTTACCCCTGTAATATTTCCAGGATATTTGCTACAACTCTCTGCATCCCTTAAAGAGAGTCTTCTCCAAAATGATCTTTACTTCATAAAGGGTTAGAAAGATTTTCTCATGTTTACCCTAAATGTTATAATAAGACAATTCTACCAATATTCCCTTAGATGATCGCTCCACTTAATCTCTCAACGTTGTTTGCCCAAGTACAACTCAATTATTTTTATAGAGACAATTCCGCACTCATTATAATCATGAGAGCGGCAATGTTTCGCCATGGTTCAGCTAACAATGGAAATTGACAGACTGAAGCGCCTCTAATGAAATCAGCATTAACCTCAGTGGGTCAGGCCGGGTCTAACACCTCTCGGGGGAGGGGCAGAGGGGCGGAGGGGCATGCAAATGGCTCCATTGAGCGTGCTCTCGAGTAGAACCAGAGTTGGCTGCATGTTTTGGTTTAATTGAAAAGCCGATAGTAATCAAGTTGGCCAAGTCGCGAGGCGGAAAGAATACATCAAAACTGGTTGACGAAACCTTGAGCGGGGCACAAGGCTGTTGCAGTTGCAAGCAAATTATCGATTTGACTTACCGCTTGCGCAAGTTGTCCATGAACTTCTCCATGTTGACCTGGTCGAGGAGCACGAAGTCCTGCACACCAGCTTCGCGTTGCATTGCCATGTTTGCCTTGTTGTTGCGGTTGTTGTTCAAAGAGCGACGTTGAAGAGAGCCCGAAGGAAGAGAGCCGAATAACGTAATTAATTTGCCGGCTGCGAGAGCAGAGAGAATTTCAGGTAACGGCGCAGAGGATGACGGCGATCAAGCAGACGACGAAGACGATGTAAACGACACTAAAGCAAAAGAATTCAGAGAGCCTTTTGCCTGTTTTGTTTTGTTTGCTTGTTCGCCACGAATTTTAATTAATATTTCGCTTTTGGCATATGCTTTATGGCTTGTCTCTTTTCACTGCTGACTTCGCCAATTCTCGATGATGTCGAATTATTTGCGGGTGTGTGTTTGCTTGTGTCTTTATAATAACAATAAAATCACGAAAATATTGATCTATTTTGCGGCCAATTGGCTGGTCGAATGTTCACTCGCGGGAAACGCACACAATAGAAATTAGAGAAACAACAAAAAAGCGCCGCGTATCGCCGTCAAATGGGTTACATTTAATATGTGGATTCGATTTGGCTGGCGATCGTAAGAACTTGTTCAGACCGCGCTGCCAGTTGCCAGTTGCCAGTTAATAATACTTATTGCAGCAGTCGTCGAAGCCACAGCCAGCTGGTTTCTGTTTTATCGCTTGGCGCACACCGCACACACAACACAGACGCACACAAGCGCACGCACACATTCACGGGGGGACACAACACAACCGTTCGGCTGCGCGTTCGAAGAGAAACTGTTCGCGTTCGGAGTGACGCCGCTGCGACCGACAAGCGACGTTCCACCACGCACAGCACAGCACAGTCGACGACAGTGGCGCGCAAGCGATTTGGCACGGCGCGAAACACTTTACTACTCTAATTGTATTTAATATTTGGAGTAACGATTAATTAATTTACTTTCTAATATTTATTTACTTTAAATATCTGTTTAATTATGTTAATTTTCAATATTTATGTTTCTTATTTGGCATGCTACTCCGAATTCGTTGCATTTCACTCGCTTCACTGTCAGCCAAAGCAGGGTTGTTCTGCATAAGTTCCACAAAGTTGTGCGAAGGTTCGTGTCTGCGCTAGGCGGTACGCGACTGTTTGCATTAAGTTACTGCGAATGAGTCACGACAATTGTTTAGCGCACACGAATGAATTAGTTTAATGCGGCTTAAACTGCCTGCTGCGTTGTTAATGTAAATGCAAATTAAGATGATGACACTTAAGCCGTTAAGACCATAAATGTAACTTAATTCAAATTAAAGTTGCTCTACGCACGACACACATAAACATTGCATACTTCTCGGCTGCACTTAAATGAGCATGTTCAAGTACTTTGCGATATTAGTTGGGCTATTTTTAAATTAACGGCTTACGAAATTAATTATGGCGCTTGTTCTTACAATTTAGATGAGTTGCACAGTTGTTAATAATTATCACAGTAGACATTAATTTGACTGCCTGCCAATCAACAAAGAAGAAAAATGATTGCATACTTTTGAGCGTCAAAAGAAAATGAAGTAATTAAGGAACTTCTCCACAACGCGATCGTATACTCGCTCGTGGTGCTGATACGAGGATTTTCAAGGCGCACTTGGAGGAGGCATTGGATCCCAGCATAGAAATTCAAGAGGAGGACGATATTGACAACGCCATCAATATCTTCATGAACCAGCTAACACTAGCTGCAACAAGAGCTGCTCCTAGAAACCGTCAACAGGCGAGCGAACAACGACAGCTTCAGCTTCCTCCTGCTATCATCGAACTCCTTCGAATTAAGCGCAAAGTCAGAAGAGAGTACGCCAGAACCGGTGATGCTCGACTCCAGCAGATTCACAGTAGGTTGGCCAACCGTCTTCACAAAGTGCTGGCCCGCAGGAAGCAATTGCAAATTGGCAACTTGCTCGATAACCTAGGGACGGAGGCTTCTACTAACTACTCCCTATGGCAAATAACTAAAAGGTACAAGACGCTGCCCACAACAAAGTCCGCTTTTAGGGACCCTGCAGGAGGCTGGTGCCGCACTAGTCGTGACAAAGCATAAGTGTTTGCGAATAATTTAGAGCAACGATTCAGGCCACATAACTTTGCGCCTGAGAGCCATCGCCGAATGATTGCGGAGTCACTTGAAACCCCGTTTCAAATGGCTTTGCCTGCAGATCCTGTCACTCTGGACGAAGTTAAGAATCTAATTTCGAAACTTAAAGTGAAGAAAGCACCTGGCGAGGACTTGCTGGACAATAGGACGATCAGACTGCTTCCAGATCAAGCTTTGCTATTCCTGGTCCTCATTTTCAACAGCATCCTGCGTTTGGGATACTTTCCGAGAGCCTGGAGTCGGCGAGCATCATCATGATACTTAAACCAGGAAAGCAACCATCAAATGTGGATTCGTACAGGCCTATCAGTCTTCTTCCATCTCTAGGAAAAATAATGGAGAGGCTGATTTTAAACAGAATGCTAAGTGTTCAGGCTGTCATCCGTGCGATTCCCAAGTTCCAGTTTGGTTTTCGCAGACAGCATGGCACCCAGAGCAACTGCATAGAGTTGCCAACTTTGCGCTGGAGGCCTTGGAGGAGAAGGAGTACGCAGTGGCTGCTTTCTTAGACATCCAGCAAGCTTTTGACAGAGTGTGGCATCCTGGACTTCTACACAAAGCCAAGAAATTGCTAACACCACAGCTTTTCTTGCTAATATAAAGCTTCCTGGAAGGACGCTCTTTTCATGTGGCGACTGATGGCTACAAATCGTCAATCAAGCCTATAGAAGCGGGTGTTCCACAAGGTAGTGTGCTTGGCCCTACATTGTACATATTATTCTCTGCCGACATGCCAACACACTCATCTATCACATCACTTGCACGAAAGGATACGCTGGTCGCAACCTACGCTGACGATACCGCGGTGCTCACCAAAAACAGCTCCATAGACCTGGCAAAAATAGGTCTTCAAGAGTATCTAGATGCATTTCAGGAATGGGCTAGGAATTGGAACGTGTGCATCAATGCAGATAAATGCGCCAACATGACGTTCGCAAATCGGCTGCGGAGCTGCCCGAGTGTGACGCTTAATGGTAGAGTGTTAACCCACTCACCATCACACAAATATCTGGGAGTCATCCTAGACAGAAGGCTCAAATTCGAAAGCCATATCAAGTCGCTGCTGCACTCTTATAGAACAAAACTAAATCGTATGTCCTGGCTACTCTCAGCTAAAAACAAGCTTTCGCTGGACAACAAGGTTCGTATCTATAAGTGCATTTTAGCTCCGAGCCTTTTCTATGCAATACAGGTGTACGGTATAGCAGCTAAAACGCACCTTAACAAAATACGCGTGATTCAAGCCAAGACGCTGAGGAGGATCTCAGGAGCTCCATGGTATATGAGAACGGCGGACATTGAACGCGACTTCAAAGTACCTAAAATTGGCGACAAAATTCAGGCGATTGCACAAAAATATACGGAGAGGCTCGGAGGTCACCCAAACAGACTAGCTAGGCGCCTAACGACGAGTCATCGCACTACGGTCAGGAGAAGACTGAAACGACATCATCCTCAAGATCTGCTGGCTCGGGTCTTGACTTAATAATGTCAACAATACTAAACTTAATCTCTAGCATATTCTTAGGCTTAATTTAAATAATTTGTCCATAGTTTAAATTTATTATGTTCTGTTTACATAATTAATTTTGTTTGTTTATTATTTCGGATTTGATTAAGTTGCCCAGTTAGGTAACAGTACACATATCATTGTTACCATTTCGTTATTATTATTATGAATAAAAAAATTAAGGAACTTCTGGATGTGGATGAAGTCTGAAATCCTTGTGCCTGAAGGACTCAGTTTAATATGATTCCTTACTTACCATTTTGCTGCACGTTTTCATCGTGTTTTTTAATTGTAGATTTATTGTTTTGTAACTTGTTTCTGGTGTGTCAATACATCACGGTCAAATCAATCGAAAGTGTTTCTTTTTTTGCTCAAGACTAGAGATGCTGTCGAGGGGGAATCCCCTGCTTCCTTGCAGCCATCTGTTGCACTTGATGGATTTTCAGAGTTTTGTTCGATAAATTTGAAAGATCAAACCCAACCGGCATGCTTCTTGGAGAGCACCACCTTCTGCACATGCTCATCGGCCGTGTGGATGGTGTGCAGGCCACCGGCATGACGGGGCACACACTTGCTGACGGGCATGGTGGCCATGCCGTGGGTCCAGGCGTTCGTGGAGTGCGGGAACTCGTCCTTGCGGTAGTAGCCCATGATGCCGGACTTGCGGATCTGGCCCAGCTCGTAGGTGACCAGCGGTCCCAGGCTGGTCGAGGCGTGCGCCGAGGCGGGCACCGGCAGCTTGGAGCGCTCCATGGTGCGCATCACGCACGGCGTGTCGCAGGAGATGCAGGCCAGATCCTGCATCACCTTGACGCGGCCGGCGGCGGCGGCGCAGTCGTCGTTGGTCATCTCCATGTACTTGTGGAGGGCCTCGGCGATGAGGGCCACCCGCTTCTCGATCAGCTCGCGGAAGTCCTTGAGGCTCAGCTCGAGCGAATCGATGCCCAGGGTCATGCGCAGGCCGTCGATGATCTGCAGCACGTTCTTCTCGTTCACGTTGACGATGTGTCGCACCTCGCAGAACTGCTTCTCCAGCCGCTCCTTGTACTCCTCGAGCTGCTCCAGCGACACCTTCGTCGCCAGCTGCGGGAAGTCGACCTTCTCGGCCAGCAGCAGCTCCACATCGGCCTTGTCGATCTTCAGCTCGTCGAGGTGCGCCACCGAGTTCTTGAGCGCGGAGATCTGCACGATGGCAGTGTTCAGCTTGCCGAGCATGCCCTGGTTGGCCTCGTTGTTGGCCGAGGCGCCCAGCCGCACCTCCCGCATGGCGCCCTGCATCTCGTGCATCATCTCCATGAGCCGCTTGGCGTCCTGCTTCATCAGCTCGGCGGACAGCTCGTTCACCTTGTTGGTGAGCGCACAGAACTCGGACTTCAGTTCGAGCAGCTCCTTGAGCATGCGCTCGGGGGAGTAGCACAGATGTTGATCCAGCTCCAGATCCATCTCCTCCTCGGGCTTGGCCACCTCCGTGGGCGAGCTGGACTCGGCCATGGTCGACTGCTCCTCGTCGCCCTCTTCGCCCGCCTCCATCTCCTCGACCGCCGCCTCGCCGCTGCTCCAGCTGATGGACACCTCGTCGTCGGCCACTCGCATCAGCACTCGCAGCTGGCGCGCGATGTTGCGCAGCAGCTTGGTGCGTCCCGGATCCGGTTTGCGATCCAGAACCACATGCGTCACATTGTTCAGCTGCTCCATGGTGAGCTTCAGCTGGCCGTTGAAGACCGACAGATGGTTGAGCATTTCCATGTCCTTCTGCTCCTTCTGCAGCTCCACCTTCGAGATGCGACGCTCCAGCTTGGCCAGCGACCCAATCATCGAGCCCTCGGCCCGCGACGGCGTCTTCTCCAGCTTCGAGGCGCGCGACGAGGCCCGCGACGCCGCCAGTGGCGGCGAGATGCCCGACTGCGCTGCCTCCGGCTCCGCTTCGGCGGCCGGCGTAGGCGCCTCCTCTGGGGCGGGCGTTGCTGCTTGGGGTGATGGCTCCGCCTCGGCTGCGGCAGCTGCAGGAGCTGCTTCAGCAGGCTCGGCTGGCACAGCCTCAGCCTCAGCCTCGGCTGCAGCGGGTTCGGCAGCTGGCGCAGCCGCAGCCTCTGCCTCGGGGGGCGCCGCCTCGGTGGGTGGCTCGTCGTCGTCGGCGCCGGCGTGCAGACGAAACTTGGAGGACTTGCCAATCAGGCTGCTCTGCAGCCGCATGTTGGCCAGCAGATAGTCGTCCTGCTCGACGGGCTCGTGGATGCACTCCAGCTTGTGGGCAAAGTTCGAGAGCAGCACGTGCAGCGCGTAGAAGTTGACGTGGCCGGACTCCGGGGAGCCGATGGCCACGTCTATGAGGTCCTTGTATGTGAACTCGAGCATCGTTTGGATTGTCGTCACACAACTGAATATTGTATTAGTTAACTGCTAATGTTTATGCGAATTTAAATGCAACCAATTTTTCGACTATTCAAAACAATTAAAAACTGATGATCTAGCTCAGGACTACTACTGTGGGGTACCAAAATATACAATGTTTACAATGAAACTGATTGAAAGGGATTGAAGCGAAGGAGATTGCGCAATGAAGTCGATTTCGAGGCATGCTTCCTTTGTCTCCTATTTGTACTGAATAACTGCAGTCAAAAGTCAGATTCACTTCAATAATAAAGATTTTCAAATAAACATTTTCAAAGATTATCACAAATGGATTGGAAGCGATAAGACAAAAATTACGTATACGTAAGATTCAGAGCATAGACTGATAAAGTTATCAAGTGATGAGCAAAATTTGAAGAGTTGAATTATTTTTTAAGTTCGAAATTCTAAGTTCAAAGAGACAAATAACTCTGAAACACTAATTTTCGATTATAAACAACAAAACTAGTTAAATAAATGAACAGAAAAAGCACACACGTTTAATAAAAATTTAAATAAAAATTCACAAATATAACTATTATTTTATTATAGCATTATATTTTATTTGTTTGTATATCCTTTGCATACATACATGTATGCGATGATTAAACGGCGCAATAGTGCTATAATAAAATAAAAAAAATTAAAATAATAGTTATTTAAATAAAAATTTATACACACTTTAATGAAAAGCCAATAAAACGAAAAGTGATTTTAAGCAAATAAATTTAGAACTGTGTGCATAGTTAGACAAAATAAAAAAATTATAATAGGTTAACACATGATGTAAAGTACATAAATAAATTTTAAAATAATATGTAATTAAGCAGATTAAAACTGTAAAATTATACAATAAAAGTAACAAAGTAAACTTGATTTGAAAGTATTAAATTATGCAAGCCAATAGTTAAAATAAAATAATTGTGTAGAATCGGAAATAAAAGTTATTTATAATAAAAATGATTTTCAACAATCTTAAATATTGCATTTAAAGCTTAAACGATGCATGAAAAATTAATCCAAAGTGTGCACTCTGTTTTTCCTCACACCCTCTCGCCTGTTCGCTCCTCAGCTATTGTCTTTCAACAGTTGCTTTGCACTTTTGCTGTCATAAAGTCAACCATAGTAATCCTCTTCACGCACACACACACGCATTCCACACATGCTTGGAGCTTTTACGCACGCACGAATATCCGAAAGCCGAGAGCTTTTTGGGTTGCCGAAGAGCTTACCACTGCAAAGCACATGGCGCACTTCGGCACTCGGCATTTGGCGTTCGGCTCTCGGCTCTTCGTTGGCACTTGGCAAACGGCAACGTTAACAACTTTTATCATTACGGGGCAAACGCTTGTTGCTTCAACGTCTGCACCGGCAAACTGCAAACGCGAAAGCGAAACGTCACGTTAAACGTTACGGTAAAAAGTCAAGCGGTAAGCGGTAAATTGCTTGATCAAAGCAGCAGATATCGCGAGGAAGCTTCAATTGGCGCGCGTGACAAATTCAAACGGCAAATTGGACGATTAACAAAAGTTCACTTCGGGAAAATAACAAAAGCGAATTCGCAAGGATTACAAATGGAAATGAGCGGGAAATGAGCGTGAAAATAACTTGCGTGCGAAGTCATCTATGAAATGGTTTTGCATACATAGTGATTATAGTGTGTTTTTGTGTGTGTGTGTGTGAGATGTGAGTTGATTTATGCAAATGCAAATGTCTAAAAAGGAAACCAAAATAATCCAGGCATAATTTGCGAAATTAAACCAAAGTTTTTGTATACAAATGAAAATTCGGCAAAGTATAAAATATGCTAAAAATAAAGTGTGCTGCAGAAAGATAACATAACCTTCTAAAATTAAACAAATCTTGCATAAATATAAATACATACATAGATAAAAACCAAGAGAAAATTATGCAGATTGATTATTAAAATATAATAAATATAAAGGGGAAAATTATTATATGGAAAGTGGAGCTACAAATATTACAAATTTCAAATTTGTGCAGTTAAAAACAAGGAAATTAAATTCTTAAAGAAGGAGTGCAAAGTGTTTGATGTGTTTAATGTGTTTGTTGATCGACTAGTGAAACAATTAAATAAAATCAAATACTGAAACTGTTGGCGGAGCGTCAACAAATGCTAATGCATATTTGTGGTAACAGCCCAGTTAAGACAACAAGCGTGGAATAAGTAAATTTGGACAGCATTTAAGTTCGATCTTCGATCATCCTAATGGGGTAAGTGCATTTTAACGAGCAGCTAGCAACAAATGGCAGTGAAATGGCGTTGTGTATCATTTGTTTAAAATTTGTATTTAAAAAGACTCAATCAAGTGCAGGGTATATGTATAAATGTTTGTTGTTGGGTTTTTGAGAATGGTAAATGGCGCAATCGAAGGCTGAATTCGGCCTTGATTAGATAGCGACAAGCGAACGCACAGAATAGAACAAAGCGAACGTAAGAACTTGAGTCAGGTCGAAGAACAAGTACAGCAGAATATATATGGGAGCTGTAAAATCAATTGTTCCGAGTGATAATCAGCCTTTGATTCGTTCGCCAAACCGTTGACGGCAATCAGTGGCTGCAAATCTGTCACAACTGCAAACGACACAATCTTGGGGCCCGCAGACTCAGGCTGCGAGAATCGGGTGTGCGTGTTATGTCAAAATCAAAGCATTTCACAAGCAATTATAATTTAAATTTCACCCCACAAAACATAGACTAAGTTGTCATACAGAAGCGGGGCGCTTCCCATGACAGTTTACCAGTTCAGGCAGTCATCAATCAGTGATTGATTGATGAAACAAATACTTCGAGTGCGCAATAAATTTTCAGTTGACTCTGAACTCGGGCCAATCGAAAGTGTTTTCGGCAAAGAGTGAGAGAGAGAAGAAAATGTTCAGGTACAACTAATTGATATTTCGACAGCGTAATTGTGGACTATTGAACCATGCCCCTTCGTCGTCTTCTTCTTGCCGCTAGCATGGGGTAGGGTGAGTCGCAGTGCCATTGGGGTGTCTTATAAGTTACTGTTATTGTCTTTATGGCATTTTTTCGACAAGCTTTCAAATATTTGTGGCTGCTTCGATTCTTTCTCCCATTCGATTCGCTTCGTTATTGTTTTTTTTTTTGTTAGATTGTGCGTTGGTGTGCGTTGTTTTTTTATTCTTTTGTGTGGACAAATTAAGCAGCGGCCACTTGAAGTGATAAGCATAGCGACGCCATTTTCTATGCGCCCTGTCACAGTGTGTGTGTGTGCGTTCGATTAATTATCGAATTGGCAGCTACCTTAAAATAAATAAAAACAAAAAACAACAACTCATGCTCGGCAATCGAGCGCGCACTCTCTGCATGTTGTTGTTGTTTATTGGCGCTGCTTAAAAGCATGTTATTTATTATTATTGAGAGTATTATTTAGTAAGCACACACACACACACACGCATTTGTGTCTAAACTAATACATAGATATTATGGGCACATTTAATCTAAATAAACACGCGCTACAATTGATAACCAAACACACACACACATTTGCACTACACTTACTCGGCTTTTCAAATTTGAAAGTCGAATGATTTTCGACGAAAATCTATGACTTTTTGCTACTTTTCACTTTCTTTGAAATCCATCAGGCAGCAATAATTGTTTTAAAGACCTCGCCCATGTGGTTCGCGTCAAAAGAATTAGCCAAATAAAAAGCAGGAAAGTAATAAATGTGTATAAAAAACCAAACATGAGAAAACCTCACACGAATCAAAAGATAAACATTTTGTTCTGTTCTCAAATATACATACATATGTAAATGTGCCACAAAGTACGTGCTCTTCTACCACAAATAGGAAGTCTTCTTGCTTTTCACAGAAATACCTTTGCTATTATTAACGGTTGATTGCAACACAAAACACAGAATTGCAGTTTAATTAGGAAATATTAGACTTTAGTTATTTTCAGAAAATATTTCATGCAACTATTTAATCTTTGTTGTTAAATTTAATTCTGCGAAATACATTGGGTTTGTGGTTTCTTTGTCAACGTAATTGAAAAGTTTAACTATTGAAAACAACTGAAATGTCAACCGATTAATGCGATTTAGTTGACTGGACTATAAAGATATCTCGTATTCGTATTTTTTTTACTTAGTTATTTTTATATATATATATTGTTATTATTTGGTGTAATTAAATTTGCTTACTTTAAGTGGCAGTAATTTGTTAAATAATTGTTAATTATTTGTTATTTAATTATCAAATAATAAAAATAAAGTTATATACAAATTGTTATAATTTTATAGAATTCTGTATTTATTAATTATTTACACACACCAAGGGAATTTCAGCTAGTTATTATCAAAAATTTGCAAACAATTAATATTAATAGAAATTAATTCTATTGAATATGAAAATAAAATTGTTTTCAAATATATATATATAATATAATTATTTTCATTGATATAGATCATTTTTGATTTAATAATTGATTGTTTTGAAGGCGATAGAGCATAATAAATTTGATTGCCAAGCCCGTCAGCACAGAAGTGTGAAGAACTCAACGCAGACTGTCTCACTTGAGTATACTTTATATGCTCTAAACTGATATCAGCCACATGTCGAACTCATCATACCCCTTGGGCGCCACGTGTTAATGGGCATCGTAAGGTTTTCAAATGCAGCATTAATTGGTTTTTCCCTTGCTTTCTTCCATTTTCACATTTTCACATTCAGCAACTGGCAACACAAAAGTGGAGTCCAATTAGAGTGCAATTTATGTGATGTTCTGTGCAAGGGGGCAAAGCGAGAGAAAGCGATCAAAGCACTGATAACAGAGAACGCACATTTCAGCACAGATGTTCGACGCGTACCCCGTTTTATATTTATTTGTATTTTATGGAATCGCAAAAACACCGCAAAGGTAGAATACGCTGATAGCCCATCAATTTTAGTTTAGTTGCTGTTGACACCCGCTGCACAAATCGCAGACATTGAAGCTTTAAAAGGCAACATCGATATGGCCCCAAAGGCATAAATAATCTCACACACAGCGCACCAATACACATGCAGACGCACCCCGCGGAGGCAGCTGGCGTAATCACACAGATAAAGCACACAAACATAGACATAGACACACACATAAACTATAGCAAAACATTGGATAATTCTGTTTTTAAAAAATACAAGAGCAAAGGGAAGCACGCAATACAAGAACTATCAATAATGTATATTAATTGTGTATTTTAATTCTTTATTTGCATACGAATTTACCACATGCCCCTATTTCACTTCCGCCATCGGCGAATCAATTGATTTATTTCATTTCAAATTTCCTTAGGGATTTATAAATGAAGTGCAATTAATAAAAGAAATCTAAAAAATACTCCAACTTCAGTAGTCTGGCTTTGCTTTTATTTAAACAGCAATTTGTCATGCAAACGCTGAGTTGCAACTTTGCCCAGCTCTAATCAGTTCTTGCACTTCTGGCTATTGGGCTTATAAAAGTATTCCCCCCGCCCATTAAATGTGTGGAAAGTTTAAAGTGCAAAAGTCCAAAAGGGGACACAAAAAACCAACTAAATACTCGCACTGTTTTTTCTGCGTGGTTAATGACAGCGCTTATCGAGTGGAGACGCGTGTCTCGATGTTCAACAGGTAAATTTCCCAGTCGCGTGACAATTCGGCAACTCGCCCAATATCGATATCAGCCGCCTACGGACCGAAAATGCTGAAAAATGGCGTGAAACGAATTGAAAACAAAACGCCACCCACTTGTTTTTCTTTCTGTTGTTGTTTATGTTTAGTTTTCCCAGAGAAAATATACAACAACAAAAAAAACAAAAAAAAAAAACAAAATCGAGAAATAAATAAACCCAAAAGCGAAACCGAAACCAAAGCAATAACAATTTGTTCAAGTTGGCATAAAATAGAATACAAATTGAACTTATCAAAGTATCGAATGCGCCCACGATAACGATTACACAAAGTTGGCCCTGTGACGCGAACAATTCTTTAAGCTACGTGCGGTGTGTAGACTCACAGATACCCTGCATTTAATGCACAATTTTACTAGAGAATAATCTTGTTTATGTGGCCAAAAATAGAAGATGCTTTTCATCAGCATCTCAAGTGGTTTGCAAAGTGTTTTTACTTTTTGGCTGTACAAAATAAATTCTTGGTTTCTTAATCCTGAACTGTGTTGGAGATTGAACTTAATTCCCAACAAAAGCCAATTATATTTTACTTTATTTACTTGACTACCAAATACTTTGTAGAAAATAATATTAAAATGCTGCAATTGAGCAGATTATGGAGATGAGTCTGAAAAGAGGGCTAAATATATTTTGTTTATCTATAAAACTGCTGCTTTAGTCAACTTGAAATATAAATATACTCTTTTAAACAAACATAGAGTACAATAAAGTGTAATAAAAGAAATGTGTTTTTATACAGTGTTTTTTTAAATCAAATTATCCAAACTCGTATGCAACGAATTCAATGTTATTATTGAAACGTGTTGTCAAAATAAAGCTGCCACTGTCACATTTGGCTTTGTCCTTTGAATTTGATTACCAAAATGCATTCTCGAATGAATTCAATGACAATCTGCAACACATGCGAGTGAAATACAACAATAGACGATGGAAATGCATATTTGATTAAAATAAATAAAAAAATAAATAAAAAACTGTGGCTTGTGTGCTTCCCCTGCCAACAGCCATCAACAAAGAAGTCTTATTGTAGTCTAAACCGAAAGCCCAAGGATTTCAAGGCAGCTGTAAAAATCCCTTTTAATATATTTAAAAATGTTGCTTTTTATATTGATTGCCGTGTTCTTTGGACTTGCTATGGTATCGTGGTATACTTAAACTTGTCGCCCTTATCAAGAGTAGTTGCTCAGACACAACAAACATAACAGTTGATAAACTGCGTCATCGATGTGCTTGACGTTTTCGGTTGACGTAAACGCAGTTGAATACCCTGTAAAATCAATAATCTGATAGCAAAGGGATGAAAAGATTTTCAACTTAATGACGTGTTGCCTTTGATTGCCAATCAATCCAGGTGTTGTAGAGCATCTGAATTCAACAAAACTTGTTTCAATTTACCCGAGTTCGTGACTTTTAAAGCTTGTTGTCAGGATAATCCAAGTTCACAAGTTAAATAGCAAGTAGAGAATTTAATGTAATTTAAATTATAATGTTTAATCAATTCTAAATGCACTTTTAACTTCTTTTTGCCACTCTCCGATAAGAACTTCAACACTCAGCATTTAAGATTTAATTTTAATGCTCGACTTTTGAATAATAAATTGTGTTCTATTTGCGTGCTTTACATTTTATGCAGAATACATCATATCACATTTAATCTCTCTGAGGCACAGTTGAAAAACGAAAGTCACGCTAAACGTATTATGCAAAATCCATTTAAGTTGCCTAAATCAGCTTAAATGTATTAAACAAAATGGGGGCAAAAAGTTGGCGAAATTTGTGTATTTAATAAACAAAGAGGAGAGATGGGAAATTTACTCTAATAAGAGCAGAAATTAATGCCGCTGTCGTTGCCATCACAAATATTAAGACTTTATGTGAGTAGGTCAAGAAACTTGAGGCCTGATAATGACGTCGACTGTTGTGCTGTGACGACAACAAACGTAATGCCAACAATTCACCTTAGTTCCGGTGAATGTTTTGGGTACCTGGTGCGTATACGTAATAAGCTGATTACGGGCAGACACGCTTGTTCATGATTTACTCATCTGGCATAAAGATTACGGGAGGTGTCAGCTTTGGCTCACAAGATGCTTAGATGAAATTCGTATTCGTATTCGTATTCGTATTCTTATTTAATCAAAGATTTAGATACGCCCACCAAAGATATCACATTGTGGGCCGAAGGTATAAAATGAAGCTGTTCGCATCTATTTCGCATATTCATTTAATTCATTGCCCCAGTAAACGTTGCCTTTGAGCAGCTGCAGACGCGCTCTTAACTCGATCCAGCAAAGTGAACAAATAGCATGGCCAAAGAATACCAAAAAATTATATTTTCGAGGAAAAGTTTCAAAGAACTTTAAGGAAACAAATACAGAAGAACAAGAACTGTTCGCAACGGAGACTGTGATATTTAAATCAAAGAATAATTCGAAATTATTAGCATAATAATTCAGTTAAGAATTTTAAGCATAAATTAAACGATTACCATGTGGTTCAACGTTTTCAATACGGGCATCTTTCATCAAGATTTTCGTCGCCAGCTGCTCGTCACATTAAGTGGTATGTGATGGGAAACTTTAATGTAGAAAGATATATCCCAAGGATAACATTTCATATAGAGGAATATAGTAACAATGTCTAGCACCTTTTTGACTAGGTCACCTTCAAGTCCACACAATCTCAAGTGTAAATTGTCTAGCGAAATAAAATGCTTTTGCAAACAAGAGATAATGATGTGCGCTGCATTAAAAGCAACAGTGAACCGATTTAAGCCTCTAGAGCACTTATAATCTCCACAAATAAAAAAACTCTGACGACCACTAACAGACTGACTGACTCAGAATTCATTTGTGATGTTAATAAGATTTAAGATGAGAATTCAGTTGAACAGTAATGGAATTGTGGACAGATTTTTACTCGGTTGTTTTGCGATTTAAATATTAAAATATTGTCAGACGAGCAAAGAAGCTATGGAAAGATTTTTACTCTTTTTGTTTGCGATTTAAATATTAAAATATTGTCAGACAAGCAAAGAAGCTATGGAGAGATTTTTACTCTTTTTCCTTAAGATTTAAATATTAAAATTTGGATGAGATAAGGAAAGGAATTATGGAAAGATTTTTACTATTTTTTTAAGATTTAAATATTCAAATGAATGTCAGACAAGCAAAGAAGTTGTGGAAGGATTTGTACTCTTTTTTTTTAAAAGATGCAAAATTACAATTTTGATGAGATATGGAAAGGAACTATTGAAAGACTTTGAATCTTTTTCTACAAAATTAAAATATTTAAATGATTGCCAGACAGGCAAAGAAGAAAAATTGTTGTTCTTCAATTACTAGGAACTTTAAATTTGAAGAGTAGCTAGAGCTTCCAAATTTATTCTATAGGTGTGAGTATCAGTCAATTTGTCAGATTCCTTTTAAAGAAGATAAGCAAAAGAATTCCAAGAAAAACGAGACTTCATCTATCTATCTATTAAGTTAATGTAGTTTTAGATTGCCGCACATTTGCAAGAGCTATCTGCAAGTTGCTGTCGAATCAATTGATTTAGCAGAAGTCAAACAGTTGTGTGGAGTTCGCACCTGTCGCATTTGCAGTGATGGATGATGGGCTGGCAGCGATGAGAGAACTCTTTGTACAAAATATTGAATACTTGTAGCGACACTCATTACATTCTGTCATGGCATCGGCTTGGGCTGGTTGTCGCCGATGCTGCCGATGTTGCAGTCGGAGGAGCAAACACCGCTCAGCTTCGTGATTGATGTGCATGAAGCCTCCTGGCTGGGGGCTGTCATCAGTCTGGGCGGGGTAACCGGAAACTTCACCTTCTCCTACCTGATGAATCGCTATGGCCGCAAGGTGTCCCTCTATTGTCTGGCGGTGCCCAATACGGTTAGTTCGCGTTCACGTCCGCGTCAATCACGCATATCACAATTAATTGTGCCTAAACTCTGCAGTGTATTTGGTTTCTGTTCTACTTTGCCCAATCCGTCGAGTGGTTGTATGTGGCCAGAGTCTGTGCCGGCCTAACCGGCGGCGGCATGTTCGTTGTGCTGCCCATTTTCATTGGCGAAATCGCCGACAACAGGTATGTGATGTTGGTAATTATCAGCCTCCGGCAATTGTCTGACAATGGCTCTATTGTTTGCTTCAGTATTCGTGGCAGGCTCTGCTCCTTCTTCACGCTGGCCATCAACACGGGCATATTGATTGGCTTCATCATCTCGTCCTATGTGCCGTATCATGTCATTCCCTGTGCCGTGGTCGCCCTTCCCCTGCTCTATCTGTACATGTCGACGCGTTTCCCGGAGCCGCCGCAGCAACTGCTGCGCTGGGGTCGCCACGAGGAGGCGCAACAATCGCTCAAGTATTACCGCAGCTGCGATGGACCTGCTCCCAGTGCGGAGGCACAGCGTGGCTATCAGAAGCAGTTCGACGAGATGCGACAGGCCATCGAGCTGCAGATGAAGGAGCAGAACAACGAGAGCCTGGCTCTCTCGGATTTCTGTAAGTCTTCTCTCTGGAAAATTGTCGAATCGATTTGAATTGTGGATTAAATCCCGCAGGCAACAAGACGGCAGTCAAGGCAATTGTCACGGGTTTGGTGCTGATGATTGCCAACATTTTCACGGGCACGTTCGCCTTCATCAACTACATGTCCAACATCTTTGAGGCCGTGCACACGCAGCTGGAGCCGAACACCAACACGATCATCATCGGTGCCGTGCAGATCGTCGGCACCTTGGCCTCCATCTACCTCGTGGATCGCTACGGCCGCAAGATCCTGCTTGTCGCCTCGTGTGCCGGCAGCGCTCTGGGCACGGCTGCCTTTGGCATCTACGCCTTCTACGCCGAGGAAACCGATGCGGATCTGTCGGCCTTCTCGGCCTGGCTGCCCGTCACCATCATGGCCTTCATCATCTTTGTGGCCAACGTGGGAGTCATCTCGGTCACCATGGTGGTGCTGGTCGAGGTGTTGCCCTACAAGATTAGGGCGGTGGCCACCAGTGCTTGCCTGGGCTGCTTGAGCTTCTTTGCCTTCACATCACTCAAAGCGTTCCCCCTGATGATGTTCTACTTTGGCCTGGCTGCCACCATGTGGGGCTGTGCGGCGGTCAGCGCCCTCTGCCTCTTCTACGTCTCCATCTTTCTCGAGGAGACCAAGGGCAGATCCATCATCTAAACTCTCACTCTCACTTTCCATTCATCACATTTACCCACTTTAAGCTTATGCTAAATAAAGGCTTTTGAACAAACATATTCTATTTGCGTTTTGAACTCTAGCAATTCCCATGTGCTTCAAATGGGCTCGTCTCCGAGATAAAATTGTTGCGCTTCTTGGTTTAATGCTCATGAAATTTTAATGATCTCGAGATTATTTAATAAACAGATTTTGTTAACAGACAGTTCACATATCTTTGTACATTTCCAAGCACTTCATTCATCACAGAGTTATGGTGGGCTCAGAGATTTGTATATTTATTAAAATCTTTTGGGAACACACTCAACTCTAGTGTCGGAAATGGCAAAAATAATTCAGGTACAATCTAGTGTCTAAAAGGAAATATTAAATTAAGTATTAAGCCAATGATTCCTTTAATTTAAAGACTTGAATTACTTTGAACTTGTTAAAAGAAAACATTACGATTGAAATATTACGATGACTAAAATCGGAATAAATAATTCCATTAATTCCACAATAAAATTCACAAATGTGAGTGAATTAATATTACAGGCCAATTAGACATTTTCTACAAGAGCAGTGACTTTGTAAAAGTAAAAGGATTTGTTCCACTTAAATATTATTGCCAATATATTTTTCTAAACAAATATCAAACTACATCTCGTTGGTGCGAAATTTATATTATTTCAACGAAGAAAATTGATTAAGGATTGATGAAAAATACACATGCTAAATCGATTGCTATTATTCGATCGATTATTAAAGACAAATCGCCAACAATTCACTCTAGTGGCGAAAGCGAGTATAGCAAAAGCCACTAAAATTCGCATTCAGTCGTAGTTCGTAGTTCGTAGTTAGTAGACAGCTGCTACACATCACCATATAATAAAATGTTCTCATTTATGGCCAGAGAGTCAAAGTCTTTTCGGGGCGTGGACTGTGTGTGGATGGCGCTGTTTGCGGGAGAAGTGCTGTTGTTGTTGTTGGTGTTGGACGGCATTAAACCAAAACAAACGAACTGCTACCAAGCCATAAAAACGTTGTGACATGGCTTAATTTATGAGCTGGCTGGTGGCCAGGCTGTCGACGCTTGCCACAGGGCCTCTAGCATTGCCACCTTCGTCTCTCTGTCTCTCTCTCTCCTCTATCTGCCTCTCTTTCTCTGTGCTCCCTTGGCTGGGAGACAGTAGCTGTAGCTGCTGTTAATGTCGTGTCAACAATTAGCTTTGTTAGCATTATTATTTATAAGTGCGCGCATTAATCCCTCCCGACTGAAGCGACGACTCAACAGCGTTCAGCAAGTGTCAGAATTATACTCCCATCCCATCCCATCCCATCCCCATCTGCTCTTCCCATTTCCATTTCACTCTGGGAATCACTTAGTTGTCGCCTGACTCGGTTTAATGCGGCAAAATGACGTCGTGAAAAATCGCAAATGGAGGAGGGGGTGATGGCAACAATATTGCGAGGATATCTTTGCGGCACATTTAAGATACAATATGCAAGGCATAATGTCAATTCAATAAGCATATATTTAATTGTTATCGGCATGATTCGCATAAATGGGACTATCAAAGCCAAACATATATTATTTTCTTTAGACGCCCCTTCACAATTCTGATGAATCATTGTGATTATGTGTGTGCCGATAACAATACTACGCTTTACTTTTCACAACTGTCGAGTTGCTACTTAGTCCCATTCCCATTATGCCAGATGTTTTAGCCTTTGAATCTTTTCTTGCAATCCAAGTACTCAAATTGCGATATGAAAAGGCAATGATATTTCACATCGTTCACATCGATAAGTTATAGATTTCTATGGTGCCAATATTACAGGTGATTCATTAGAATTTAGGAATATTTGAAGGGTGAGGGATACTGCAATGTTGGTTAAAACTATCACTTTATTAAAGAGATTATAATTGAAATCTTAGTAATCAATTTAATAATAATTGCATAGTAATGTGTCAAAAGCTCTTTGTTCAAAATAATATTAAATTATGTCACGGGAATTTCCACAAGAGCAATTTCAGTAGAATTATACTACGGCTTCTTGTTGCCCTTCAGGTTTAATTGTTTTGCTAAATAGCACACAAAATATTGACTTTACTGAATACAAAGTTTTTCTGTATTTATCAGAAATAAAATGTATCTTATACCTTAAATAAATAATTACAAAATTTTTAACCTATAAGCAACCTAATGAAAATGTTTAGCATTACTTTGGAAGAGTATTTTCGCGACGTATCATTCCCTTGCCCTATAAAGCAACGTGATTAAATAATAATCATACGCACTGTTGCCCCCCAAGGCACCTGTTGGCAGTAGAGAAAAAAAACTCCCGTCGCACGGCTGCTGCGCTGAAGCCCCTTGTCGCAAAAATTAAACACTCACAGAGATATTGCTGGGAAAGCAAAGCTATCTGCGCTGCCTCTTGAGGTTGTGTGCGTTAATGTTTGTTATTGTTTTCTTTTCGCTGTCGCGTGTTTTAGTTTGTTTTACTAACAATTTAAATTACCTAAGTGAAACTTAAATTGTTTTCGTTTTATTCGCCCAAGTGCCTTGACTTTCAAAGCAATGTTAAACAAAGTGCAGTCGCCTGCTCGAGGCGACTAGTCAACCACAAGATACTCACTACTTGAGATACTTCTCATGACAAAATAATCAAGCAAACTTCCTTGCTCGATATATACATTTTTTAGCAGTACTTACAACTACTGATAGTCATCCTGATGACTTAAATCATTTTTGATTGTAGTACATTTTAAGCTGCCCCAGTTTAAATATTTCTGCAGGGTATGCGAATCGGCTTAATCTGCGACAATATTGATTGATTTCGCAATTTGTAAATTCTGTAGCCAACATAAATAATAAATATTATTTGGCAAATGCTCCGGAAATGAGCAAATTCTCACACACACAACGGGGCGTATACGCAATTTGATTTAAGTGCCACCACAGCGAAATATGCGACACAATGCAATTAATTAAATTTCACAAATTATCTTAATTAGTGTTTGCTGTTTTTTTTGATTGTGTACTTAGCTGGATATCGATTTCGTTCTTATTTGCCTTCTGTATTAAGTAACAGGCTTTTAAGCGTTTGCACACAAAAAAACATTTATGAAAAATGCAATAATGAAAATCACCTCTTAATATTCCGCAAATTAATGTCAACTAGCTGTGTCAATGACAAACGTTGGCATTTTCATATTATTTAATCCAAATACATGTTTCCAATGGCAACATCCATTGCGCTAGGGCCAATTAAAGCTGTTAAATAAAGGTAATTTTACACAAATCCCAGAGTTTGTGGCTAGCTCGAATACAAATAAATAATTGGCGATAAATGAATGGTAAAATTAATCCAAATTCCCTTTAATTTCAGAAGCATTCCCCAGTATTACTCGGAACTATGAGCAAAGCCATCTTCAAGAATGCTGCGTTTGGAATTTTGTAATATTTTCATCTCGTACACAGCGCTCTCGTTGCTGCTGGGCAATGTGGCCGCAGTTGTGGGCAACAATCGGAATGTCACCCGCCTTCCCCTTTCTGCTTCCACAACAACTTCAATGCCCCTGCCAACAGATGTAGCTTCCGGAGTTCCAAGCAATATGACCACAATATCGACAATATTCAGTAACAATAGAAACAAAACCGAGAACAATGGCAAAATTAACATTGCAAAAGGATTGAATAGCCTAGAAGGGCAGCAAAGTAGCCTGAATGTGAGTAAAACCTTTTAACTTTCAGAAGTGTTGCAACAAAAGCAAAAGATTTGTGAAAAATTGGCTAACCAAATATTTGGCAATTGCTTACAAAATGGCTATTCAGTAATTCCTTTTGTTTTTCACAAATAAATTATATATTAGGCAAGAATAAAAGCGTTTTCGTAAGCTTAATAAAAGAGAACAAAATATGTATATTTTTAAAATAATATCTGAAATAACTTCAAATAAAGTACTTTTCATATACTGTTATTTATGCAGATAGCTAATGCTGAGTCAGAAAATATTTATGGCAACATTAAACATTTCCTTGTAGTCATTAAATAATGCAAATAATGCTTTAAACGAAAATTGTGCACTGTTTAAATTGCTTCAATTGACTTATACATATATTATTCGAAATAATTCGAATTAAATGTTCTATCAATTGTAATGATTCCGATTAACGCACCAGGTGAAAGCAATTAGGCCGGAAATCACCAACCTGAGCACAGAAGTCACTTTGTACATGCAGAAAATACCACGGCTGCAGGTGCATTGGCAGGATAATTTGCCCAAAGGTGAGTGCAACAGCATGGCAAACACAAATGAGTGGTTTTTTTGAATGCAAATGCAAATACATTGCAGGTACCACATACAATGTGCTCGTGAGTGCCGTGAATAGCACTCGCTGCCCCGACGCTCCCTGCAGTGAGTACACCATCAAAGGGAAGCCCGCCAAGTTTATTTATCTGCCGCAAAGCCCCAACCCCAATGTGGAGTCTGTCGATTGCAATTATATGTTCGGCTGCCAGTACAACGTCACTGTGGAAACATCCAATTTACTCGCCCGCCGCTCCATGCGCATTTTTATACCGCGTATGTGTTCAAATATCCTTATGTCGATAAGCGGATTATCGATTATTAATTTGCGCTCGCCCTCCTGACAATTTGCAGACTGTGTGGCGGGAAAGTGCTCTTGCCAAATGACGCCGTCGCCGCCAAAAATATTGGCCAGGGCCAAAATGCAGGCCAACGACACCATCAGCATTGCCTTCACCATTCTGGCTGGCGAGCAGCTGCGTCAGGAGCCCGAAACGCCGCCACATGAGGCACTGCAGGCATACAAAATGCAACTGAAGTGAGTGTACTCGAAATGTTTTAAATCCAGCCAATAAAACTGCTGCAGCTCACAATGCATTCATTCACAATTCATCTTAAATTCAGCAGGACAAACTGAATTGCTAACGAATAGCTAAAAGTTTGCCATTCAAGCGAAATATTTGAGCTGTTTGTTGTTTTCGCTCTGCATGATTTAAGAATACGAATTCCAACAATTTATTGATGTAAATAATAGCAAACACAATTGGATTAAAAGATTTAGTTTTGTAAAACGAAATCGTAACTGCCAATTAATAAGATTGTATTGGAATGAAATCAAATTGAGAAATTCTTACCTTGCACCTTTGAGTGAGGAATTTTGCATAAATATTTCAATGTTCAAGCATTTTCAAAAAGTTTTATATAAGAATAGTTTTGCTTGAATACTAACAACAACTTGGAAGAGAATTCTGGCCAAAATAATAACATCTCCAGGTTTGCACGTGCCCATTTTTGAACTATCGGAAATGGTCTCAAAAGTTATTCACCAAACCTTTTTATGAGGTGCAAAACCAGCTTTTACTATATTTAGTGGCCTTGCATTCTCCCAAAGTCAATCACTGATTCCTAGAAGTGTGTTGTGCTGCGGTTGTTTGTGCGGTTCATGGTTGCGTAAAGTTTTCGGAAATGCAAAAACTTAATTAATTGCTCACAGAATCAACGAGGAGGGCAATCCTTCCCTGCCCTGGGGTGGTGTGCTCAAGAATCTATTCAATCGGATGTATAATCTCAGTGAGTTGCACTTTAAGCCCACAAGCAAAGGATACGACGGCAACATGACGTTAACTTTGGGCAAACAATTGAAGGAGAAGGCCTCGCTTAATCTGCAGGCGCTCATCATTGATGCAAATGGATGCGAGGGACCCCGAAGTGTTACAAAGGTGCCAGGTGAGCACACACACGTTGTACCCTAATTATATATAGAGTGAGCTTAACCAAATTGAACTTTCCATTTTGAAACAGTGCCCGCCCATCCATTGGTACTAAGTAGCGATGCTAATTTGGTACGTTAACGCTTAGAGTCGCTTGAGTGTCTTTCAAATTTAATCCTTAATTGCCATGCAGAACAACTCGCTCATCGTAATGGCCACGTTGCTGATAGCCGTCATTCTAACCGGTCTATTGCTGCTGATGATGCGCCGTCGGCGAGCCAGGAATAATGCCCAGATGCAGAAGGAGCAGATTTACATGCAGTCCTTTGGTGCATCGCCCGTTGAGTGAGTGTTCATAGTTTTACGTTGTTTTCACATTGTTTTCGCATAGTTCTAATTCTTTTGTCCTTTTTGGCAGAATGGAAGACAACATCAATTATGTGGATAAATATGTGGAGGTAAGCCAAATAAAGCAAGGCAAAACAATGCAAAACAACTTACATTGTCTATTGAAGTTGCTTGCTCGAGAAATAATGTAAAAGTCAAACATTACAAACGTATTTGAAAGTAGTTCAATGTTTTACGTCGAAATGAAATCGAATTTTAAACAATTGATTGATTGACACACGAATTTAAACACTCTGCAGGTTATACTACGTTTAAAAATACTGAGAAAAACCCATAATTTACATTGAAGAAAAAAAAAAAAAATTCTACAACGATAGAATTTTACTCTGGAGCTAAAGAAATTCGAGTGAAACTGAAATTAAACTCGGCCATTATTCAAAAGCAATTAAAATTCCATCAAAAATCGAGCTGATCTGTTGAATTGTAAATGAAAACTTTTTTTTTTTAAATAAATTTAGATGTGTGAATTTACAGGAATTCCCAGAAATCTATTGTTTTTTCCCCATTTCTAAATGTATTATTGAAAGTTCATTATTTCATAAATTAATCCATTTAAAAAATCCGATTTTATCGTTGGCTTGTAAATGGAAAATAAATTCTTTTGAAAATTTATTTAAATTGTCACCTCGAAAATTCATTGAAATATTTTTATTGTTTTCAATATTTGGAAATTAAACAAATATTCTGCGTACTGCGAGCTGCGAGATTTTATAAACAAAATATGGTTTAATTGTTGTCTTATAAATATCAACTTTATACTTTTGAATATCATTTTAAATTGCCAACTTAGAAATCTGTTGTTATTGTTAAATGTTAAATTTGATGAACTATTAATTTATAAACACTTTGTTAATTTCGGAGGAGTTTATGTGAAATTTTGCTTAATTTTCCCATTATTTTGCAACTCTAATTTAAATACGCCTTACATCATTAGCTTTATTAGCGAATTTGGTCGATGTACCTTATAAGTTAATCCTTCCCTCAATTTGCAATTCGATGACACTTTAAGGATTATTAAGCCATTAGGCTAAGCCAAAAGGATGGGCCTGAATCACATGCAAATGTCGACTAATCGATTCTATTATTATGTTTCACAGCAATCGCAGGCTCTGGGCCTGGCAGACATATTCGAGGTGCCGCACTCGGCGATTCACATTGGACAGATGCTAGGCGAGGGGGCCTTTGGCAGGGTTCACGAGGCAACGGCCATCAACTTGCGTCGCATGCGGGGCACAACTATTGTGGCCGTGAAACAGCTTAAGAGTAAGAAGCTCAAGAATCAATCGGTGTGAATTGAGGCGTAATAATTTGAAAAATGCAAATATGAATATTCTCCTCAGCAAATCCATCGGCCGATGAGGTGGCCGAGTTTCTGTCCGAAATCGAGATGCTCAAGGGCGTGGGCACACATAACAATGTGGTCTGCTTTTTGGGCTGTTGCACGATTCGGCCGCCCTATTTGATGATCATGGAGTATGTGGGACGTGGCAATCTAGTAAGTCCATTTACGCCTTACGACAAACAGCAACCCTTGCGAACCTAAAACATTCGTCTCCTAGCTAAACTATTTGCGTGCAGTGCGTCAGGAATTGGGTCAGCCAAAGACTCGCAATGCGAATTCGACAAGTTGCCGACCCAACTCGGCAGCAAGCGGATCTGGTGCATTCCACACATCGTCTACGGCCAAGGCCCAAACAGTCAACTACATCGAATTAAAGGCATCCAGCCAGAGCCGTGAGCTGGACAAATCCCTGTGCTCCACAAACTCGACCGGATATGCCTCAAATGGAGATGCCACTGGCGGCGATGTTCTCAACAGGCTGGCTAAGCCTTCGTTTTCGGAGAGTGAGTAGCCAACGAAGCGTAACAGCAGCAGCAAACATGAAAAGCTTTCAACATTTATGCACTCTTTTTGTAACACTTTATAGCCACTTACACGATTGTGGAAGACGAGGAGCCATTCGAGTACATTCTCGACAACAAGGAGCTGCATAACTTTGCACTGCAAATTGCAAACGGCATGCGATTCCTGGAAGAGCAGGAGATTACGCATCGGTAAGGCAAAGCTTTAATTAAGCTCAACTAGCTATCAACCGGGAGTCAACAAAGTGGTAAATCAACTACTTTAATTGGACTGTAGCTGACAATTTAATTCGATTACGGATCAAACACATCTTCGTTAACAATCCCCAATTAAAATGGCTTCGTCGAACTAGCAGCCCCAAGGAAATTGATTATCAATTCCGTAGAAATGCAGCTAATTAGAATTTCCAAGAAGTGTTACAAACAGCATAACCACATTGATAAGCAGTTTGTTGTGACTTTGACTTAATTTCATTTGTATAAATTTACATAAGCCTGCGGTTTTTAAAAATTCCAGCTCCAACTATTTAGAATTATGTATCAATATTGGTTTGCGTAATTCTAGGTAAAGATCAGTTAAGAACCGATTCCACATAATGCAAATGGGGTTTTTGAGGACAAGAACCATTTATAGCAGGTTAAACTATACTATATATGCTATTTTTAACTTTGCAGCGACCTTGCGGCACGCAATGTGCTTATTGACAACAACAAGACATTGAAGATATCCGATTTTGGACTCTCTCGACATGGCATCTACACGAACACAAAGACGCGAAAGGTGAGTGCGACAAACGGAAGGAAAATTAATGAATATAATGAAAATGTACAATGTACAATGCAGCTGCCATTGCGTTGGCTGTCGATTGAGGCCATTCGAGACAACGTGTACTCGAGCAAGAGCGACATTTGGGCGTATGGCGTGGTGCTCTGGGAGATTGGCACACTGGGCGCATCGCCATACCCGACCATAAGCAACAGCGAACTGATACCATTCCTCTTGTCGGGCAATCGACTGGAACGGCCCGAGATTTGTACACCTCAAGTGTACACCATAATGCTGCAGTGTTGGCTGGAAGAGCCCGAGGAGCGACCCACTTTCGATGCTCTCTACAAGGTGCTAAGTCCGAAGACCACCTATGTGGACATCAATAGTTTAAGCGACGACTACGTTTTTCCACCAATTAAAGAGTAGTTTGTATTTTGTTAGTTAATTAAATTAGTTAAGCAGATATCTAGATGTATTTTCTGCCACTATTCCAGTCCTTGATAATGTGCTTTTATAAAGCATGCATCCAAAAGGCAGCTATTGGAACAAACCCAGCGTCCACACAATTGCCCTTCCCCCCAAAACCCAACATAGAAACTAGTCGAAATCTAAATGTTATTTAAATCTGATGTATACGAATGTAAAATGTTGATGTGCTGTGAGTTCAAATTATACAATACCCTGTATATGTGTAGTATGTATAGTGAAAATGTCTGTAGGAATGAGAAAAGTCGATAGCATTCCATTCAATGAAAACATGTGATAAGTGCAAAGTAGAACTAGAGAATTATTAGTACAAGCATATATATGTACAGGGTATATCATAAATACATACATCTGTATATTTCCTATAAGCTTTTTAATGTACTGTTCAAATATAACCATT
Organism: Drosophila immigrans; assembly: GCA_963583835.1. NCBI lineage: Eukaryota > Metazoa > Arthropoda > Insecta > Diptera > Drosophilidae > Drosophila > Drosophila immigrans. The sequence goes on from OY757143.1 coordinate 34,501,282, forward strand.
GCATAAAGAAGAAATCTCTTGCTTGTTTTATGTTACTTGTGCAGCATAACTATTATTTATTTATATTTGTGTGCAGAAATTTGAAGTCACAAAGAGAAGCATGAAATTCTATAGTGCGCTGCAAAGTATGCTAAATGAAATTGAAAATTCACACTTACCTCAGGTTGTTTTAGTACTTGATGCCATAAATTTCATTCCAGCTGACATAACGCTTAATGTCTTCAGGTGAAACACTTTTGGAAACGTGCTGTAAAGCGCACATAAAGTCGGACATACTAACCGCTGGCAGCTGCAAGAGGAAAATTACTTCAATTAAATAAATAAATACAAATATGCTATTGCATCTCTACCTGTTGTGCATCAATTGTATCAATTTGGCTGCTGCTCAGTGAGCGCAACGGTTGCATGGCGGCATAGCGACATAAGCTGTCCATATCTGCGCCCGAATACCCTTCCGTAAGCTCAGCCAATCCCTCAATCTGTTCATCGCTCAGACTGTGCTGCACTTGCTTCAGCAGATTGGTGATAATCTGCTGTCGTGCCTGCGTCACAGGCAACGGCACATAGAGACGTCGCACGAAACGACGACGCACCGCTTCGTCCAGCTCTTGTGGACGATTTGTGGCGCCAATAATCATGATGTTGTCATCCTCGTTGGTTGCAGCGCCATCCAGTTGTATGAAGAATTCGTTTTTCAAGCGACGCGAACTTTCGTGCTCATTGTCAGAGCGTTGCGACAGCAACGAATCCACTTCATCCATGAAAATAATCTGCAAAATCAAAAAGGGTTTTTTTTTTTAAGTTTGATTCCAGCAAAAAGATAAGAGTTTGCAGTTACTTACAGCTGGCTGATGCGCTGCCGCCACAGCAAACAATGTTTTCACCAACTTCTCGCCCTCGCCTACCCACTTGGAAGTCAGTGATGATGGATTAATGCTGAAAAATGTGGCCCGCGACTGCGAGGCAATGCATTTGGCTATGAGGGTTTTACCAGTGCCCGGTGGACCAAACAACAGAACACCGCGTGGCGGACGACGCACACCTTTAAACAAATCGGGTCGCTGTAATGGATGTATAATGGTCTCCATGAACGTGGACTTGGCATACTCCAAGCCGGCGACATCAGACCAGGCTGCAGATTTAAGTGGTTAACGTAAGAGCAGGGCAAAAATAAGCGCATAATGGCTCACCTATGGTCTTGTATTTGTGCATGCTCTCGCGCGTAATTTGCTCCACCATTAAGGGGTCCAGGTGCGCCAATGATGGCAGCACAGTTCCATTAGGATTAACAGTGGTTTCAGCGGATGTCACAGAAGTTGTGGCACTTGGATGACTGCAAAAGAGCAAAAAACATATTAATAGTAAATCTAGCCACCGTTTAACTCGCAATTACTTTTCGCTTTGTCCAGTTGGCAGCACAAACTTGGCGTATACTCCGCGCCCTCGTCCGCCCAACGATTTCTTCTTGCTGTAGTTCATTAGATCGCAGCCAGCTGCAACGTTTTTCTCTCCAGGATTTTGCTTATTTTTCTGCAAGCCCATGTTAATTAACACTTTGTGGCTTTTCAATTAAAATGAACAGTCACTTTACCTGTGCATCGTGCAGCATTAATTGTTCCCTTGCGGTGCGGAAACCATCGAAAGTTACCGCAGTCTTGGACGGACTTTTCTCGACTTGGATTAATTTCTCGCTGTTATTGTTGAGGCTCCTGTTAATGCTGCTATTATTGCTATTGTTGGAGTTGCTGTTATTGTTGAGGGGGCCGATATTGTTGAGGGGGCTGTTATTGTTGTGATTGGCGCTGTTTGTTGCCGTTGGCCGATGTTGTAGGTCGTCAACCGTGATTTCATCATGCTTGCAGCTCTCATAGGTGCCGTGACATGGCAGAAAAGTTGAGGAACTTAAAGGCAACTGTGACCAGTCCAAAGTCATTTTGGTACCGGGGCGCGCTCGACGACTCTGCGATAAAAGCTGCTGACAACCGGCCAGACGCTCCTTCAAGTATAACTCAGTGCTACTCGACTTTTGCAGTTTCTCCTGGTGCTCTTGCAGTATGTCATAGTGTAAGGATTCGCTTAAATTGCTTAAATATTAATAAATATACATATATTATTCAACCTCTGTTCAATGTAAATTCACCGCTTACCGCGTTGCGTGCGCCAGCAACACGTTCTGAGTACGCCAAGCGTTTTGTTTATCGCTTGCACTTGCATTGCTGTCCAGCCATATATTTTCACTAGCCGCATAAGCCTCAGACCATTGCTCGTCAGTCATCTTGATGGTTGCGCACAGCTTAAAATAAATTTAGAAAATCACGTAGTTTTTGCGCCTATTTGGGTGATCTTCATGTGGTGGTGCGTCGATAACCCAATCGATAAGTTCTGGTAGTCTGGCAACAAAAGACAGCGTACAGCCGTAGCAGCCAGCTATTGTCCGGCTGCAATCAGTAAATCGATAACAAGCGATCAACTAAACGTTTCAACTAGTTTTAAATTTAAATCAAATAATTTGCTTTAATTACTGCATTCAATTAAAATGTGTTTGCAGTAAATGCAGCCATGTAATTTACTGCCAATAGTATCAAGTGTTGCATAAACATGCATGTTATTTGAGTTTAATTGCTATTAATTGATTTTAATTGATTTTCATTGCAACAATAAATTTTATGGCTCCCATTTAATTAGCATATATTGTAGGCGCCAGTCTTCAGTTGTACTAGCTGCCCTCGCGTCAAGTAAATTGCGTACAAATTCTGAGTAACCTCAGGTAGGTTATCTGCTATATGTGTAGGTTAAACGGAGATTTCTTCACTGTCAAAAGCCCAGAAGCTAAACGTACTAGACGCATTTTATCGCGGCATCATTTGTGGACTCACGTTGTACAAATATCGAAATGTATACAAAAAAATGAAATAAGCGACTCAGTCTGCTGGCTGGACGTTGTTTTTAAATTTGTAATATTGCGCATAGCGACACATAAGCGAGTGTGCAAGGTGCTCTTATCTCGCTGCGAGTCTGAGAAAATTAAACAAGTTAACCAAAGCTAGAGAAACTGTAATCCCAATAAATAGCGCAGGCTATGCATTAGCAGCCTCTCATTTCTCATGCAGTTCGTCGCGTAACCATCAACAGAACCAAGACTAAATTAAATTTGGATTTTAGAGCGACAACTGCGTCATGTGTCTGCCCAAGCAAGTCAGCGGAGCAGCCATCCAGAGCGTGGCCACCGCCATAGGTGAGTGAAGTGAAATAAAAACAAGAAATTAAATCACAATTCTAAATATCCGACAGGCAACCTGCTTTGCTTCAACTTTGGACTGATGTTTGGCATAACGCCCGCTCATGTGACGCTTTATGAATCGCAGCTATTGACGCCACTCAATAAAGCGATTGATCCAACAGCTTCGTCCTTCTTAACCGGTTACCTATTTCTGAGCGCCGCTGTGGGCGCCGCTGTCTCTGGATGGCTGGCGTTGCGCATTGGCCCCAAGTCAGTGCTGCTCTGCTGCGGTCTCCTCCAGATTGTGCGTAAGCAGTTTAAATTGTTGACATCACCTGCTACATGTTTACCTTCTGCTTGCAGTTCGGTTGGTTCTGCATCCACTTTGGCTTCGACATCGTGCACATTTATGCGTCGCGGATCTTTGGCGGCGTCGCTGCCGGCGGCTGTTTTGTTGTGCTGCCCATTTTCATCAACGAGATTGCCGAGACGCGGGACAAGGCCGCCCGTCTGACCTTCACCATCGAGCTGTGGCGCACTGTGGGCATCTTGGCTGGCATTCTGCTGGGCTACTATGTGAAGTATCAGTACGTGAACATTGTTGGCTGCCTGGCGTCGTGCGCCTTCTCGCTGTGCTTCCCCTTTGTGCAGGAGACTCCGCACTATTATCTGCGCAAGGCGGATGTGCCGTGCCTGGAGAAGTCGCTGCGCTGGTATCGCGGCATCCGCGACATCGATGATCGCGAGCAGCCCGCCTATCTCCAGGAACTGGCCGAGTTCAAGGCGGAACTCAAGCAGCAGAGCAGCAGCAGCAGCACCTCGTCGCATCTCTCTCGCGGCTATATTGTGCGTCTGATTTGCGTCAGCTTTCTGCTCACCGTTTGCGCCAAGCTGAGCGGCGTCCTTGTGGAACTGAACTATGCTGCCGACTTCCTGGGACGCACCGGTTACTCCATCGAAGTGAACTATGTGGTGCTCGCCTCGGCCCAATGTGTGGGCGCCTTGCTTGCTCGCCTCTTTGGACCGCAGCTGCCACGCAAGGTATTTCGTATATTTAATCTGTACTAAGCATATTGTTAATCCTTGTGATTGCAGCTCCTGCTCTGTCTCTCCTCGTTGCTGGCTGCCTCGGCTGTCATTGCCTTGGCAGCATTCAAGCAATTTGGCTCTGGTTGGTCATTAGGCTCTGAATGCGCTCGTCATTTGCCCATTGTGCTGCTCGGCATTCAGCTGCTGTTCGTTAGCTTCGGGCTTTATCCGCTTGCTGCTGTCGTCAGCAGCGAAGTTCTGCCCACAAAGGTAAGCCCATTTCTGGTGAATCTATTGCAGCTAATGCGAGGCTGTGCAGCGTATTCAGTTATCTTCTGAGAAACACAACAAAGATATTTGCAATCTGCTTTTGCCAATGAAAACAGTTTCTACTCGTAATTTTAAGTCCGATCAAAAGAAACGTTGAGTTTAATGCAGAGCAAAGCGAAAGACAACTCCATTTAACAAAATTTCTGCATTATAAACAGACACATTTAGACATAAATTTAAATATTGAGAGCGACATTGTATTTTTCAGCTGCGCTATTTCCACGTCGAGGAATCGAATTAGAATATGAATCTAGTTTTTGCAAAGTATTCTCTTTCTCTAGGCAACTGTAGCTCAAACACGTAGCATACTTTTAAGCGTCTGCCATAAACGCAGTAGAAACATTTATTGTACAAAGTTTGGTACTTGAAAAAGATTGAATATTTGTTATTTTATGCAAAGTGGAATATTTTAAGCACCACAAAATTAAAGTCGCATTGCCTGTGAAGGTTTAAATTGATGAATGTTTTACCAAGCAAAGGGATCAATAAGGAATTAGATTGCAATTAAAGCCGCATTACCTTTTGTTCCGTGACAGTTTAAATTAATTAATTTTAAAGCAAAAGGATCAACGACAAGCAATTTAATTAAACAAATGTGTCAAGAGGGTAGCAAACATTTGGGCTTTGCAATGCGAAATGCAAAGTTTGCAATCAAGGTCTCAAAAGCAAGTTTGCGCGAGTTCATTTTTAATTTCGTGGAAAGACCAACAAGTGTTACGCTTACAATAAGCGCTGTTAGCTTAAAGTTTAAACTTTAAATTAAATAAATTTGTCTTGCAAATTTCCCACACACAGCTGCACGACCTGCTCTACTCGATAGCCTCGGCCTGCTCCTGGCTGTTGCTCTTTGGCATGATTGAGGTAATTGAAGGCTGATAACGAGAAGAGGACTTTAATGAACTTTGCTTCTCAATTAATTTCAGGGCTTCAACGCGATGAAGGAAAGCCAACGGTTTGGACTGACGCCTTACCTGTTGGTCTTTGCGGCTGCATCGATTTTCGTCGGACTGATTTCGTTGCCTTTGCTGCCCGAGACACGCAACCGTCGCGCCTCGGCTGTGCAACGGGATCTGGGCTATGTGGAGCAGGCGGGGACGGTGGCCAAGACGGCCGATGGGGGCAATGGACACGTTGCAAGGCATATCTGAAGTATTGCAATTAGCTCTAAGTATTCGAAATAAGATTTAGGCAAAACGACTTTCATTCATGTGATACATGGGGGAAGTACAATTAATGTGGATTAAGTATCTGTAATAGGCGTAATTGAAGCTCTGCCCAGCAACCGAGCTCTGATGAAATACGGTGCCGCTTATCAGCCAATTATCTAATCGTTTTTGTTGCGTAGTCATAGTTATGTACTTACGACTTTATGGCCGAAGACAGCAGCAGCCGCCTCTGATAACCGACAACAAAAAAACAAAACAAAACAAGACTGGGTGCAAATGGAAATCAGGATCGTCAGTTATCAGATCGAACTTCATTATGAGGTTCTTGTGGCTGCGCTTATCTGTTTCAACACTTTCCCATTCACAGCCATAAATCAAACACGTTCGCTGACTCACTAATCCAAATTTACATCTGACTGAGATAGATTGCCCGCAAATATTTGCTATTCATAATTTTACGAGTGTTTGCCAAGAGTATCTCTACAGTCATTTAATTAAAATTTAGAGCACTACTAAAAATACAGACGTGTGTATGTGTTTAATCTGCTCGCCTCGCCCATGGCTACTGATATGATGCGAGAGCCCTGAAAACGTGATTGAAGCACACCCACTGACAACCCAACACATTGGCAATGACAATGACGCTCCTCTATTCCTCTATTCTACGCGTACAACTACTATATGTATATAGTATAGGTTTAACCTGCATCTGGCAATCGGAGTGCGAGCACATGTGCATCACTTGTTATTCCAGGCGCATATCGCAAATTGACAAGCTACGAGAGCGAGTGTGAGTCGAGTAAATAGCAGCATGATCGAAATATATTAATTATAGTATAAAAGAGTTCTTATGAAGAAGATGGGATACTCTAATGAACAAGTAAATATATTTGATTTTATAACAAAATGAATATTGTAGATATAATTATACTATGTTCCAACGCCAATATCTACATATATCTATGTCTACAATTCCATTTACGTATATATCATCTCTTAAGTATATACCAAAATAATTCTCTCTTAGATTTTAATATATTTGTTTACATTTTCGCTACATTTTAATTCTCAAAATAATAAGTAATAATTCCAGAATTAATTTCTCTTTCAGTTTCTCTTTATATTTGTGTATATCTTTATGTTGAATTTAATAGATTTATATTTACTATTAAAACTATATCCACATTATTTCAAATATTCCACTCGAAACTATCTATCCATCCATTTCTTAAATCATTCGCTACTTTTCAATACGTAAAATCGATGTACCCTCGAGTTACAGTGTTACAATAAAATAGATAGTGCAAATATAATCACAATAGTTGCCGCTTAATACGAGAATAACGAGAAAACAAAGCGCATTGACAGTCTGGGGGCAATTAGAACAGTTGTTGTTGTTGTCGCTTGTTGCTGCGGATTTGCTTAGTTCTTGTTGCTCAGATGCAGAGCTGGAGCATAATAACAGAGTAGTGATAAGAGACACACAGCACAATTCGCACACTCTGTTTTCCAGGCAGTATCTATCCCTTTCTCTGTCTCTGTATCTGTATCTCGGCAAGTTTACAATCTATGTGCATACGAGCGTGCGCTGCTTTTTTTGTTGTCCGGGTTTTGTGCGATTTAAATACCCATGTATAAAAGTTATCAAGCGGAAACTACGCCGGTTTAGTTCGCCACCAACCACGTTACGTTGCCCAGAGCAGTCGAGGGACTCCTGATCTCATCGCTAAGGACGAGTAAAAGGATAATGACAGACTAAGCCCTTTTGCAGTCTATGAATCAAAAAGTTATATAAATAAAAGGAAGCGTCGCGATGAGTTCTACAGGCGACGTTAAATTTCAATATCTTGCCGCCATTTTCGGTTCGTAATCGGGTTTTACTTCCTCACTCTGTGTATGTGTTAAGTTCAAGAGTTTTGGACTGGTGTAAAGGATTTATTTGAATTTAGATGAGCTGTAACTAAGCAGCAATCAACATTTGAATTGAAACAAGTGAAAGAAAGTTAATCATACGTGACCTAAATTGAAATTAAAATTTTAGCACTCAAGTGAAAGTTAATTTACGATATCTGAAAAAGCTTTTGCTGCTGCTGGAAGAAATTGCGAACTTGACAATGATTTAAATTTGCGTTAAAGCGGTCGAGAGCAAATCAAAATGTGCTTATTGAAATTATGTGAAGACAGCTTGACTCTGTCCCGTCTAAACAATAGTGTCAATGTCTACCCCGAAGGCGTACAAATATCTGAGCACAACTGTCCCCTAAGCGCTTTAAAACATTTAGTTATATTTCATTTTCAAGTCTGAAGGCCACAGCTGCACTGGCTATAACTTTTTACTATATAGTAGAATTCATTTCTAAGTTGCAAATTCATAAATTATTTAAAATGAAACAAAAATATATTTGTGCTGATTTAAAAAGTATGGATCCTGTCAGAATAAGTATAGATACTTTATATATATATATGTATATTATATATATAAAGTAATTCATGGACATACGCATATATGTATGTATATGATATATCATATCATATGCCATATCTTCTTACATAGATCTTACACAGTGAAGTACAATTTTGAATACATTTGTTTCATTGTACAATACTAAAATGACTTTAAGATAAAAAAGTGCATGAAGAAGCGTTCGCTGAATAAAGAAATGATTTTCCAAGACACAAATAACTTATTTCCAGGAACGCTGCTCAAGAAAGTGCGTTGTGTGAATGCTTAACTATGTATATCTATAATTCGTACTTAATGCTTTAAGTGTGAGCAGATTTAGTGCTACTCTCAGCAATTGTCATCTTCCTGGATAATAAAGATAAGACTGTCATTAATGGTGGTGAGAAATTTGCTATCTTGTGGTCCATATTCGTTGACGCATCTCTACGTTTGCCTGTCAACGAACTCAGATACTTTGCTGTAGATAGCTAAGCATAATTATGGCAAAGAATAAAGAATATGCAACAAATTCAGACAATTAAACAACAATACATTTTTAGTGACTAGTGGCATAATTAATAAGCTTAAGCTTGTTAGGGAGAATATAAAAAGCAAGAATATAGTCTGCTTTTAATCCAAAAACTGTGTTTAAGTTTTGCATCCGCTTGCAGAATACAACTTTTTACTCTTAGTTATGCAGAAGTTAACTGATTTAATATTTCTTTTGACGTTTCTAGTCAATATCGCGTCCATTTCGTTTGGCGCCTACTGCGGCTGGCCGTCGTCCAGTTTTCTAGAACTGGGCAGCGATGAAAGTCCGCTGGAGACGGGACCACTGACCAAACAGGATCAGGGTAATGTGGCTTCGGTGCTGTGTCTGGGCGGGCTCATTGGCAATGTATTCTTCGCCTGGTTGGCAGAGCGTTGTGGCCGCAAGAGTTCGCTGCTGTGGGTGACGCTGCCATCGCTGGTAGGTGACGATTAATCATTGCTATCAATTCAGATTGATGGAATTCTGTTCATGTTCTCCGTTCTTAGCTGGGTTGGGTGCTCATTCCCTATGCAAGGAATCCCACGCATTTGATCGCAGCACGTTTTCTGGGCGGCGTCGCTGGCGGCGGCGTCTTTGGCGTAATTCCCATTTACATCGCAGAGCTGGCCGAGGATAGGTGAGTACAAAATGCACTTCTTCCCAATTGATTATTTGTTCTTTTCGCATCAAAAATATAACCAACTTCATTATCTAACAACTTTGCGTGTTACGAAAACAACAAGTAAATTATTGTAGTACTTTTTGAACAAAACTTTTAGTATAGCAAACATAATTTTAATAAGGCTGAGTTAGAGTTTCATGCATTTACCACAAATATTATGATTAATTACAAATAAGTAAAATCATATAACTCGAAAGTAATTAATATTGTGTGAACAAAAAAAAACACAAACCAAAAATAATGATTATTTTTAATTATTATTTTCTTTGCTCGAAATAAAATTTACTTTCCGGTTACAGTTTTCACTATCAATTAATAGATTAGCGAGAAAGCGGGAATGTAGACAACAGAGAGAAGAAGAATGAAATTGAGCCAAGTTTGTCAGTCCTTCATTGAAATTCCGTGAATTTGCATTTCTCAGGAATTATCAGAAGTTGAGCTATTTAGAGACAATACTTAGAATTTCACGCATATTAAGTTTATTCTTCTGCTCCTTCGAATCGATAAAGTAAACAAGTTAGAGGACAGCAAGTTGTTACATTCGAAATGGTTTCAACGAATTCAATCGATTGGATGAGCTTAAAATTGCATATGGTGAAATTTAAAGCGACTGCAGTCATTGTCTTTAAATGGGTAACTAATAACATCGTTCTATCTCTCAGCGTCCGTGGCGTTCTGGGGACTTTCCTGGTGCTCACCTGCAACATGGGCGTCGTGCTGGCCTTTGTGCTGGGCTACTACTTCAACTACGCCACCGTGGCGTGGATTGTGTCCACGCTGTCGGTGCTGTTTCTGGTCTGCTTCTGGTTCATGCCCGAGACGCCACAGCATCTGATGCAGAGCAAGAAGCCGGAGCAGGCGGAGTACGCGCTGCGCTACTATCGCAACATACGCTCCCGGCAGTCCAAGGAGCTGAGCGAGGAGCTGCAGCTGGAGCTGCACAAGCTGCGTGCGCCCGAAGAGAAGGCGGAAAAGGCTAGCGACGACAATGTGGATGACAATGCGGTCACTTGGGCGGACTTTGGTAAATTTCCACGTCTACTGCATTTGTTAAACTGTCCATATTTAATGTTGCATTCTTTAGCTGCTCCCAAGGCGCGCAAGGCGTGTCTAATTGGCCTTGGTCTGGTGGCCTCCAATCAGGGCTGCGGCTGCTTCGCCATGCTCAACTACACGGCCATGATTTTCGCCGAGTCCGGCTCCAGTTTGCCACCCGCCATAGCCGCCATCATTGTGGGCGTCATTCAGGTGGTGGGCTCCTATGTGGCCACCCTGTTGGTGGAGCGTGCCGGCCGCAAGATGCTGCTGCTCATCTCCGCCGTGGGCATTTGTCTGAGCCAGCTGACAATGGGAGCGCACAGCTACCTCAAGAGCGTGGGCCACGATACGACGGACTATGATTGGGTGCCCGTTGCAGCGTTCTCGTTCATGCTGTTCATCGCCTCGTGGGGACTGTTGACGCTGCCGTTTCTGGTGATTGCTGAGATTATGCCGCCCAAGATACGCAGCACGGCCAACATGCTGCTGATGTCCGTTCTCTGGGTCATCTCAATGTGCACCATCAAGGCAAGTGCAATTAATTAATCGAACCTTCGCACTCTATAGTATTGTCAATTGCAATTACAGCTCATTCCGCTGATAACGGGCGCTTGGGGCATGCACGGTGTTGTGTTCCTCTTTGCCAGCTTCTCGCTGTGCGGCGCCCTCTTCATTGCCATGTTTGTGCCCGAGACGAAGGGCAAGACCATCGAGACCATTCTGGCCAACTTGTAGTGATAGTGATTTGTTGCCTTACTTACTCGCATTGTTTTTATGGTTATCATTAAATGTATTAAGAATGTTACGGCGTTTGCTTATCATTTTCGCCAGGCAGGGCAGCAGACAGTTGGCATCTTTTGTTGTAAATTCCCACAAACTCATCCACTGTCTCCCCGGCTCTCACTGTGAAGGCCATTTGCTGCCTTGAACTTACTGTTGATTAGATTAAATGCCGCTGGCCAAATACAACTATCTTTATGAGTGCAGCTGAGCTTAAAGCAGCTTCTGCTTCTGATTCAGATTTTACTTGTCACTTTTAAGTGCATCCCTCGACTGCTCTCTGTTTTTATGCTAATGCTGCTCTAATCCCTGGCGTTTATTACTCTTTAGGCATTGCTTTTGGGGATTTAATTTCTCGCATAATTTATTGGAAATAAATTAAAGTGATCTCCCCCAAAAAACGTAAACAACTTCTGGGTGCAATCTGCGACTAGCAAATACTCTACAATCGCATATCAGTTCAACCTGTTTGTGTACTGCTAATCTGGAATATATTTAAATTTGGACCAGTTCTCTATATCTCTATATCCCAGCGTTTCGAAACAAGTTCTTTGCAACGACACATGCTCCCTAATGTATGTCAAATTAGTTAACGAAGAGCAAATACTCTTCATTTTAACGAAAGAGCATCAGTAATTTAAAATTTAAATTTAAATGTGATTTACCATAAATTTCTCCAATATTTTTTGAACATGTATCGTATAACAGACTTGTATTGACTTTGCTGATTTGCATACACACATTAGGTTTGTAGCTTAAGCTGAGCTCTATAAATACGCGATGGCAACGCGTGAATCGGTTTAGACTGTTCTCTCTTTAACTCGTGTGTGGTTCAATTTGTTAATCATTCAATATGGTCTTCATGCATCTGGGCTTATCGACGTTCAACTGGAATCAATGCTTCGCAGCTTTAAGTGGTAAGTGCACAATTTGAACACTCTTTATTTTCACACGTCGGGTTTGTCAATTTCAATATTGTTAAACTAAATAAATGTTTTCCTTCGCTGTGATTTTCTGACTTAAAGAACTATTTCTAATAATTTTCTAAGGAGATATCACTTCTTTAAAAAGATTGCCAGCATTTGGCCGATGCTATTATTATTTGTTTAGAATTAAGACGATAAGGTTTGTATACTTAAATTAATTTTTTCCACTTACCACTTTTCAATATTGGGATCTGCAAAGAAAAAAACAAGTTTTAATAAGAAATTAAATTAAAACGAGAAAATAGAAATAATTGAGTGTGCTCGCCTGTGAAATAACCCAATTTTATAGAATAAAAAATATATATAAAAAAATACCAAATAATACACCAAAATAAAAAATAAATGACAGATAAATAAACTATTACAACTGAGCCAAATTCCCAAATTCGTTTTTGCTCTTATATGCTCCCGAAAGGAGCTCTAAAACATTGAAGGAAATTACAGATTTTCCAAAAGTTATACTATATTTTTAAACATATAAAAAGAATTTGCTATAGTAAATTTAATTTATTGAATATTTATTTTCGTATGAATATTTGCATTGTCTACTACGATTTCAAATTTGAATACAACAATGAAATTTATGGTACAGGTTTCACCACGATAATCGCTATAAATACGTCGACGACTCGATTTTATTTGATTAGAGTGTTTCTTTCTTCTATCGCATGCAGACACCGGTTTTGGTTACAAAATCAGCAGCAAAATGGGCGGCTCTAAGAGCACCAGAAATCAGTATTTTGCAGCTTTAAGCGGTTAGTTGAATTTTACAAAGCTGCCAGTTGAAAGTGCAACGAAGTGAAAGTGAAGAATGTGTTCAATAAATGTATCCATTGTGCAGTAAATCTACTCTCTGTGACTTATGGCGCCAATTTCGGTTGGGTTTCCGCGTTCTATTGGCAATTGCGAGACCCCGAAAAGAGTCGTCTGGACCCGGAAGAGCTCACCAAGGATAGATTGGGTTGGCTGATTTCCCTGCTGTCCCCTGGTGTCCTTCTGGGCACCATTCTCTTCGGCTGGCTGGCAGATAGAATCGGTCGACGAGGCTGTCTGCTTCTGATGGTCTTGCCAATCATGGTATGGGAATCTCTGCAATCCTACAGGATCAATGCTAACTGACTTTCCCATCAGCTGAACTGGTTTCTGATCATCTTTGGCCGCAATCTCGTCCAATTGTGTGTGGCACGTGTCTTGGCCGGATCTGTGGGAGGCTGTTGTTTAGTGGTTATTCCGGTTTATATCACCGAAATGACGGAGGACAGACTGCGAAGCACATTGGGCACCTTCATGTCGCTCAGCATGTGCACCGGATTGCTCATTATACATGTTCTGGGACATTTCCTTCATTATGTAACGGCTGCCTGGATAATGCTTTTGGTTCCTCTAGCATTCCTCAGCACCTTTATCTTTATACCCGACACACCGGAATATCTGGAGCGTTATCATAAGAAAGGTGTGGAGAAGTCCCTCAGATACTTTAGAGGCATCTCCTCAACTGAAAACGCACAGCTTCAAGCAGAGCTCACAAAATTGTGCAAACCCTTCAAAACATTCGAGAATGGCGATCAAACTCAAAGAGATGATGACAAACTGCGTTTTGGTGATTTCAGTGAGTGTTTCAAATGTATTTTTAAAGTTAATTGGTAGTTCACTAACTTCTGCGCAATTCACAGCTAATCGCAAGGCACGTAAAGCCTTCTTCATTGGATTTGGAATTATATTGGCCAATCAGTTGAGCGGTTGCCTCATCATGGTCAAGTACATCACAATCGTCTTCAGGGATGCCGGCTCTAGCCTATCGCCCATGGTATCCTCCATCATTGTCATCATCATCCAGCTGGTGGGCACTTATTCAGCCACGTTATTTGTGGAGCGAGCGGGTCGAAAGACTTTGATGCTCATCTCGACCGCTGGCATTTGCTTAGGACAAGTAGCGATGGCATTCTATTACTATTTGGGCCAATTAATTGTTGATACGAGCCCGTTCAATTGGATGCCCATTGTTGCCTTTTCACTGATAATGTTTTCCGGCTCCATTGGTGTGTTGGCAGTTGATTTCGTGATTATAACTGAGATCACACCTCCCAAGATACGCAGTGTGATCGCCAGAGTGCATATGGTTGTAATGTCCCTGCTATCCACTTTTGTTCTGAGGGTAATCTATCCACTTCAATTGTTCCAAATTCATATACAACTTAACATTATTTATTGTTTTCAGATATTTCCCGACTTGAGTGACTTGATGGGCATTTCAGGAATTGTATCCATGTTCGCAGTCTTCTCATTCCTGTTGTCTATTTTCATTGCACTTTATGTGCCCGAAACAAAAGGGAAATCCATTGCGGAAATTCAAGCAAGCTTATAACCACAATAATAAATTGTACAAATAATTGTACAATAAATTTAAATAGTTAATACTTATTTTCACGATTAAATTCGGCTTGTTTCCTGCTGTCATGAAAGCAAATATAAAGGTATTAAAAACTATTGAAAGGAAAATTTAAATTCATAAAAATTTCTTCAGAACAAATACAACTGCTGTTCATAGTGCATTGACATTGAAATTGGAGTCCAAGTTTATTCTTCGATCGTACCAAAATTTATAGTTTAAGTTATTATAATTAATGTATATACTGAAATTTAATAATCGTTGATGCGTTGCTCATGAGTGTGTGACCAAAACAATGTTGTTTACCAAACTGACCGAGTGAATATGTTTCTAACTCTTTGGTGCAGTTCACTTGCTCTTTTTTACTCAGTCGCTCAGTTAATATTCTATGCTCACCTTCTCTCAAAGTTCACACAAATGAGCAATAGAATTACCTCATTGCGTGGTTTGGCTCATCACAGCATTTGTCTTATTTCAAATTCAGGGAGTAAACTAGCCTTATTCATTATAGTTAAACAAATCTCAACGATCGGCTGCGTTCTGAGCAGAATTAATAACTCAAATTATGAATTGAATTAACGCATTAACCCAATACATATGTTTAAAACAAGTAAGAGAGCAACTCGAGAGTGCTCGACTGTGAGATACCCGCTATCCATTTTTAGAGAATACAAAACACCTATGGCTATAATTTAATATTGCGGGTTATCCGCTCTTTCGCTCGCTCCGGGAACCAAATTTCAAATACAGACAGCCCACACATCCAAACATGTTCTCTTATATTTTAATATGGGATAAACACGATTCGGCAACGCTTACTTTAACAATCGTTCGCGCACTCTATAACAGTCTCATTCAAACTTTGCCTTGCAAGCAGCGGTATACATTTTAGCGGACATTTAATTTTAATAAAGTGCATTTATTCTTAATTTGGAAAGAAAAAATACAAATATTAAATTCAAAATATATCCTTAAAAGTTCTAACATAAAACAATAACGAAGCCTTTAATTTTGTAGCTTATAAAATACTTACATATGAATCGACATAAAAACCCGTTTTTAACAAACTGTTTTCACCCAAAAAGCATTTATCAAGCTAACGTCAAATAAAAGCAATAATAGCATTTCGCAAAAAAGATTTGCGCAAATTAAGCTCGGTTCCCAGAAAGAATGAAACAATTTATTTCGTACGAATTCCAAATATTATTAAATCGACCGTTCGTTAAAACAGTTCTACTACGTATTTAAAGAGTGTTATTAATGCTATAGATATACATATGTATAGTGGAAGGTGTATGAACTTCAAATCAACCGATTTGTATATACTACAAATATAGAGACTATTTTTTTGCGCGGCTTTAAGGATATTTCCATTGAATATCCTATTTATCCGGAAGCGATATTCGCTAAAAACAATTTCAGTGTATGAAATCATTGTAAGTTTTCAATAAACATTACATAATAATAATTGGTTTGACTTATTTATTTATTCGCTAAAAACATGGCAGAAATCGTGAACTCACGGAGGTTATTTCTGTCAATAACATTATTACATTCCTATTTATCGAATATCCGAAGCATCAAAAAACATCGATGCTCGATGCATTTATGTTTTTTACACCACAACTTGCTAGTTGACCCAATCGTTATGATATTTTTGTAGGTCTAGCTGTTCATATGAAGAGGCTGGAATAATAATATTGTTTCGTTTGTTTCTGCTGTTCAAAAATATATGTATACTTCAAGGGGTCGAAGATGCCCAAAACCATTTTAGTCTGTGGATAGCGAGTGTAAACATCGCTAAAATCATTAGATATAGAGTAGACGGCTTATATCCATATATTGATGAAGCGAACACAACATAACGTTTAAACCAAAACAGCGGAATGGATTGGGAAATCATCATCATCACAAATTGTGTTTTGATAGGTATGATGTCACAAGAGGCAATCTCTCTCTCTGTGTCTCTCTCTCTGTTTCATTGAGAATTTTGCTTAAAACACACTCAAAAAATAGCGAGTAAACAAACAATGGAAGACTTGAAACATACTCTTTTTATTTCATTCGACCCACTCAGTGCAATAAAAAATGACATTCTATCGCAACAAAGGGAAAATCTATTGAAGATAATCAAGCAAGCTTATGAAATGTAGAACATTTATAACAAAATAAAAAGTTGCAATAATTGTGATTCAATTAATATTTATTTTCGAGAGTATATTCTCATTATCTACTATGCATAGTGGCACCGACGGCATTACACTCAAAAATTATATATTATTCATCATAGCAAATGAGAAATTATTTAATGAATGAGCAGAATTAAAGAAACACGAGTGAATTTAAAATGGATAGAGATCATTCGAGTTCGTAAGAACTTTGAGTCAACATTAGAGACCGCTCGGCTATGAGATACCCACTCCCCATATAAACACAGCCCGAAAGACTTTAATCGGCAGCACCAAAAAGAGCGATTTTGTGCGATCATCGTAATTCATTCGGAGATACTATAGAACATGTGCTGGGCCAAAGGTTTAATACCCTTCTAGCCAATGTGTACCATGTATAAAAACTATTCAACATAATTGTAATAACATATGTATCTATGTTCATACATACATACACATATGTAGATTGCATATTGTTTCACGCATTTGCTCTCTTTGGGTAACAGTTTTCTTATGTCAGACAATAGTCGAAAAACAGAGCGTAAAAAACATTGAGAATAAAAAAACGCGCAAAAAAATTTGTATATGGTGAGTGTGTCTGATGGACACGATCAGATAATCGACTAGCTCATACTCATGTTCACTGCAAATATTTTTATAAAAATCGATATTAGTTAATACATTTTTAAAGTTGGGGGGAAATGAAAGTTAAAAAAAACTTTCATAAGAAAGTGCATACAAGAACATATACAAAAAGTAAATTTTTAATGGGATGAGAATATAACAACAATGAGAATATACCAACAAAATTCAAATTACCACCATGACACCAGAAAACATTATGGTCAAAATATAATATAAAATTTTCCACAGTATTTCCAGATCTGAAGACAATTAGAAGGAAATTTGTATACCCGCTACCCATTGACTAACAGAGTCTGCCTTCTCTTCTTAGGCAGGGAATTGGAGTGTTATCAACATTGTGTATTAGGAATTGAAATATTTTCACAAACGAATGTTTTATTTATTAAAAGCCAATTGATACTATAAGCTCGCCTGTATGGCTTCAATTGATTTGCCCTTCGTTTTGGGTACAAAAAGTGCAATTAAAATCGAATACAGGAATGATACTGCTGCAAATATTAATACAAAATACGTAAAGTATATTCCCCACAAACGAGTTGACTAAAAAGAAAAAAAATAATAATAAATATTTACATTATCCTTACTGCACTTATAGTAGATAGATTACCTTTAAAATAACGATGAATACGAAGGCAAATATAACAATTTGCACTCTGACGATGAGACTGCGTATCTTAGGAGGTGCAATCTCAGTTATGACCACAAAATCAACTGCAGTTATACCAATGGCACCTGAAAACATTATCAGTGAGAAGGTAACAATGGGCATCCAATCAAACGGGCTCGTATCAACAATTAATTGACCCAAATAGGAATGGAAAGCCAGCGCAACTTCTCCTAGGCAAATGCCAGCAGTCGAAATGAGCAGCAAAGTTTTTCGACCCAATTTCTCCACCAACATGGTAGCCAAGAAAGCGCCCACCAGCTGGATGATAATGACAATAAAGGAACCTTCATTGGGCGGTAGATTCGCAAAGACGTATACTTTGTAGTTGACCAAGCGTAGGTAACCAGTCAATCGTTTGGCTAACAATATTCCTAAGCCAATAAAGAAAGCTTTAAGTGCCTTGCGATTAGCTGCGAATTGTGCAAAAGTTAGTCAACTAATAATTAACTTCAATTACATTTGCAACACTCACTGAAATCGCTCAGACGCAGATTGTTGTCTTGGGTTTGACTTTGATTACCATTTTCTAATGTTTGGACGGGCTTGCACAATTTGGTGAGCTCGACTTGGAGTTGTTCACTTGAGGTGATGCCTCTGAAAAATCTCACTGATTTCTCGACACCTTCTTTATGATAACGCTCCAGATACTCCGGGGTATCGGGAATATAGAAAAGGGTACCAAAGAATGCTAGGGGAATCAAAAGCATTATCCCGGCAGCCGTCTCATAATTTAAGAAATACCCCAAAACATGTATAAGGAGCATGCCGATGAGCATGCTAAGCGGCATGAAGGTTCCCAATGTGCTTCGATGTCGATCTTCCGTCATTTCGGTGATGTAAATAGGAATAACCGCAAAGCAGCAGCCACCCACAGATCCAGCGATAAGACGTTCTACGTACAGGTCTACTACCTCAATATGGCTGGCAAAGATTACCAGCAGCCATTTCAGCTAATAAGAGTTTTAGTTAATATTACACTTTTACAATTGTGGAGATTTCCATACCACTGCTGGTATGACCATCAAAAGTAGGCAGCGTCGACGTCCGATTCTCTCTGCTAACCAGCCAAAGAGTATGGCGCCAATCAGCACACCAACTGTCAGTGACATAATCCGCGATTCCATATTATAGAAGTAATTTAATCCGTCCCTAGAGTAGATTGGCAATTTGCGATACATCGCGGAATCCCAGCCGAAACTGGCGCCATACGACACAGAAAGTAGATTAACTGCAAAACAATACTTTTAATTTACGCACAATTCATAAAAAAAAACCTTCTCTTTCACTTTGAAGTATGTTTAACTGAGAGATATGTGAAATAAAACGAACCGCTTAAAGCCGCCAAATATTGATTTCTAGTGCTTCTTGAGGGATCCATTTTGCCGCTTAATTATGCCCAGAAAACGCTGTCTGCGTGCGACAAGCGAATAAAACACTCTGACCACACTGAATTGCGATGAAATAAAAGCATATATATGCATATATACAATTGTGTTTTTACTCGAATTTTTGTTGAGCGTGGTGTAAGCGAAATTCTCTATGAAACTTATATTCAGAGAGAGTCTTGTGACATCATACGTATAAGAAAAACAATGTTTTGTTTTGAAGAAAGCGTTTCTGTGTTACCTTCATCAAAACATTGAGCTAATCAGTCTTCTTTTACGATGTTGTGAATGATTTTAGCGAATATAGGTATTACCCATAGGATATATATATTTATATATATGTATATTCATGATCAACAGTTATTTCAAATGAGCATGAGCGCAAAATGCGCTACGCACAATGCCCAATACGCATATTAGAGCTGATCTGCATGCTTATTTTGCGCACTCTGAGAGAATGTGCGCAAAGAAGATTAACCGAGCGAAAAGAGCAACTGAGCATAAATGAGTAAGTGAAGAACACTAAAGAGGAAGAAACATATTCACTCGCTCAGTTTAGCAAACAACTTTGTTTTGGTCTCTCACTCATGAATAACGCAGCACCACCTGCAAATCAAATCCAAGATTGTTCAATTTCAGTATTTACATTCACAATAATAATTTTGATTTGATTTCGAACAATAAACTTGGAAGCTAGAGTAGAGTAGAGGTGTATTTTTTAGGTTTGTGGCTAGATCTCCTCATCATGTGTGTGAACTTTGATAATTCAGTGACTCAGTCGGTCAGGTTCAACAATTTTTCAAATGTAAAATATACGCAACTTAATTTGTATTTCTTTTCTATATTATTTTATTTTTTCTTTCTTTTTTTCTATTATTTCAGCTCAGTATCTGTTTAGGCGTAATAAGACTTTCTCAACATATATACTTCAAATAAGATTTAAAATTTTTTAAAATATTTTATGGTATTTGTATTTTTTTGGCCTCGAGAGCTTATTTTGACGTCATACCTATGTGAAGAAAAACATGTTTAATGATTTTTCATTCCATTCCGCTTTTCAGTATCCATACTTTTTGGGGTAGCCGTCGACTACGGTTTTTTTAACAAAATCAAATAATGATTTTAAATAAAATCAAGTTATTTTATTAGTTAAATTCGGATCATAGACAACGCAACTTTGTTTTCTCAGTGTGAATATTTCATCTATCGCATCCTGACAGAAGTTTTGGCCATAATCGAAGTGTCAAAATGGACGGCTCTAAAAGCACTAGAAATCAATACTTTGCAGCTTTAAGCGGTGAGTTTAATTTTACATATCTATCAGTTGGAAGAGCAACAAATTATTGTTTTACAGTAAATTTACTTTCTGTGTCGTGTGGCGCCAGTTTCCATTGGGCTGCCGCGTGCTATCCGCAGTGGCTTTACAACGAACCGATTAATTCGCACCCGAGAGATGCTTTCCCAGGTGAATACAGTTCGTTGATTGCCTGGCTGGTATTTGGTGTGGTGATTGGCGCCATATTCTTTGGCTGGCTAGCAGAGAGAATCGGACGTCGAGCCTGTCTACTTTTGATGGTCATACCAGCAGTGGTATGGGAATCTCTACACTTCTACGTATTCAATATAAACTAAAACTTTAATCAGCTGAGCTGGTTGATAATTATCTTTTCCGGCAAATACTATCAACTATGCTTGGAACGTTTAATAGCTGGATCTGTGTCTGGCTGCTGCTTTGCGGTTATTCCCATTTATATCACTGAAATGACGGAAGATCGACATCGAAGCACATTGGGAACCTTCATGCCGATTAGCATGGGGATCGGCATGCTCCTAATACATTTTCTGGGATATTTCTTAAATTATGAGACGGCTGCCTGGATAATGCTTTTGATTCCCCTAGCATTTCTCTGCACCTTTTTCTTCATTCCCGATACACCGGAGTATCTGAAGCGGTATCATAAAAGAGGTGTAGAGAATTCTCTGAGATATTTTAGAGGCATTGCCACAAATGACAATGCACATCTTCAAGTCGAGCTCAATAAATTGGACAAGCCCTTCCAAACATTAGAAAATGGTAATCAAAGTCAAAGACAAGACAACAATCTGCGTCTAGGCGATTTCAGTGAGTGTTGCAAACGTAATTTCAGTTAATTATTAGTTGACTAACTTCACTACAATCCACAGATAATCAAAAGGCACTTAAAGTCTTCCTAATTGGATTAGGACTTATTTTGGCCAAACAATTGAGCAGTTGCCTACACTTGGCCAACCGCAACGTCTTTGGGATTACATCGTACATTCAAAGTTCCATCATTGTCATCATTATTCAACTGATGGGATCGTTTTCTGCTACCCTGTTGGTGGAGAGGGCGGGTCGGAAGACTTTGCTGCTCTTCTCAACCGCTGGCATTTGCCTAGGTCAAGTAGCGATGGTTTTCTATTACTATACGGTCAAAAAAATTGATTATACGAGCCCCTCTCATTGGATTCTTATTGTTTCCTTCTCACTGATAATATTCTCAAGTGCCATTGGTATAACGACAGTTGATTTCGTTGTTATAACTGAGATCACACCTCCCAAGATACGCAGTCTGATCGTCAGAGTGTATATTGTCATATTTACCTTGACATATATTCATCTTCCCATGGTAATCTATCTAATTATTTAATATTCATTATTAGTATTAACCATTATATTTCCGTTTCAGGCATTTCTTGACGTGGAGAAGTTAATAGGCATTCCAGGAGCTGGATTGGGATCCGCAGTCTTCGCAATTCTGCTAACAATTTTCATTGCACTTTATGTACCCGAGACAAAGGGAAAATCAATTGAAGCTATTCAAGCAAGTTTATAAAATAAATATGCTTTTAATAAAAAAAAGAGTGTTTTATTTTGCTCAACTCTCGTTGTCAAGTGATTTGTGATCAACTGCCGGCTAAAATTATTTGGGCTAATACCGATTTGATACGCGCATATTAAGTTGCTTCACTATCGCCGTCTACTTATGGATGATCTTCTAAGACTTCTGTAGCGTGCTGACCGTAGACATGTGGTTATCTCTGTGATTACACTGCGCAATATACGCAGCCGGGTCATTGGAGTGAACTTATTCATTGACTCTGCCGTAGACATGAGCATTGCTAAGGTATGTTCTATTTTTATTCGTACTATGATTATAAATTAGTTGGAACAGGGTATCTCGTAGTCGAGCACTCTAGACTAAACCGTTTCTACTTGATAATTTTTAATTTTTATGAAAAACTAATCTCAAATTATCAAATTCATTTCTCAAAAATCTATACATAAACATCTTCATCATCGCTGCCACTCTTTGTAGCAAACAGACGTGTTTTTTTGAGCTCCTCAATTTCTTTTATTTCGAAGCAACCAGTGTTTTTTAATAATAATACTATTATAATTTAATAATGTGTATCAATTGCTAGTTGTAAAAAGTGCGTTTTAATTTTTGTTAATTAGCGCTCTGTATATGTTTATATAAAATTGAGCGCATGGCTTTGTTGTTTTGGTAAGCAAAAGTGTGACGGATTCATTCTCAACAACATTCTCTCAGTTGACAGAATTCCGTTAGAGGCGTTCTCGACTCTCTCTGCACGTGCTATCTTTTGTTGTTGCTTACTTTTTCATTAATTTTTTACAGATATTGCCTACTTTAATTTTTAATTTTGCTTTTAATATGCAAGTTAAAATTATATTTTGTCTGAAAAGTTGCCTGCGATAACATAGTACAAGAAGTAAATTGTTCGTTTTAATAATCTGATCGATGGCTTTCGATCAAAATAGTGTTTTATTGCTTTAAATTCCAAGTTCAATAATTTATAACTTATAAGTTTCCGAAGCGGAAAAAATCTACTTTCTGTGACTTGCAAGTATCAAACTTTTTACCCCACCATCGACCCACCACTACTCCGTTTGGATATTTGCTGCCCCAGTGATAACTACAGCTACGGCAAGTATTCTCATTAGGGAAGCTGCTCCAACGATAATAGTTATGTACGGTTGTCACTTTTTTTTAAATATAATACATATATGATGGTTATTTGTTGTCTCTCAAAATGGGTAGCGGGTATCTTTATATTAGAAATTTGAAATTGAAATGTTTTTAAATAACGAATTATTTATTTATTACAAACATATTTTTGTATAAGCTTGACTGAATAGCTTCAATTGATTTTCCCTTCGTTTCGGGTACATAAAGTGCAATAAAAATCGTAAACAGGAATGAAAAGAATGCAAATGTTAATATACCCCCAGGAATGCCAGTTAGCTTAAACCACAAGGGAATTGACTGAAATGAAAGTTAAGTACAGATTAATAGTATCATTATTTACTACACTCAAAGTTTAAATATTACCTTGGTAAAATAGAGGGATATCCAGACAAATATAACCATTTGCACTCTGACCATCACACTGCGAATCTTGGGAGGTGCAATTTCAGTTGCAACCACGAAATCTACTGCCGTTACACCAATAGCACCTGAGTACATTACCAGTGAGAAGCAAAGAATGAGAAACCATTCAAAGGAGATTACATCGCTAAGAGGAAGATCAAAATGTAAGCAGGCAGCCATTAGTACTTGTCCTAAACAAATGCCAGCGCTTGAGATAAGCAGCAAAATCTTTCGGCCCACTTTTTCCACCAACAGGGTGGCAGTGAAAGAGCCCACCAGTTGGATAATAATGACAGTGATGGAACCTTCAATGGCGGATAGGTTCGCGAAGACGGAAATGCTCTGGTTGACCATGCGTAGGTAACCGGTCATTTGTTTGGCCGACAAAATTCCCAATCCAATAAAGAGGACTTTAAGTGCCTTCTTGTTAGCTGCGAATGTTGCAGAAGTTAGTCAGCTACCAGTTAACTTGAATTACATTTGCAACACTCACTGAAATCGCTAAGACGCAGATTGTTGTCAACTCTTTGATCACCGCTCTCTAATGTTTGGAAGGGCTGTCGCAATTTAGTGAGTTCTACTTGGAGTTCTGCATTTTCACTTGTGGCGATGCCTCTAAAATATCTCACTGATTGCTCCACGCCTTTCTTATGATAACGCTCCAAGTATTCCGGTGAGTCAGGAATGAAGATGAAGCTGCACAAAAATGCTAAAGGAATCAAAAGCATTATAAAGGCAGCCGTCACATAATGAAGGAAATATCCCAGAATATGTATAAGGAGCATGCCGATGAGCATGCTAAGCGGCATGAAGGTTCCCAATGTGCTTCGAAGTCGATCTTCCGTCAATTCGGTAATATAAATAGGAATAACCGCAAAGCAGCAGCCACCCACAGTTCCAGCTATAACACGTTCTATATACAGGTGGTAGTTATGGCGGGCATAGATTATCAGTAGCCATTTCAGCTAATAAAAGTTGTAGTTAATATTTAATATATAGAATTGCAGGGATTGCCATACCACGGCTGGTATGACCATCAAAAGTAGACAGCCTCGACGTCCGATTCTTTCCGCTAGCCAGCCAAAGAGTACGACGCCAATCAGTACACCAAATGTCAGTGAAGAAATTAGAAAACCGTGTTCATTTAACAAATGTTTGCTCGGATCAAAATGAGTCGTTTCAGGATGTAGCAATTGTTGATAGCACGCGGAAATCCAACCGAAACTGGCGCCATACGACATAGAAAGTAGATTCACTGTAAAATAATACTTTTAATTTATGTACAATTGATATGCTTGTTTTCACTTAGTTGCTCTTTCAACTGATATTAAACTAACCGCTCAAAGCTGCAAAATATTGATTTCTGGTGCTCCTAGAACTGCCCATTTTGCCGCATGTATTAGATCCAAAATTTCTGTCTGCATGCGATAGACACAAGAAACACTCTGAGAAAACTAAATTGTGTCGTCGTTGGAGAAACGGCTGATTTAGCATCAATTTATTTATAAGTTCCGAAAAAATGTGGCTACTTTTGTACGGGTAATCTTGTTTCGTGGATGACTATGCGACGAGTTCAAATAATTGGCATGGCTTTATCCTTTCGGCAGTTGACACTGATCCAGCATATATATACTTTATATTTGAGATCCCTCCTCCTAACTGTTACATACATTTTCTGGTGGCACTAAGTTATAACACCCTTCTACTCTATGTGTATCGGGTAAAAAATTCAAAATGATTGTGTTTGTTTCAAATATAGTATAATTGTGTTAACAAATTTTTAATACTTTTTCAAACCTATACCGAAACACATATTGTTTTTTTTATATTAGAATCAATTTTTAAAAAGCCATGTAAATTATGTTGTTTAACAATTCCAGTTTCCTAGATCTCCTCATTGTGTGGGCTGTACGTTGATAGTTTTTCAATCAGGTAGTAAGGACCAACAATTTTTCAAATGTAGAATATACACAGCTATAACTTTAATTTTAGTTTACTATGTCTTTTATTTTTTCTTTCTATTATTTCAGCTCATTATCCGATTAGGTGTAATTATGTCTGTATCAAAATTTTTACTTAAAATCAGACTGATAATAGCTCTACTTAAACGTGTCATAGCAATGAAATGGATGGGTCCGAAAAAAATAAAAGGGTAGTCTTGTTCTTACGCAAATTTTTCTGAGAACGACGAATGCAAAATCATCTATGAAACTTATTTCTGGCCCAAAAGCTTATTTTGACGTCATAGAATATGTGAAGAATAACATGTTTAATGATTTTTTATGCCATTTCGCTTTTTAGTATCAAAACTTTTCTGTGCAGCAGTCGACAATATATGCGGCTAAGGGGTTTTGCGCTCAGTATTTATTATTATTATTAATTAAAAAATTACAAAAAAAATTCAAAGCTTCTTTTAAAAAAAAATCTACCTATTTTATTAGTTCAATTTCGTTCTTAATTAACGCCAATTTGTTTTCTCATAATTTTCGTTATCTGTGTTATCACATGCAGACGGAAGCTTTTGTCCCTAATCAACGTTGCAAAATGAGCGGCTCTAAAAGCACCAGAAATCAATATTTTGCAGCTTTAAGCGGTGAGTTTAATTTGACATATCTATCAGTTGAAAGAGCAACAAAGTGAAAGAGAACATATTGTTAAACAGGCTTATCAATTGTACATTAATTTAAAGAATTGCTTTACAGTAAATCTACTATCTGTGTCGTATGGGGCTAGTTTTGGTTGGGTTGACGGGTGCTATCCGCAGTGGCTAGATCATGAATCGAATCAACTGTACCCGGGAAGATTCCCACATAATTACGGTTCGCGTTTGATGTCCTGGTTGGTATTTGGTGTGGTAATTGGCGCCTTATTCTTTGGCTGGCTGGCGGAAAGAATCGGACGTCGAGCCTCTCTACTCTTGATGGCCATACCAGCCGTGGTATTGGAATCCTTGCAATTCTATATATTAAATATTAACTGAATATGTTATCAGCTGAGCTGGTTGATGATTATTTTTTCCACCCATCACAACCACCTGTATATAGAACGTGTTATAGCTGGATCAGTGGGTGGCTGCTGCTTTGCGGTTATTCCTATTTATATCACCGAAATGACGGAAGATCGACATCGAAGCACATTGGGAACCTTAATGCCGCTTAGCATGCTCATCGGCATGCTCCTTATACATATTCTGGGATATTTCCTTCATTATGTGACGGCTGCCTTTATAATGCTTTTTATTCCTGTGCCATTTTTGTGCACCTTCATCTTTATTCCTGACTCACCGGAATACCTGGAGCGTTATCATAAAAAAGGCGTGGAAAAGTCACTGAGATATTTTAGAGGAATTTGCTCAAGTGAACAACTCCAAGTCGAGCTCACTAAATTGCGACAGCCCTTCCACACATTAGAGAGCGGTGATCAAAGAGATGACAACAATTTGCGTCATAGCGATTTCAGTGAGTTTTGCAAATGTAATTCAAGTTAACTGGTAGCTGACTAACTTCTGCAACATTCGCAGCTAACAAGAAGGCAACTAAAGCCTTCTTTATTGTTTTAGGAATTTTAGTGGCCAAACAATTTAGCAGTTGCTTACGAGTGGCCAAACCCAACGTGTCCCTCTTTAGGAATACATCGTTCGTTGAAGTTTCCATCATTGTCATCATCATCCAACTGGTGGGATCGTTCTCTGCTACTCTGTTGGTGGAGAGAGTGGGCCGAAAGATGTTGCTGCTCTTCTCAAGCGCTGGCATTTGCCTAGGACAAGTATTGATGATTATATACTATAAATCGGTCCAATTGATTGATTATACGAGCCCCTCTCATTGGATCCTTATTTTCTCTTTCTTACTGATGATGTATTCAGGTGCCATTGGTATAACGGCAGTTGATTTCGTGGTTATAACTGAGATCACACCTCCGAAGATACGCAGTCTGATCGTCAGAGTGTATATTGTCATATTTACCTTGACATATCTTCATCTTCCAATGGTAATCTATTTATTTTAAATCCGGTAAATATATATAATTAAACATTTTTTCTCGTTTCAGGCATTTAAGGTGACGCAGGAGATAGTTCGGTTTTCAGGAGCCGGACGGATGTTCGCAATCTTCGCATTCCTGCTTACGATTTTTATTGCACGATATGTACCCGAGACAAAGGGGAAATCAATTGAAGCCATTCAAGACAGCTTATAGAAAGAATGCTTTTAATAAAACAATGTTACGTTTTCTGAAAATACTTAAATTACAAATTCTTAATGTATGTTAAGTTCAGTTTGTGGATAACACTCCAAATCTCAGCCTAAAAATAAAACATAGGTCCTATGTCCTATGACACCCGCGAGAGGGACGCATTCAATTTTGTTTTATAGCTCTGTTAATTTACTCTGTAAATGGATTCTGTTAGTTGAATAGAATAACAGCAGCTGAAAGTCTGTTGCTGTCGATCAGCGTGATCAATTTAACAGAAGATAATGCGTTAAGTGGTAATCGAATACAAAAGAATGTGCACATCTTAATTATGTCATATATTATTATATTTCAGCTAATTTACTCATTGTCTTAAGACAGATTATAAATAAATAAGTAGTAATGAAATAAATAAGAGAATTGTTTAATTAACTATTTCCCGAAATAAAAGAAAATCCGGTGAAGCTGTTCACGAGAACATATAGTCGACTTTTGTCCGGCTCTTATTTAAGTTTGAAAATTAATATTTGCTGTTTTGTCATTGCATTTTCAGAATGATAGCCTACTATTGGGTGCTAAGCTGGGACAACTCTCTTAACAAAGCAATTTCTGATAAGAGTCTGCCATTTGATAAGAAGGTGCTCTGTTAGCACTTTCAGTTTCATTGTCTGGCGTTTCAGTAATAAACAAATTGCCCTACAAGTACAACGTATATTGTGCGTGGTGCCGCGTCGCTCGTGTTATGGGACAATAAAGTCGCGCTCATCGAGTTATCAGAGTAAAGCATTTAGTTGGCCTAGATCTGTTGCCAAAAATAGCTGCCTCTTGTCAAGTGTACCAATTGAATAAAATTTTTCGAAAAAATAAATATAAAATGCCTTCTGTGCGTAATAAGAAGCATCAGTTTCTGGCTGCCATTTCTGGTTTGTAATTAAGCAAAAGAAGAACAAAAATAAATAAATAGAGAGAAAATCTAATTTGCATTTTTAATGTTAACAGAGTTCATCGGCACATTTAATTGTAGAGTGCATTGATTAGCTTTCACAAGTGTTGGATTATAATTTGTTTACTTTATGATTATAAGCCAAAAAGTAAAACAAATCTGATCACAATATATCAGAGATTACTCGAATGAATGTCAAAAAAACATATAAAATAGATAAAGATATTTAAAGAGAGATTAACCTATCTAACGTTCTAGCTTGCTGCGTATACGTAATATTTATTCTCCGCTTTCTTTTGTTTTAGTAAATCTGCTAACCTTATCATACGGCTGTGTTTATTGCTGGCCATCAGCGAGTTATGCCTACCTGCAAGAGAAACAGAGTCACTTTGAAACCGGTGTTCTGACCAAGGCCCAATTAGGTTGGTTGACGGCGGCCGCCTTTCCTGGCTCGCTTGTTGGCGCCCTATTCTTTGGCTGGTTGGCGGATAAAATCGGACGAAAGCGATGTTTGCTGTTAACCGCATTGCCATTGCTGGTAAGGGAGACTACCTTCAGATATTATCCTATCTAAAGCAAAAGTAATAGTATACGTTATTCACTCACAGATGCACTGGCTAATCATTCCCTTTGCCCGCAATCCCCTGCAACTGGCTGTGGCACGTTTCCTTGCCGGAACTGCTGGCGGCTGTTGCTTCACCGTAATTCCCATTTACATCACCGAATTGGCCCACAACAGACTGCGCAGCACGCTGGGCATGATATTCGCTCTGAATCTGAGCCTTGGCATTTTACTCATCAATACGTTGGGATATTTTCTGCACTACATCACAGTGGCTTGGATCATGATTGCCATTCCTGTGGCCTTTCTCGTTTGCTTTGCCTTCAATCCCGAATCACCGCAATATTTGGCACAGTACAACAGGGAAAAGGCGGAGCGTTCGCTCAGATACTATCGTGGCATGTCTTCGGCCAGCGATGCCAACGAGGAGTTTCAAGAGGAGCTGAGCAGACTGTGCCAGTCGCAGGATGAGAAGGCAGGAAAACCTCAACTCTGCTGGCACGATTTCAGTAAGTATTTCGAGTCCAAATTGACTTGGTTCTATTAAATAACTATTATTGTAAATACTCCGCAGCTACTTGCAAGGCGCGCAAGGCGTATCTTATTGGACTGGGTTTGGTGCTGGCCAATCAGTTCAATGGCTGCTTGGCCTTGCAGAACTACATGACATTCATCTTCACGGAAGCCGGCTCCAATCTTTCGCCAATGCTGTCGGGCATCATCGTCAGCATGATCCAATTAACAGGCACTTGTTGCTCCACGTATTTTGTGGAGCGTGCTGGTCGAAAGACGCTGTTACTTGTTTCGATCTCGGGCATTTGTTTGGGTGAATGTGCCATGGCTTCGTATTATTATCTGACATTTAGGGGATATGAGACAAGCGCCTTCAACTGGTTACCCCTTGTAACTTTCTCTCTCATACAATTCGCTGCCACTTGCGGCATCTTATCTGTTATCTTTCCGGTTATTGCTGAGCTGACGCCCCCGAAGATTCGCAGCACGGTTGTGAGAGTCCAAATGGTAACCATGTTTCTGCTGGCAACCGTTATAACTAGGGTATGATTGCATGGATGTTATCTCATTTTAATGTATAATATATTTGTATCCTCATTTATTCCACAGATATTTCCGAATCTTAGTGAAACTCTTGGTATTCCAATCACGCTCTTTATTTGTACCGGCTTTTCCTTTGGCTTCACAATCTTTATTGCCATCTTTGTGCCCGAAACCAAGGGCAAAACCATCGAAGCGATTCAGGATAGTTTGTAAATTGTTAAACAAGAATCTTGTACATATTAAATATATTGTGAAATCTCTTTTATCTACACATGTTCGGGACTTTAAACTTCTTAGATAAGGAAATATATTATTTAAAGCCTACTTATAGGAGACTTTTATACAAAAAAGGGGCTCGTCACTACACTGCTTGCAGACTATTAGGAACGTTGTTGCGAGGAACTCGAATTAATACCATTATGTTATCGGACCAACAAATAAACCGTTAACATATTGAATTTCAATGCAGCCTAAATTCGAAAAATGATTTTGTAGAAATTAGTTTTTGAAATTTAAGTAGTATTCTTAAAAATTTATTTATTTTTATAAAGTTAGAAATAAAAATGGATCTATAAATTCAATATTCTTCAAATAAGGACTTATTTTCTGAAGATACATTTTCTTATACAGATTTGTACTTTTTTGAACTTTAAATTTTAATCTTATTCCTGCGAACGCATTAAATGAGAGAACTGACGAGGCCGTATCTTTATATCATCTACAAACATTTAACACACCCGTTGCTGTCTGAGCTTGGCAAATATTACGTAGTGTTCCTGCTTGTCTGTGGAAAATTGAATGAAAGAATCTGTGGTCTCATTTGCGACGCCCTAAAGCAATCCAAACGAATTAGCTCTTTACGATGGTAAACATCTGTATAAGGCACGCCTTATTGTCGAATGTTGGATTTAACAAAACCGTAAAGAAAGAAACATTCGTTATTTTGCTCAATTGCTGTTTAGACGTTTCTGTAGTTTGCGCTTCCCATTTTACAAAAATGTCGAAACTTTTGCAAAGCTCCCTACTGAATCCTAAGACACGCTACCAACTGCTGGCCACCATAATAGGTGGGTTGAAAACTAAAAAAAGGATTAAGCATTTTGATTTATCGACGTTTTAGTGAACATTATTACGTTTGGTCATGGCGTGGGAGTTGGCTGGCTGTCGCCTACGCTCACCAAGATACAAAACCCCGACAACACGCCGTTAAGTTTTCCAGTAACCATAGATGAGATCTCCTGGCTGGGATCAATGCTCGGCCTGGGCAGTCTTTGTGGAAATTTAACTATTGCATTCCTGATTGAACGTATGGGTCGAAAATTCTGCATTTATTTGCTAGCCGTACCTTATGCAGTAAGTGATAAATTAATATTTAGAGAGTGTTTTAATTATAAAAGTTATTATTTTAGTGCCTGTGGATTCTGATTTATTGTGCTTCCAATGTGGGCTTCCTGTACGCCGCTCGCTTTCTCTGCGGATTTACAGGAGGAGCTGGCTATCTGGTAGTTCCCATCTACATAAGCGAAGTGGCCAACAGCAGGTTAGTTTCTTCACAATTACTTGATATTGATTTCATCAGTATTATCCTTGAACAACAATTAGCATTCGCGGCTCATTGACTTCCATGGTGATGTTATCTGTCAATCTGGGCATACTTGTTGGATATATACTGAGCACTTATCTGGCTTATCATGTGGTGCCATTCTTGGCCATCATACTTCCAATAGCGTACTTTATAGCGAATCTTTTACTGCCCGAAACATCCCCGTATCTATTAAAGCAAAATCGAGTCTTGGACGCCGAAACCTCTTTTAAATATTATCAAAATCAACGAGCTGATTTGGAGGCTGATTACAAGGCGGAGTTCGAGGAGCTGCGATTGGCCGTGAATGCCCAGCAAGCGAGGAATACCACAGCCTTAACCTACAGGGATTTAAGTAAGCAAAACTTAAGGGATTTTCTTCCAATTTTGTAAGTTTTACTTTTTTACTTATATTTAATTTAGTTACAAAGCCCGCCCTCAAGGCTTTTGGGGCTGCTTTTATTCTCTCCGCGGGCTACCAGTTCAGCGGCATCTTCAGCTTCATTAACTATATGTCGGATATATTCAACGCCTCAGGTGCTCTGTTTGATGTCAACACTTGCACCATAATTATAGGCGTGGTTCAGATTGTGGGCGTTTATACTTCAACCATATTTGTGGATATCATTGGACGTCGGATTCTTATGTTGATCTCAACCTTGGGTGTTGGCCTAGGTTGCATTGCTTTTGGTTTCTTCACCTACTATGCTGCAATCTATGATTTGCAGCATCTCAACTGGCTGCCCTTGGTGTTGATGATACTCATCATCTATGTGGGCAACGTGGGGCTGATCGGCATATTTTTCGTTGTGCTCGTCGAAGTGTTTCCAGCCAAGGTGAGTAGAATAGATATTGAAGTATTTTCAGAATCTTAATATTTTTTGATTCTTTGCACTTTATTGCAGATACGTTCGGTGGCTACTTCGATATCCGTTGTCTTTCTAAGCATTCTGGTATTTGCCACCTTGAAGCTGTTTCCTTTGCTGTTGCATTATTTTGGCATTTCGGTGGCAATGTGGTTTTCGGCATCGGCGAGTCTACTTACATTTGTGTACTTTTTGTTGTTTTTGCCCGAGACTAAGGGCAAGTCTATGATTACAGACTGAAACGGCTCACACTTAAAGAGTCTCAGTATTTGCTTTATAATATATTATAATATTAAAAGAATTCGCCAATTACCCGATTTCTTTTTCTTATTTTTTAGATTTAAGTTTACTAAGAACAAACAACCATTTCAGAATATATATTATAAGCCAAACCTCAAGCTCATATAATGAGGAAATTAGATTAGCGAGAAGCAAGTTCAAATAATCGTTTTTACGAACGTGGTACAGTCTGTCGCTGAATCTGTTCGTATGGCTGCCGAAGAGTTCCTTCAGAGTGCAGCTTCAGGTCCCGATGGAGAATGGGCTGACGCACGTAATACAGACTCGCGTGAAAAAGGGATTTGTCATTTTCACAGTGTTGATCTATATGTATGTTAACGTACTCCTGGATCATTGTAATTTCTTTTATTTCTTTTAAGATAAGGCTAAATATTATTTAGAGTCTACTTTTAGGAGGCCTTTCGATAAAAAGAGGGAAAGTATTTCCAAGCTTATACGCGGTAGCCAGATAAGCTAATTAGTAATAATCTGAATATAATTGTAATACAATGAATTAATCATATTTGATCTAGATATTTTTTGATATTCGTTTTGTACATAAACAAGATTAAGCTGCCCCATAGGTAACAGAAAGCTAGTTAAAAACATATACTTATTTTATTAAATAAATCATCGTAAAAGGAATATTCTTTAGATAAAAATATTGTACAACATAATTAAAGGAATAATAAAAATTAATCATTATTTGAGGAGAAACAAGTAAGAAAGCTACAGTCGAGAGTGCTCGACCGTATGATACCCGCAACCCATTTCGAGAGAAAACAAAAAACATAAATGATATTTTAACAAAAAATATACCAAATATACTAAAACTTAATTTTTGTATATATTTGAAAATAGCGGGTAAAATACACAACACCGCTATGGTCACACTGTCAACTTAACAAACAAAGCGCGGGCAGCTGCAAGTGAATTTTGCATATAAAATTGATTCATTAATAACTTCCTTGTTTTTCATTCGATTTCAACCAAATTCACAGGAGTCATTCAGACTTTCATTGTTATTATGCATACCAAAATTCAATGCTCTAGGTTCATTATTACGGCTTTTACAGTTTTTGGGTGCGGAAAGGGGCGTGGCAAAAATCTAAAATAAACTTGATCTGCGTAAGACCTACACGAATACTGTCACCAAATTTGATATCTCTAGGTCAATCAGACACTTAAAACGTCCATATGCATTGGGAACAACAATTTTGATAAATAATTACGCGAATAACTTTTGTTCTACTAATCCGATTTTTACAGGGTATATTAAGAGTGTCAAGCGCAGATGGGTTACCAGATTACACATCATTACACAAAGAACTTTTGGAGTTATACGCAATTTACATAAAAAAAAACTTGACTTTTTCTAGATTAATGCTTATTGTGGGCGAAGGGGGCGTGGCATCCAACTTTTGAAATAAACTTTATCTGCGTAGGGTATGAAGGAACATTTTTGCCAAATTTGGTGTCTCTATGTCTTATAGTCTCTGAGATCCAGGTGTTCATACAGACAGACAGACGGACAGACGGACAGACGGACAGACGGACATGGCTATATCGTCTCGGCTGTTGACGCTGATTAAGAATATATATACTTTATGGGGTCGGAGATGCTTCCTTCTGCCTGTTACATACATTTCCTGTTGGCACTAAGTCATAATACCCTTCTACCCTATGGGTAGCGGGTATAAAAAGGTGAATGGCTTTGGATGTCATTACCAATTAATGCAATGAAGAACATTGCGCTTAATGGTAGAGTTTAATGTAGCATAAGAATGTGTAAATTCCATGAGCGTTGTTTTCCTTTACGCATATAGCTTCTTAAGTGACTTAATTGACTTAGTAGTTGCCCTATATAGTAACATTTCACAGTTTTTGGGACTCTTTAATATTTATTTATTAAAATATTATTATTTACGTTCAATCGCCCATCTTAAAAGTATGCAAAAGATCTGACCTATCCTAACCACATTTGTCCGGTGAGATGCATTTGTAGATAACCAAATTAGTATGACAAATAGCTAAGCTCAAGACGAAATACGTAGTTTATCTGATGAAATTCAAAATAGTCTAAAGTGCGAATTCTTAATTTTTATTACGCTTGTACAATCTAATGACTATGATAAAAATCCTGTCAGAATTCTGGAATGCTGTCTCAACTTATAAATACTGGAAAGCTATATTATATTATATTATCTTACGACACTGAATTTTTTACATAGATAGATTCGAATTTTTCTAAACCTCAAATTGTAATCTAATTGCTGACAACGTGTAAGATCGTTGGGAAGGGAATTGGAGACAGTCATATCTTTATACCACCCACAAACAACTAGCGTATTACAGTTGCTTGTTGAGCTTGGCAAATAGAGATTCTACCAGCACTGCGAAGTGCGGTGCTTCTGTTTGCAAGTTGAAAATGGAAATGCAAAAATCTGTGGGCTCATTTCCACTAAAGCAATCCAAACAAATTAGACCTTTACGATGGCAAATACATGTATGTATGTCGGTCTTAATGTCGGAAGTAAGATTCTATAAAAACGCCAAGAAACATTCGTGAATGTGCTCATTCGCTGTTAAGACGTTTTTAAAGTTTGCGCTTCCCATTTCACAAAAATGTCGAAACTATTGCAGGATTCCTTGTTGAATCCCAAGACACGCTACCAACTGCTGGCCACAGTAATCGGTAGATAAAAAAAACAAATAAGTATTACATTTTATTTTTTGACTAATTATTGTCCTTCGATTAGTGAGCATTATTACGTTCGGACATGGTTTAGGAGTGGGATGGCTGTCGCCTACGCTCACCAAGATACAAAGTCCCGACTCCCCGTTGAGTTTTAAAGTGACCATCGACGAGATCTCCTGGATGGGATCCATGATCGGCCTGGGAAGTCTTTGTGGAAATTTAACAATAGCTTTTCTACTTGAACGTATGGGCCGAAAATTCTGCATTTATTTGCTAGCCTTACCCTATGCAGTAAGTGATTAATTAATATTCAGTGAGTGTTTTGTTTATCTAAGTTATTTTTATTTTTATTTAGTGCCTTTGGATTCTGATTTATTGTGCTTCCAATGTCGGCTTCCTGTACGCAGCACGCTTCCTCTGCGGCTTCACAGGAGGTGCTGGCTATTTGGTAGTTCCCATCTACATAAGCGAGGTGGTCAACAGCAGGTGCGTTTCTTCATTGCTATTTTATTTCCCTTCACCAGTATTATCCTTGAACAACAATTAGCATTCGCGGCTCATTGACTTCCATGGTGATGTTATCTGTCAATCTGGGCATACTTGTTGGATATATACTGAGCACTTATCTGGCTTATCATGTGGTGCCATTTTTGGGGATTCTACTTCCGATTGCGTACTTTATAGCAAATCTGTTACTGCCTGAAACGGCGCCATATCTGTTAAAGCAGAATCGAGTGTTGGACGCCGAAACCTCCTTTAAATATTATCAAAATCAACGTGAGGATTTGGAGGCAGATTACAAGACGGAATTCGAGGAGTTGCGATTGGCCGTGAATGCCCAGCAAGCGAGGAATACCACAGCCATAACCTACAGGGATTTAAGTAAGCAATACTTTCATGCTTTACTTTCAATTTTAAATATTTTTTATTTATATTTAATTTAGTTACAAAACCCGCCCTGAAGGCTTTTGGAGCTGCGTTTATTCTCTGCTCGAGCAACCAGTTCAGCGGCATCTTCAGCTTCGTCAACTACATGTCAGATATTTTTAAAGCCTCTGGTGCTGTGTTTGATGTCAACACTTGCACCATTATTATCGGCGTGGTTCAGATTGTGGGCGTTTATACTTCAACAATATTTGTGGATATCATTGGACGTCGCATACTCATGTTGATCTCAACCTTGGGTGCTGGCCTAGGCTGCATTGCTTTTGGTTTTTTCACCTACTATGCTGCAATCTATGATTTGCAGCATCTCAACTGGGTGCCTTTGGTACTGATGATATTTATCATATATGTGGGCAACGTGGGGCTTGTCGGCATATTTTTCGTTGTGCTCGTTGAGCTCTTCCCAACAAAAGTAAGCAACAAATTTAAAAGTAAATTTACCTTTTTGGTCATAATTATTTAATTTTTTTTTGCAGATACGTTCGGTGGCAACCTCGATTTCCGTGGTCATTCTCAGCCTTCTCATATTTGTCACCTTGAAGCTGTTTCCTTTGCTGTTGCATTATTTTGGCATTTCGGTGGCCATGTGGTTCTCGGCATCAGCGAGTCTACTCACATTTGTGTACTTTTTGTTGTTTTTGCCCGAGACTAAGGGCAAGTCTATGGTCACAGACTAAAACAGCTTCAATTTCAGAGTTTCAGTGTTTGTTTTATAATAATAAATAAATTCGCCAATTATCTGATTTTCTTTCTAATTTAATTTTTTTTTTAAATTTACTAAGAGAGTGAATCAGTACAAGCAGCAGGATACATGTTAACAACCAAGCCTTTCGCTCATAACATATAATGAGAAAATTAGATTGATATGGCAAGTTTGAAAAATCGTCTTGGCAAAACCTTGACGCTTCAGCCGTTTTAATGGTCTGACAGGCAGTCTCATACTGCGCCTGCTACAGCTGGGCTGCAAAATTGTACAGGAAAGCGATGTCAACTGCATAAGCTGCAATAAAAGCCTTATTGATGGAGACATAAAGGCATCCATGGGACTTTGTTGTTGTCTGCCGTGTATAAAGAGTAGATCAGTGAGCCAAGAACACTGCCATGTGGAAACCCGGCCCACTTTTGGACATTGTTTTTGTTTATTAAGTGAGGAATCCTTACAAAAAAAGTACCATAACATCACAGCTTAAAATGTCAGACGATCAACAGTCACCCATCACCCATTTTTCCCAAAGGGTAGTGTTGATAATCTATATATAATTGTAATATAAATTAGTTGTAGTATTTATCTT
This sequence comes from Drosophila immigrans, assembly GCA_963583835.1. Taxonomy (NCBI): domain Eukaryota; kingdom Metazoa; phylum Arthropoda; class Insecta; order Diptera; family Drosophilidae; genus Drosophila; species Drosophila immigrans. Next base: position 34,539,568 of record OY757143.1, read on the forward strand.
TTAATACCAAATTAAATGCTGCTGACCACACATGGTTAATTATGGTTTTTTTTCAACGTAAGAGTGTATTCCACATTAAATGTAATTTTCGGTATATTTTTTTAAATAATTTTATAAGGGAATTGCATTCTATTAAAACGGGTAGCTGGTATCTCACTGTCGGGCACTCTCGACTGTAGCTTTATAATACTTTGTTTTTCTTTTTGTATATTAAGCTGGATAACGTTTTTTTTTACTATTTTTTTATATTTAATGGAAAATATCGTAAATAATAATTCAAAGAATACTAAAAAAATCGAGCGTAAATTCACTTAGTTGCCTTATAATATAAGTTATATTATAACTTTTCGAAGTAACTGGGACAGTCTAATATTTATGAAATACTCATTTTTTTTTTAATTTTAAAGTATGAAACTGTATGCCACATATTAAATACTTGTTAGTATTTTTATAAAAGCAAGTGTTCTATCGCTCCATGCAAAAGCATGCAAGCGACCTGACCTATCCCAACCACATTTGCCCCCTGAGATGCATTCATAGATAAACAAATTTGTATCACAAATAGCAAAACTCAAGACGTAATACGTAGTTTATCTGATGAAATGCAAAATAGTCTAAAGTGCGAATTCTTAACTTTTATTTCGCTAGTACAATAAAATGACTAGGCTATTATGCCAGAATTTTTGAATGTTGTTTCAAGTCATAAATACTGGAAAGTTTTGGTGAGGATGCATTTTCATTTTTGTAACTACAAGAACTTACGAGTCCTTCTTCAGTTACACTCATTTTTTTGGACACTGAATTAACTTGCAGATATAGATTTGTATATCACTGAACTTCAAATTTTAATCTTATTCCTGACAATATGTTAGAGCGCATCAGGTGAGAGAACTGGTGACTGGCATATCTTCATATCATCTACAAACAACTGGTGTATTACAGTTGCTGTCTGAGCTTGGCAAATATTGATTCTAGCAGAGCACCTTTGCGGTGTTCCTGTTTGCGTGTGGAAAATTGTAATGTAAAAATCTGTGGTCTCATTTGCACTAAAGCAATCCAAACAAATTAGAACTTTACGATGGCAAACATATGTATCTGTATAAAGTCCGTTTTGATGTCGGAAGTAAGATTCTACAAAAACGCGAAGAAACATTCGTGATTGTGCTCAATTGCTGTTTAGACGTTTCTAGAAGTTGCGCTTCCCATTTTACAAAAATGTCAAAACTATTACAGGGTTCCTTGCTGAATCCCAAGACACGCTACCAGCTGCTGGCCACAGTAATAGGTATATTGAAGACATCTAAAGTATTAAATATTTTATACAATTGACTAAATATTTTTTTTGGATTAGTGAACATTATTACGTTCGGTCATGGCGTGGGAGTTGGCTGGCTTTCGCCTACGCTCACCAAGATTCAAAGTCCCGACTCCCCGTTGAGTTTTCAAGTGACCATCGATGAGATCTCCTGGCTGGGATCCATGCTTGGCCTGGGCAGTCTTTGTGGAAATTTAACTATAGCTTTTCTACTTGAACGTATGGGCCGAAAATTCTGCATTTATTTGCTAGCCGTGCCTTATGCAGTAAGTGATTAATTAATATTCAGTGAGTGTTTTGATTATTCTAGTTATTCTTTAGTGCCTTTGGATTCTGATTTATTGTGCTTCCAATGTGGGCTTCCTGTATGCAGCACGCTTTCTCTGCGGATTTACAGGAGGAGCTGGCTATCTGGTAGTTCCCATCTATATCAGCGAAGTGGCCAACAGCGGGTTAGTTTCTTCACAATTACTTGAAATTGATTTATCAGTATTATATTTGATTTACAATTAGCATTCGCGGCTCATTGACTTCCATGGTGATGTTATCTGTCAATCTGGGCATACTTGTTGGATATATACTGAGCACTTATCTGGGTTATCATCTAGTGCCATTTTTCGGAATTCTACTTCCGATTGCGTACTTTATAGCAAATCTGTTACTGCCTGAAACGGCGCCATATCTGTTAAAGCAGAATCGAGTGTTGGACGCCGAAACCTCTTTTAAATATTATCAAAATCAACGAGCTGATTTGGAGGCTGATTACAAGGCGGAGTTCGAGGAGCTGCGATTGGCCGTGAATGCCCAGAAGGCGAGGAATACCACAGCCTTGACTTACAGGGATTTAAGTAAGCAAAGCTAAAGGGATTTTCTTCCAATTTTATAAGTTTTACTTTTTTACTTATATTTAATTTAGTTACAAAGCCCGCCCTTAAGGCTTTTGGGGCTGCTTTTATTCTTTGTTCGGGCTACCAGTTCAGCGGCATCTTCAGCTTCATTAACTATATGTCGGATATATTCAACGCCTCAGGTGCTCTGTTTGATGTCAACACTTGCACCATTATTATAGGCGTGGTTCAGATTGTGGGCGTTTATACTTCAACCATATTTGTGGATATCATTGGACGTCGCATACTCATGTTGATCTCTACCTCGGGTGTTGGCCTAGGCTGCATTGCTTTTGGTTTCTTCACCTACTATGCTGCAATCTATTGTGCAATCATTTGTGTACTTTTTGTTGTTTTTGCCCGAGACTAAGGGCAAGTCTATGGTCACAGACTAAAACAGCTACAGTTTCAACAGACTCAGTGTTTGTTTTTTAATAATAAATTAATTCCTCACTTAACACAATGCATACATTTTTTATGGTCTAGATCGTAAAGAGCTCTCAGCTGGGCCTTATCCGATGTTAGGTAAAAGATACAAACGCTTTTCCAGCCTACGACACGAGACGAATCGTTATTTCAGCTCTTGGCTCTCAAGTTTTTCAGTCAGTCTGTTGTGAATTGAGTTGGATAACACCACCATCAACATGAAGCTAAACATGTTCCAGAATCCCAATTGCCTGCTAAATCGCAGAAATCGTTATCAATTCTTAGCCACACTTCTAGGTAAGTTTAACTATAATGCTGCTGTATTGTAAATATTTTTTAATAAATTTCTGTTTTTTTTCAGTGAGTATTTCAACATTTTCTCATGGAGTGGGAGTTGGTTGGATGTCTCCAGTTATGAGGGATTTGCAATCACCAGAATCGCCGATGACCTTTGAGGTACTTGTGGAGGAAATATCCTGGATTGGCTCGCTGGTGGGCATCGGCAGCATCATAGGAAATTTACTGGCTGGCTTACTGCAGGATCGCATTGGTCGCAAGCCGATTTTGTATTTCCTGGCCATACCCTATTTGGTATGCATCAGTACAATTATTTAGCATAGCATATATTAATTATCTTTTTTGCGCAGTGCTTCTGGTTGTTGGCCTACTTTGCTCAGAGCGTGGAATACTTTTATGCGGGACGACTCTTGGCTGGCATCACTGGAGGTGGTGGTTACATTGTGCTGCCAATTTTCATCAGCGAAATCTCCGATGCGAAGTGAGTCAAAATGTGGCAGAGCTCTTCAGACAGTTTAGCTTATTTTGTATTTTATTTTCTCTTAGAATACGTGGCCGCCTAGGCTCTATGCTCATGCTCTCAGTTAACACTGGGGTGCTCGTGGGTTACATCCTATCCACAAATGTGACCTACTTCATTGCGCCCTTTTTCATCATTCCTCTTCCCATTTGCTACTTGGTTGGCAATCTTTTTCTGCCTGAGACTCCGTTTTATCTGATAATCAAGGGAAAATTCGGTGCAGCAGAAAAGTCTTTTAGATTTTATAAGAATATTGACGAAAGTGACAAGACTGCGATGGCCGAGTTTGAAGAGATTAAACTTAAACTGACCAAAGAGCAGGCGCTAAAGGTTAATTCATTTAACTCTAAGGATTTCCGTACGTGAAAATAGTTGTTGAAACATTAACCTTATTTTTTATAGTTTGACTTAAAATTCTTATTTTTTTTTTTAGTTACAAAACCAGCTTTTAAGGCCTATGCCACAGCAATGGTGCTGCTCCTTACGAATCAATTTACGGGGACTTTTTGCTTCACCACCTACATGACGGACATCTTCGAGATCTCGCATGCCTCGCTGGACGCGGGCATGAGCACCATTATCCTGGGCGGTGTCCAGATTGTGGGCGTCTGTGCCACAATTCTGATTTGCGATCGCTATGGCCGTAAGGTCTTGTTAATGATCTCCTCCTTTGGTGCTTTTATTTGTTTGGCTGCCTTTGGTTTTTACATATACTTTGCGGAACGTTATGATCTCTCTGCTGTTAATTGGATACCATTAGTTTTATTGACAGTGGAGATGTTCCTCTGCCACATTGGCCTAGTTGGTTTAATCTTTGTAGTCTTGGTTGAGGTCATGCCAGCTCGGGTAAGTTACCTTATATCTAATCAAACTTGCTAATTCTAAGCCTCTTTTGTTTCTAGATACGTTCCGTGGCTGTCTCGACGTTTATTGTCCTTCTCAGCTGTTTCGTCTTTCTCACTCTGAAAATGTTTCCAATCTGTTTAAAGTACTGGGGACTGGCCATCACTATGTGGGCTGCCAGCATCGTTGGACTGGTCGGCTTCATCTATTTTGGTTTGTTCTTCGTCGAGACGAAAGGCAAATCCATGTTGGATAATTAAACTGATTTTAGCTTCTAACTAAAGTTAAGCAAACAACTCACTATACAAAAGAATAAGATTTAACTCTTTTTGAGAATAAGCAATAAAATCTGAACATTTTTGAAAAACGACTGGAGCTATTTTATCTAAATAAATGATAGTTTAGTATTTAAAAATGTTTGGGTTTGAAAACCATTAAATTTTTGGCGAGCTTGCGAGATGTGAAAAAAGTATTACTTTTAATTTATATATTTTTTTTTATTTCTAAATAATATATTTCCCCAGAAATCGCATATACATAACTTGTATTTGAATTACTAGAGATAAACTCGAGTTTCTTTAATTTTAAGCCGCTCCGTTTAGGCAACAGATGACGCAACATTGCTATCAACTTGGTTGATGATGAACTATGACGTATGCTTCACGTCATATATAATAATGACTTCCAGCATTTCATCAGAGAAATATTCATGTTTGCAGAGTCTCAGACATACACTAATCTTTATAGCAATTTCCGACGAAGACATATGGACGGAATCTATAAAAGTCGATGGCAACCGTATCACGCTCTCACTATTCCACGGTTGCTTGTGATGTGATCTCTCTAAGCCAAAGAAGTAGCTCAGCTCAAGAAAGAAAAAATTGTTAAACACATTGCAAAGTAATTTTCTCTATTTAATTTCCATTAATTTTAAATCTCATACTTGCAGTAAATCTACAATACCAACCAAAATCTCTAAGGGCGCCTAGATTGTTTAATTACAATACACCCAATGAATCTATATTTTCCTATTTTAGCAGCATGTTGTGTCTATTCTTTCGGACCATGCATCAAGGAGACAAGGCCAAGTCTAAAACAAAGACTTTTCTAAGTAATAGATTTATAATAAACAAGTAAGAACGCTCTAGTCGAGAGTACTTGACTATGAGATACCCTGTTCCTATTCCATGTATATATTTGTTTAAAAACACCTTCATTTTATAGAATGAAGAGCAGTTAGACTAATATGGCTAAAACCAAGCTTTTGTTAATGTTAGGTGATTACGTGAGAAGACTGCGAACAACAGCTCAGACCTAAAATACTATTATTTTGCTTGGCAAAGGCTTGTCTTACAAATTTTGATTAATTATTTAATATAGTTAGAGTAGGAATTTGGAAAAATCAACTTACTAAGACTATATTGTGTAAAAATTACTGTCTTTTACCGTTTGAGCAGTGCGATGATTGTTCAAACTATGAAGGGGACAAAGAATTTTAAATATATAGATTAATTCGTCACCAAACACAATTTTTATGGTCTTGCTCGTAAAGAGCTCCCAGTTGCGTTTTATCTGTTGTTAAGTAAAATATACAAACGCTTTGCAAGAGTACAACACGAGACAAATCTTTATTTCATCTTTTGGCTCTCAAGTTTTTCAGTCAGTCTGTTGTGAATTGAGTTGGATAACAACACCCTCAACATGAAGCTAAACTTGCTTGAGAATCCCAATAGCCTGCTGAATCACAGAAATCGTTATCAATTTTTAGCCACATTTCTTGGTAATTTTTAATGTAATACTTGTTGTAAGTAATTTTTAATAATATTCAGTAATTTTGCAGTGAATATTTCTACATTTGCCCATGGTGTGGGCATTGGATGGATGTCGCCGGTGCTATCCGATTTGCAATCATCAGAATCACCGCTGAGCTTCAAGGTGGTGGTCGAGGAAATATCCTGGATTGGCTCCCTTCTGGGCATCGGCAGCATCATAGGAAATTTACTGGCTGGCTTTCTACAGGATCGCATTGGTCGCAAGCCGATATTGTATTTCCTGGCCATACCCTATTTGGTATACATCAGTACAATTATTTATCACAGCATTTATTTATTAAGTCTCCTTTTTTCCAGTGCTTCTGGTTGTTGGCCTACTTTGCCCAGAGCGTGGAATTCCTTTATGCGGGACGACTCTTAGCTGGCATCACTGGAGGTGGTGGTTACATTGTGCTGCCTATTTTCATCAGCGAGATCTCCGATGCGAAGTGAGTAAAAGCGATGGCAAAGATCTTCAGATGAATTTATTTGTATTTTATTTTCTTCCAGAATTCGTGGCCGCCTTTGCTCAGTTGTCATGCTGTCGGTCAACATTGGCGTGCTCGTGGGTTACATCCTATCCACAAATGTGACCTACTTCATTGCGCCCTTTTTCATCATTCCTCTTCCCATTTGCTACTTGGTTGGCAATCTTTTTCTGCCCGAGACGCCGTTTTATCTGATAACCAATGGGAAATTCAGTGCGGCAGAAAAGTCCTTTAGATTTTACAAGAATATTGATGAGAGTGACAAGACTGCGATGGCCGAGTTTGAAGAGATTAAATTAAAACTGACTAAGGAGCAGGCGCTAAAGGTCGATTCCTTTAACTACAGAGATTTCAGTAAGTGCGAAAATTATGATTTATTTTGTTTTTCTGTATTAAAATTTCTTGTTTCCTTTTTCCTAGTTACCAAGCCAGCTTTTAAGGCCTATGCCACAGCAATGGTGCTGCTCCTTACGAATCAATTTACGGGCACCTTTTGCTTCACCACCTACATGACGGACATATTTGAGATCTCGCATGCTTCGCTGGACGCGGGCATGAGCACCATTATCCTGGGCGGTGTCCAGATTGTGGGCGTCTGTGCCACAATTCTGATTTGTGATCGCTATGGTCGCAAAGTCCTGTTAATGATCTCCTCCTTTGGTGCTTTTATTTGCTTGGCTGCCTTTGGTTTTTACATATACTTTGCGGAACGTTATGATCTCTCCGCCTTAGGTTGGATACCACTTGTTTTATTGGCACTGGAGATGTTCCTCGCCCACATTGGCCTGGTTGGCATCTTCTTTGTGGTCATAGTTGAAATCATGCCTGCTCGGGTAAGTTCTGTCTTAAAGTGCTTCAATTGTGTTTGCTGATTCGTATTCGTATTTTGTTTCCAGATACGTTCGGTGGCTGTTTCCACATTTGTCGTTGTCCTCAGCTGCTGCGTGTTTCTCACCTTGAAAATGTTTCCAATCTGTTTAAAGTACTGGGGACTTGCCAACACTATGTGGGCTGCCAGCATCGTTGGACTGCTTGGCTTCATCTATTTTGGTTTGTTCTTCGTCGAAACCAAAGGCAAATCCATGTTGGATAATTAAAGTGATCTTAGCTACTAGCTAGAATTAGGCAAACAACTCCTCATACCAAAGAATAAGATGACACTCTATTTGAGAATAAGCAATAAAATCTGAACATTTTATTTTTTTTAGAAAAACAAAGTTTTTTATTCTTGTATTTTATTATGCTGAGCTGCTGGATTTAAAAACACCAATATTGCTTTTCTTCTAAATTAAAACGATGTCAAAAATTCAGTACTTTTAGTTATTTTTTTATTTAATTTTGAAATATGATATTTCACGAGAGACTTCTCTGAACTACAAAAGATTATATCGAAGTTCATTAGTTTAAAGCTTTCCCTTTTGGGAAAGAAATGGCGCTATATTGTTATCAACTTGTTTGATGATGAACTATGACGTATGCAGGATGTCATATATAACATTGACTACCAGAATTTCATCAGAGATCATTCCATGTTTGCAGAGTCTCAGACATACACTAATCTTTATGGCAATTTGTGACTTGCGGCACATGGACCGAATCTATTAAAGTCGATGGCAACCGTTGCACGCTCTTACTATTCCACAGTTGCTTGGGATTGAGGCATCTATCTCTGCCATAGGGATCGCTCAATTCAATTGAAAAGATGTTTGCAAAACTGTTAAATCGTCCAGACTGTCTGCTGAATCAACGGAATCGCAAGCAATTTCTCACCACATTGCTGAGTAATTATCTTTGTCTATCAATTTATTTAATTGCCATTAATTTGAATGCTCAACGTTGCAGTCAATATAATATGCATTGCTCATGGCATTTGCATTGGTTGGTTTGCGCCCACAATGCGCAAAATGCAAACTGAAGAGTCTCCAATGAGCTTTATGGCCACCGTCTCTGAGGTATCCTGGGTTGGTTCATTCCTGGGCATGGGTGCGATGACGGGAAATGCACTAATGGGCGTTGCACTTCCCTTGTTGGGCAGCAAGTTGTGTCTTCTCTTTGTGGCCATACCGCAAACGGTAAGAACTTTGTTTTTGAAAGACTTGTTGTTTGGAATTAATTATTTTGTTGTAGTGCCTTTGGCTTTTGGTCTATTTCGCTGAGAGCGTTGAATATCTTTATGTGGGACGCTTTCTGGGCGGTGTTTGCAGTGGCAGCATGTACATTGTTCACTCCATGTTCCTTAGCGAAATTTCAGATCCCAAGTAAGTAGCTGTGGCTCATATATAGCACTTATAGAGATCACACAGAGATCAACACAAAACACACAGAGGCGCCCGTCTTAGCGATAAAGTCAACATTGACTCGCTTTATGGCCCCATGCTGTTACCTAGTGATCTTAAGCTTCAATTTCGCAAGTCACTCTGGCACACTAGTCTACAACATTTATGCTGTCTGACTTTTTTACTTTGTTTTAATCCTTTTTATTGCTTAATTTGATTGACAAGCATCTGTATTATTCACAGATAATTGATTGATTTTTGCTATTAATTATAGATTTTCGTAGTTCTAACATTTTTTTTATTCGTATTTATAAAATAATTTTTAGGGCTTAATCGTTTGATCAGCAAGCATTCGAATTACTTTTTCATTTATTAATTATTTTAAATAGTAATTAAGTAAGTAACTTATTGTGCGTTCCATTTCAATTTTTTAAATTTTCTGCAGAATCGACAATATTTTCATCACTTTACTAATATATTATTGAATTCATTATTAAAGTAATACATCCAACATATTTTAATACAATTAATTTGATTATAAATTCATCAATTAATGTGTATTTTCTTTATTTTGAAGAATTCATTCTGTTATCTCCATGCTTAGTCGTCTCGCAGTTCATTACCTACTTAATACTTTAATCATCCCACTTGTTGACTGCCTAAAACTTTAATTACGTAGTTTTAACAACACCTAATTTATACGCTCAGCTCTGACACAGACTCGTTCCAAGTATTTTTATTATAACACCTGCTATCTGATACTTACAGAATTCGTGGGACTCTCGGTGCAATTGTGATGTTGTCGGTGAATATAGGCGTGTTGGTTGGCAACATTATGGGCACTCATATGCCCTTTGGCATCACGCCTTTCATAGTATTATTATTTCCAATTAGTTATTTTATATTTACACTAATCTTTATACCGGAATCGCCAGTACATCTCATAAGAAAAGGCCACTTGAAGGCGGCTGAAAAGTCCTTCCGATACTATAAGAATATTAAGGATTATAATCGAGTCGCAGCCATGGAGGAATTTGAGGATATGCGACAGAAATTAACTGAAGATGACAAGCTATCCAGCAACCTGACCATCAAGGACTTTCGTAGGTTTAACATTAAGAATGATAAGCCAATTGTTTAAATTCTCTCTGTAGTTTCCAGATCGGCGCTTAGAGCTTATGTGCCGGCGGCGGTGCTGCTGATTGTGAATCAATTCAGCGGCATATTCGCCATGGTCAGCTACATGTCGGATATCTTTAAATTGTCGGGCAGCACCATGGATCCAGATACCTGCACCATTGTCATTGGCATCGTTCAAGTTCTTGGCACTTATGCGACGGCATTACTCTGCGATGTCTGGGGACGTCGTTTGCTGCTCGTTGTCTCCTCTGCAGGTGTGGCCATCAGTCTCTTTGGTTTCGGTTTCTTCACCTACTACGCACAGTGGCACGATTTGAAGGATTGGAGCTGGGTGCCGTTGGTGCTTATGTCGCTCTGCATCTTTATGGGCAACATTGGCCTTGTTGGCTGTTTCTTCATGGCCTTGGTCGAAATGTATCCCGTTAAGGTTTGTCCTCCCCCTTAATATCTATCATTGATTCGTACATTAATATTTTTGGTTTGGCTTTATTTTCAATAGATTCGTGCTCGTGCCACATCAATATCTGTGGTTATTTGTGGATTTTTTGTGTTCCTAATGCTCAACATATTGCCACTGTGCATGGTTAAATGGGGTTTGCCGGCCACGATGTGGTCATGTGCAGGCATCTCAGCTCTTGGCTTTATTTATTTTGCCTTGTTTTTGAAGGAAACAAAAGGCAAATCCATGCTCGAAGACTGAATATAGCAGTTAATAAATAAATATCCCTATAAAATACTTTGTATAAGCTGTTAGGATTGAAGAGCTCAGGTTGGAGTATGCTTAGTTTACTTAAATTGTTTTTCTTTTCTTAATAAATTACGTGTGTCTACAAACAATATTTCAATTGTAAAAATAATTTTTTTCATATAGAAACCAAATTGAAATGACAATGAGAAGCTAAATAAATCAAAAGAAAACTTTAAGTTGAAGTTTTGGAACTACTAAACGATTCCGAAATAAAAAAAAATATAATATTTAAAAATAAAAGTAAACAACATGTGCCGACTATAACAAAACTCTGATATCTATAGGTTGATCAATTAATTCGCCAGCTTCAAGGTCCTATTAATCAAGAGACAATAATATTTCTTATACAGGCCTCGGTTGCTCTGGCTTTATAAGTGTACTATAGAATTTATTTTTTAAATATATAAATACAAAAATTAATAAACTAAATATATATTTGAGTCAGTAGTAATAGTCAGGGTATCAAATGCTCAGCACATTTTTGAGCTCGTCTGTCCACTTTACTTTTCGAAAGTTGTATATAAATGCTAAACAAAACTGAAGTCCCTCCTTCAGAAACTCGATGATTTTTCTCTTCAATTCTCTTCCTCAGTCTCTGTTTCTTCTCCGCATACATTTGCATATTTCTCTGCATATTTAATTAGTTGGTTATGCGCAAACGCGTGCTCTTCTTATGCTCACATAGTGACGACAATCCGTCTGTTCCTGAGAAGGTATTGGCTGTCAGACAGCAAATTTTATACCCTTTGCGATTTCATTTCACTTTCATCGCGAAATTACTGTGGAGTGTTAGCCAAATTTGTGCCTCTAAATAATCTTCAATCTCGGACTAATTTTAAAACAAAGAGCCAGTCTTATACTATATAGTAAATCAAGTATTTTTTTGCAATTAAATATTTTGGCAACTATTCAACTATCAGATTGCTAGAGTATTGGATGTGCGTTGCTCTCGCGAATTGACATTCATGCGATGTGAATACATAAGTTTTCTGTCGCTATAGCATGTATAGAAATCATTATCTTTATTGTTGTCAGTTAGCGCTACCGAAAGACACATTTAAAACACTTTTCTCTCCGTCGCAGTTTCAGTTAGAAATAGATTTTCGCTCGTGCCAGACTCAAACAAAGAGAAAAAAGCTCTAGAATGTTTGAACGACTCTTAGCCCGTCCAAATTGTCTAGTTAATCGCAGGAATCGCTACCAGCTGTTGGCCACAGTGCTAAGTGAGTAAATCAACGTTAAGTCAATAATTCACTACAATATCTCTTTAAAATAGTTAATATAATATGCATTGCTCATGGCATTGGCATTGGCTGGTTGTCGCCAACGCTGCGAAAGCTGCAGACTCCTGACTCGCCCTTGAGTTTCCCACTCGATGTTAACGAAGTGTCTTGGGTGGGCTCGGCACTTGGCATCGGATCGGTTATTGGCAACTCACTCTCTGGGCTGCTGATCTCGCGGTTGGGTAGCAAAACATGCCTGCTCTTCATAGCCTTGCCACACTCGGTAAGCGAAAACATTTCCAAAAAAATATGTTTTATTTACTGTGTAACCTTTTTTAGTGCCTTTGGATTATGGTGTATTTTGCCAGGAGTGTGGAGTTCCTGATCGTAGGACGCATGCTGGCGGGCATCACAGGGGGCGGAATTTATATTCTACATCCGCTTTTTATCAGCGAATTTTGCGATGCAAAGTAAGATAAGATATGAAGACTTACACTTCGAACTTTCTCCTCTTTTAGGCCTTTTTTTCCATTGCTAATCTCCTTCGTTCTTTATTGTAGCATTCGAGGAACTTGCGCCACCATGGTGATGCTATCGGTTAACACCGGCATACTTATAGGCTATATACTGGGCACTCATGTCTCATACTATGTGGTCCCATTTATCGTACTTATCTTACCACTTAGTTATTTTATATTAGTGCTGTGCTTTATACGCGACTCGCCGATGCATCTCATTGCTAAGGGCAAGTTTGCGGCCGCAGAAGAATCTTTTAGATACTATAAAAATATTAAAGATAGCGATAGCTTAAGTGATCAGGCCACCGCTTTGGCAGAATTTAAAGATATGAAAATGGCGCTGACGAAAGAAGATAATCTGCTGGATAAAGTAACCATTAAGGACTTTTGTAAGTACAAAAGAATATGCATTTTAATGGTCTAATATAAATTTTCCTGTCTTCTACAGTCACTCGGGCTGCCATTAGAGGCTATGGCATGGCAGCTGTTATAGTGATTGCGAATCAGTTTAGCGGCGTCTTCACCATGGTTAACTATATGACGGATATCTTTGCCAAATCGGGCAGCACAATGGATCCAAATACCAGCACAATTATCATCGGATCTGTGCAACTTTTTGGCGCCTATGTTAGCACAATGCTTTGCGATGTCTTTGGACGCCGAGCTCTGATGCTCGTTTCATCGGGAGGCGTGGCATTAAGTTTAACAGCCTTTGGTTTCTTCACCTACTTCACACAACTGTATGATCTGAGCCAATGGAGCTGGGTGCCAGCTGCCATTATGTCGGTGGACATCTTTCTGGGCAACATTGGTCTGGTTAGCTGCCTATTTGTGCTCATGGTTGAAATGTATCCCCTCAAGGTTTGTCCAGCTATTTTCTAGACTTTCTATGTGCTTGTACTTAATTGCTATTTAAATTCTTACAGATTCGCGCCAGAGCAACATCAATTTCGATTGTTGTCTGCAGTTCATTGGTATTTCTGATGCTCAACATTTTCCCACTGTGCATGCATTACTGGGGACTACCGACCACAATGTGGTCAATGGCGGGCATTACGTTCTTCTGTTTTACTTGCTTTTTATTATTTTTAAAAGAAACCAAAGGAAAGTCTATGCTAGAGGATTGATCAAATAGCTAACAATTGATAATTCCATGTTATCGAAAATCTATCGAAAATGGTTGATACTTGCACACGATTCAAAGCTAGTTGCTATGAGCCATAACGGTGCTTTCGCACATCAAACAAATTTTTACAACAAAAACAATTTTAAGAAAAAGATAATAAAAATAACATACAAGACAATTGTTAAAAGTGTACTTACCTTTGAGCACTTCTACAATTTGGAAACTTTGTATTTTACTTCAATTGGTGAGATGCACTTGTAAGCGCAAAAATAGAAGACAGCAAAAATCTCAGATTCAGTTTTCAGACCACTACAGATGCATTAAATGGTAGTTTTCACTTAACGGTTTTCTATTTCCACATGTAATTTGCACTTTCACAACAACAAAAAAAACAAAAAAAAGACATTACTAAAGCCTTACAACAAGGATTTTATTATTTTTTCTTTTCACATGAAAAAAAAACGCGCCGGCAGTGAGCTGTGTGACCGCAAATAAAAAATTAAGTCATACTGTCCTGCGCCAATTGAGTGACAAGTATACCAGCCGTGTGCCAAAATACCAGCTGAGTGAAAATATACCAGCTGTGTGCAAAAATACCACGACAGTCAGAACTATCGATCGTTGTTAGGCGATATAAGCTTTCGATAAAATATACTGAGTCAACGGACTATAGACAATTTAAAGGCAGAAAGAAAATATTTTGCAGCGAATTTTCATGAATGTTTAAATAAATTTAATTACATATAATTAGTTAATGTAAACATAATACAAATGATGTAAATGTTTATACAATTGGTTGTTGTTTTACATGGTTTTTGTTGTGGCAAACATAGTGGATCACTGATGCAACCAGCTTAAAACTAATTAAAAAACTAGCATACTAAATCACAGTGTTTTTTTCCCAAGTGAAAAAATTTGCAAAAAAATCTACAAAACTTTCTAGAACTTTAAATATATGTATGTATAGTACAGTAATGTGTGATACAGATATAATATATAGAATTATAATATGGGCTGTTAACTTGCATTACTTTTGGATTTAAAACGTAAATTAAAACATTATTTTCGCAAAAGGCAAAACAAAATATTTCTCTCTAACAGCGCAACATAATAATTACAATAATAATAATAATAATAATAGTAATAATGATAATGATAATTGTAATAATTATAATAGGCTTTAGGATAAATGGCTAACAATTAAAATGCATAAAACAAAACAAAAACTTGCTGTTCACAAAATGCAACAAACAAATTTTGGATATAGCGCCTGCCGTTTGCCATACAGATTGATAGATTGATATAGAAATATATGTATGCACGTGTGTGTGTATGTGTATATGAATAAATTTAAACTAGATATTTAGTAATGATATAATAGTTATTACTAATTGATGTGGCTTGAAATTTGAATCACAAAAATTGGCGCACGTTTCGCAGTTTGCAGTTGTAGTTTGTTCAACATTTAGATTAGGTTATATAGGATATGTACCATATGTATGTATGATAGGATTACACTTGTTACAAATTACGTATCACTGGTTCGTTGTCAGCTGTATCACGTCTTTTTGGGGCACCGCAGATAGCGCAGCACCGCATAGCCCAGTCCGCGAAATACCAGAAAGAACATCATCAGTATCAGCGTATTCAGCCAGAGTGGTGATGTGGAGTTTTGTGCTTTGAGTATTTCCTCATATGGAATGAATTCGGTTGTCTGCAGTTTGCATATCTCATAGCTGCTCGGCGATCCGCAGCTGATTTAAAACGGAAATCGACAAATCAATTGAATGCCATCGCCTACTAAATATATATTCAGTAAAGTTAACTTACCTAATAGCTGGACCCTCGCGGAACTCGAGTATTTGCATATTCTGATATGCATAGTGTATCATTGATGTATACCGTATCCAGCTGAGACCTTCCGGAATGCGTGACGAAAGATAACCGCCAAAGAGCTGTGTGGCAAGCGTATAGAGTGCACTCAGCGTAATGCTCACATTCATGTCCATGCAACAAGCGCCAATGAAGAAGCCCACGCTCTGTGCCACAATTGTGTTCAGCAGCAAAAAGATTAGCATCAGAAAGAATAGCTTAAAGCTAATGGAAATGCCAAATTAATTATAATTCATCATTGATTGCTTGCTTGCCTCATGTTGATGCTTACCTGCTGCAGCCCAGCATGGGATAGCTAATCATGAGGTAGACGGTGGGTAACGTTATCACCAGCGGCAGTTCCGCGCACATTTTGGCCAGATAGTAGGCAGACAAGCGATAGGCTCCCGAGCGACGCTCCTTGCTGATGACCTCACGCTCCGAGGGGACTAAAGCCAAGAAATTAAAAGCACATTAGATGGAAGCAATGGAAAAGCTGAGCTAAAAATTCATTCAAGGATTAACATAAAGATAGGGGAACGTTTAGGGAGTAATGTACATTAAGGATTCTATAAATTAATTATACTTTTTAAGTTGGTAAAATTCATTCACATCATAAAGTATCCATAATCAAAAACCAATTTCATATTATATTATAGCTATTTAGCAGTAGAAAGACATTTTTGTATATCACAGTTCTATAGATTAATTCTACTTTTTAAGTTGCTTAAAAGAGTCTTTTACACACAATTTGCATTCATTTCAATGAATTAACTATACTCAAAAATTATATTCAGTTTATCTCCTATATAAATATTAAGGGTTTTTAATAAATTACAACATTTTTTTGAAGTTCAAAAAGATCTTGGGTGTATGAATGAAACTTCCCACATAATGTGATTTTGTTCATTTGACGAAAATTTAATATTATTCCAATCTAGACACTCACATGAATTGAGCGCGCCGAAGAGCGCAAAGAGCATCCAGTAGGTCTGCGAGAAGAACATCCAGCCCTGCAGATCGTGCAGGAACTCCTCGGTGCGCGGCAGCTGGAACCAAATGGCGCCGGCCATCAGTGCCAGACCGATGGTCTGGAACCAATTCAGTTTGGAGAGCATGCGCGGCTTGGCCTCCTTGAAGTTGCGACTGGACAGCACGCTGAATTGTGTGTGAAAGCGTGTGGGATACGAGAGCCAATCATCGTCGTTGGCACACTTTTTGCCCGCACTGTACGACTGGCAATCACTGGAGGCACAGGAACTGAAATTTGATTGCGAATCGGCGGCACTATAAACCAAATGCTGAGCAGCCTCCTCATCCGCATCGCAATCCTTGGCGGTGTTGTGGCGATTTGCGTATTGATTGTAAACGTAGTTGATTAGATTGCTGTTATGCTGCTTCTCCAACGACTTGTCCTGGCTGCTTTGTTGATGGCTGTTGCTGTTGGTGTTGGTGTTGCTGCTGATGCAATTCAAATAGTTGCAATGCGCTTCCCTGGCGGCAACAAACAGCTTTTCACGTATGTCCGGATGTGATTTCAACTGCTCCACTGCAAGCAACAACAAGTCGATTAGTTTCAAATTATCGATTAAATCTTAGCTCTACTTACAGACAAAGTCAGCGGGATTATAATGTGGTTTGATGGTTACACCGATATCCTCAAAGTGCCGAAAGATGTTTTGCACCTCGCCGAAGTAGGCGGTGCGTCCCTGATGCAACAGCAGCAGCTTGTCGAACATGTGGAACATCTGCGACGACGGCTGATGCACGCTTATCACAATCGTCTTCTGCTCCAGCTGCGCATAGCGCTTCAGCACCTTCATCAGCGAGATGGCCGAGTGGCTGTCCAGACCTGAGGTGGGTTCCTAGAAAACAAGTATTCCAAGTATTTCATTATTTCATGTACAATATGCAAAATATAAAAAACAACATTTCAATGTTGATGTAATCTTATAGGTCTGTTTATTGTTCAATTACCAGGAAATTTTACGGACTGAATAAATACCTTTTCTAAAATAATATATTTGAACCTATTAAATGTTCAGTAGTGTTGTTACTTGTTATGGATAAACACAAAAAACTAGCCTGGCCATAAATTATTTTGATTTTAAAAACTACTCAGTTGCTTAATTAATAAATAAATAACCTGGCAAATTAAAAACAAAATATGTATCGAAAAAAATTTTAAGGCAATCGAAGCTTTAGTCTTGTTTTTAATTATTATTATGTTGGAACTAAATTATCTCAATATTAAAATAATTAAATTTAAATACTCAAATATACAGCAACAAAATAAGAAATCCCTTTTTTTATTAATTTATTCACAATATGTTCATACCGTTCACAATTTGGTTTTCTTTTCGAGAGATCATATTCTCAAACGATTATTATTATTGAGATATTGCCTTTCCCATCAAATTTAGTTAAATGCAAAAATTTAGTAATTTAATAATACTGTATAAATTAAATAATCGATTAAATGAAATTGCTAAAATCTCAAGCAAAGATTTATGGCTACTCGAAATGTTTGGCTCTCTTAAAATATTGTGTTTCTCTTATAGTTGGTACTCACATCGAGCAGCATAAGGAGCGGATTCGTGAGCAGTTCGCAGGCGATGTTGGCACGTTTCTTCTCGCCGCCCGAGAGACCGCGATTGAGGTAATCACCAAACTTGGTCTGCTGGCAGCAGGTGAGCTCCAGGGTGTCCAGAATGTGATCGACGAGACGCAGCTTCTCGGCACGTGCCATCGATTCGGGCAGACGCAACAGTGCGGTATATAGAACCGTTTCACGAAGCGTCAGCTGCGTGAAGAAGATCTCCTCCTGCAGCACATAGCCGATTTTGCGGCGCCAACGTTTCGAGAGAGGTTCGCGATTGAGATAAACGCTTCCGCTATCAAAATGCCGCTGGCCACTCAAGCAGTCCAGCAGCGTTGTTTTCCCGCTGCCCGAGGGTCCCATAATGGCAAGCACCTCGCCGGGACTGCCAAAGAGCGAGACAACGGGAGAGAGTGCGAGAGAGAGCGAGTGGAAGAGAAAGAAAGAGAGAGAGAGAGCCAGAGAGTTGTTGTTAGTTGTCAGTGGTTCAGTGGGTTTTGTTGAATGTTGTTTTATTATGCCACTGTTATGCAGTGTTGTTGTTGTTGTTTTGCTGTTGTTATTGTTATTTGTTTTGTTTTTGTTGTTTGTTTGTTTATTGTGTGATTGTTGTTGCTGTTGTTGTTGTTGTTGTTACCTGACTAATCCACTCACATCGGAAAGTATTTTGCGTTCGTTGTGCAACACGTTTAAATTCTGAAATGTCAACTGTAATGTGGGCTGTTGTTGTTGTTGTTGTTGATGTGGATGCTGCCGATGTTGGTGTTGATGTTGTTGCTGATGTTGATGTTGCTGCTTCACTGTTGCATAGGGATAAGCGACTCTGCAATAAACAGGAGACGACCAATAGAATTAGACATGAATGTTACAATAAAATAATAACAATAATAATGATTCATTAGTATTTATTAATACGTATTTATTAAGGTACTTATTTATTATTATTATTATTATTTATTGTTTTCTTTCAAGCGCTGCAAGTTAGTTGAATTATTCTAATTCAATTTAATGCGTTAGCTTTTATAAAAACTTAAAAAAAAACCCAAGCCTTATTTTTGTGTTTACTATAAAACTAAACTTAAGTCAACAAAAATTTGCAATACCCTCTACAAATTTAAGTAGTAATAATATTATTGCCCAAAAGTATGCACTATAATTATTCGTGGAGGGTTCTGAAATATTGCAGAAATTAAAAACTATAGTCAATAATAAATAATTGCCAAAAACTATCACAACAAAACAATAAGAAACATAGTGAAGTTGTAATGTTTAAAACAAAAATTTCATTTTAATAAAAAGTAATGAAATATTTCAAAATTGTCTAAAATAAATTAGAGTGAAAAAGAAATTGTAATGAATAATGTAATGTTTAATGATATTCTTTAATTATGACGCTTCTCCCTTTAAGACTAGTACTTCCTCAAATTTATATTAAATTTGCCCAAATAGCGTTAGTCATTTGAAGTGAAATATGTTCGCATTTCATCATTGATTTTGGGTGCATTATACAAATGCAGAGAAGAACAAAGCAATCAGCTGGCACGGCTAGAATTGAGTTTAATCGCCACTTTCGTCACTCACGTATATCGCGTAAATCCTATACCAGAATGCTCAGAATGACTCAGCTGTTGTTACTGATGAGGAATATACATATATGGAGTATGCAAGTGTGGTTTATATATAGAAAGAGTCTCTAACATTTCACTCACATTATACTATATTACAATATAATCTGTGATAATCACTTGCAGGTCAATTGCCCTATTAGTATAAGAAGTAAGTCTATATATGTGCATATGGTATATATTTATATATAATGCTGGCTGGCTATTATCAGAAGATATGCACAACGCGATTATACCCTTTCGGCGACGGTTTCGTTTCGCTGCATAAAGAAACAAAAGTGCAAGCACCTTCCCCCCAATCTCCAAATCCAGCCAAAAGTCAAATCTCTGCGAGAGTGTGTGTGTGTGTTTGTTTTTTTGTGTATGTTTATTTCTTTGTATGCAGCAGAATAATACAACAACGAGCAGAGACGGTCAGACAGACGGTTCTCCACTGTCAACTGTTATCGGTGATATCACATGTGTTGGCTGCAAAGCGTCGCGTCGCATTATCACTCTCTTTCGCTCTTTCGCTCTCTCACTCTCTTTTCGCTTCTCTGTTTTTCTGTTGAATTCTCTGTTTTTCTTCTGCTCAACTCTCGGTCAATGCTTCGCACTCTGTCTCCGCCATCGCCTCCGCCTCCTACACGATTCCCAACGCAGACCGCACGAGTCAATAGCCTCTGTTCTTTCCCTCTCTCTCTCTCTCTCTCTCGCTCTCTTGTGATTGTTGCTGTGCACCTATCAAATTTATTTAAATATTTTCTTTTTACAGACATCCTCCCTCCAGCTGCTCTAGTCACCTGCCTAGATGAACTGCGCAACTTTAACAAATTAATTTATGAGTAAAAGTAACAAAATCCAAATGCAGCATCCCAAAAAGAACAAAATTCAAAATTATACGAAAAAAAAATGTAAAAATGTAAAAAAAATAAACGAAATGGGAAGCCCGAGTAAATAGAGAGTGCAATGAACCGCAATGTGCGTGTATGAGACAGCAACAACAATCATAATAATAATAACGCCTGGCGCAGGCCCCAAGTGGGGGTCAATGCAGTCAGCAAGAGACAACATCAAACAAAGCATACGCACACACGCACACGCACTCTCTCACACGCACACGCACGCACACACACACACACACATTCAGTCGGCGTATCCGTGTGCAATGCAAAGTATCTGATGAATACGCAGCGACTGGAAGCCTCAGCTGTGTCCGGGTGCTGATAGCCGAGCAAGGAATGCCAACAATATTGACAATATCGAAAAGCGTCACATGGATCACAACCAGAATAAAGATTAAAATTATTTTTATAATTTGAAACACAAAATTAATTTTTAAGTCAATATCTGTAGGGTCAAGTATTGGAAAACGATAATACTAGATAATAAAACCAGAGAAAGATTTCAATTTCGAACCATTCAAATTAAAACTAATTATGCGAAATAATGAGAAAAAATCGATTTCCGAAATTAATTAAATAATATGTTTGTAAAAAAATTTTTTCGGACTCTTCGGAAGTATTTTTTTGGGCTTCAAATTGTATTAACTCAAGTCTGATTTATATTAAACACGAACACATTTATATTAAGAATCCATTTCAACTATTATATGAAATGTAAATGCAATGGATAAATGTAAACTCTCAGTATAACTTCATCGGATTTATTTTATATTTTAAATCATTGTTATTTCCTTCAAATTTGACTGAGCAAGTGTACCTTAAAGCTTTCCATTTTCGAAAATAAATATTCTATTTTTATTGTTCCAAGTTTTAATTTCTTAGTTTCGTATACTCAATATTAGTTGACTTTTCTGTCCGATAATCAAAGTCCAACAAGTGCATAGAACAGCTGTGTTCGTGTTGGAAATTGAGATTTCCCCCTACTTCTATTGGTGCCTACGTGAGCCTTGTCACATACTCATGTGATCCAAGCTGAGCTTAAAAAACACAACAAACAAATAAAATAATGTGCGCTGTCGACAAATGGCGATTACAAATTAAAAGAAAGTAAAGTTTCGGAGTTGATGATCATGATGTACAAAATACCCACGAATTTCCAATGAAATTATCAGGCAAAGTGAAATAAAGCCACCATATATAGTATATATATACCATTTACCTGGTAGACTTATCTTCATTTTTTATTGACAACAGTTTCTCCCACCAAGTTGCTTACTCTGAAGTTTTTATTTCCTTCTTTTCTTTTGTTTTTGTTTTGCTGTCTGTCTTTCTAAGTTGTCACGTGTTGTGAGCGCTCTTTAAGTTATTTTTGTTGCTTGTGTTTTTTTTTGTTCCCCCCTGTTTAAAAAGTGCAAATTCTGCGGTTAGTTGGGAAGCGTGCCATATGGGTAATGTTCAGGTTTATGGGTCAAACCGACAAAAAGAATGCCTTGAGTGAGCAGAATGTAGCTCAGACCAAATACACAAGGTTATCAGAGTCGCAAGACCTACGAATTGAATTTAATTACACTGAAAATGTTGACGAAGCGCAATCAACTCATTTCAACAAAAACACTTTTCGTAAAAAATCAATTGTTGATTGAATTGTAAGCGAAAACGTAAAGAAAAATGTGTGGCTTTAGTTTAAGAGATCTGTTAAGATATTCGACTGGAATATATAATAATAATTTAAGAATAATATTTCCCAATATAACATCAAAGGTTGCCTAAGGTATTTTCAATTCATCATATTTATAAGACGCATTTTTTATTGAAAAGGACGTATCAAACATTTTGATGGCTAAAATCATTTCGAAAGTGTTTAATCTTATAGCTAAGATTTCTATTTGACAGACGTCATTAGTGCGGTCCAGCGAAAGTGTTGATACGATAGTTTCCAAAATAAAAACAAAATACGAAAATACAAAAAGTGCATAATAAACCGCGACTAAAAATCCAAAACTAATTTGCAAAGCACAATATAATATACAACAACGAAAAGGTTCAATAAAACTGAAGTTTTTGGTCGAACACGAAATGCTCTTCAAGTTTAATAAAACAAGGCAAAGAGATGTATTTAATTGATAAATTAAATTCGCAGAGCCTTCGAGCGGCAGAGCTACATAATAAAATACCTACATAATTGTTGTTAATGCGCTTGTTGTTGTAATTTACGTAATTAACAACACACTAAAAACAATAACAGCAACAACAGCCAGCAAAGTATGATGCCATTTTTTTGTTGCTGTTTTTTTTATGTTGATTAAGGCCACTAAGGCAAACAGCTTTCTAGTTGTTGTTGCTAGTTGGATGGCTAAAGGGAGCTGCTACTAGCTGTAAATGGGGGCGAGAGAGTGAGAGAGAGAGATGAAGACAAAGCGGGGCTTAGGGGAAGGTCTCGCGCTTCTTGAATACGCAAAAGGTTGTTGACTCTTTACAACGGGCAAAACAGACGCGAAAATAATATAATTCACACACACACACACACACACACACAGCGAAGGTGAGCAAAGACAAAAAAAAACACGCAAAAATTACGTGAAAGTTTGGCATTGCATACAACATCAACACACACTCGCACACACACGCACACACACGCACACACGCACACACGCACACGGCGAGTCAAACACACGCAATCAAAAGAAAAATTTTTGAAATTCTTATCTCGTTTTTTATTTTTTGGAATACATTGACCGATATTAAACAAGTCGCCTTTTTTATACAACCACGCTCTCAGTGCTCGAGTGTGTGTGTGCGTGTGTGTGTTTGTGTGTTTAGAGTGCGTCAGTGTGTGTGAGAGTGTGCGTGTGTGTGTGTGTTAAGGGCTAGCAGAGTTCATTGACAGCCGCAGCAGCTTTTGTTTTGGTTTTTGCCTTTTCTATTTCCATGCTTATTATTATGATTATTTGTCTGTTTATACGCTTTTGTGGAGTATTATGAGTTCAGCATCTGATCAGCGATCTTCAGCTAATCTGCCTACCATAAAGTCTATAGCATATTTAATATTTATTTGTCTAGACATAAACATCACATTTAAGAATTCCAGAGTCCCTTTTTAAATAAATCAAATTGTAAAATAAACATGTAATCAATTATAATATATAATAAATTATTTAATTGAATTATCGATCGAATTTTAAACATTGGCAAAATATTAACAATTTACTGTTATTGAAGTTTTTACAGCCCAACATTTCGGGCCTAATAATTTGTTGCGTTTTGTAGTTCGAAATGAAAGCAAATTTGAATATAAATTCATGTTGCTTTGACAAAAGAATTGGGTCATCAATTAGTTCTGTTCCTATATGTTACTTTTTGCGTTTTCATTTTTTTATTTGTCTATCAAAATTTGTGTGCAATTTATTTGATGTGTTTTTTGGTTCGTATTTTGTTTTCGCTCAGCTGCTTTTAATTAATTTTGTTTTTGTTCACGCTGCGAACTTCCTTCCAAGCGATTTGACAAAGACGGAACATGCTTTAAATACCTACAAGTGTACATACATATAGAGATAGTACAAGTATATACACATCTATTCGTGTTTATATATAGGAATAGATTCCTACACATTCTTCCCATTTCGTTTGGTTCGTCATCGTCATTGTGTCGTCTGTCGCTTTTGTCTTTGTCTTTCATTTCAAAGCTATGACCATGCTCAATTGCGTATTTTTATTTTTTTTTGGTTTATTTCGAATTTGTTTTTTTTTTTTTTGTGGTGGGTTTGTTTGATTCGTTTTTTGTTGTCTTTCTTTTTGGCGTGTTACTGACCCAATTCTTTTGTTGTTTTCGTTTGGTAGTTTTGGTCATTTCTTTTTGATTTGTTATTTATGACTGACTTAATTTGCAGCCTCGACTATGCAAATTTTGCCGTCTTCATTTAGGCATTTCGACTTTGTCATCCCTTTTAAATACCCTATAAAGTGTTTATACACATTTAAATGATCAGCAAGGGTATTTGCAGCTTCGACTAGTTTAATTGCTCAACTTTTGGGCGTTTGTTGTGAGCAAAGTGCAAGGCTAGCTTGGAAGTCAAAGTCGAGCTGCTGCTGCCGCTGCAGGCCACATGTGTCGTATACGTAATTTATGCATGCACATTACATACATATTCATATCAATTCCAGTTCTAGCTCGTTCTGTGTGGGAGTTTCTCTCTCTCTCTCTCTCTCTCTCTCTCTTGCTCTATCGTAGTGTGTACATATATGTATATATTTCTATTTTAATTGAATTTGAAAGGTGGCTTAGAAAGCAGCTGGCAAGAGTAGAACTCAAAAGTCAACAAACTACTTTCAGAGTTGACCAACTTTGGCTGACAAAGATTACACTAGACTACATTATATAAGCGCGACGTAATTGAATAGTGACTTTGTAGGTGGTTGGGAATGCAAACTGGAGGCCAGAATTGATGGCAACTTGACATTAACCGAGAGGAAGTTCATAAATATGAGACAGAGACAGAGGAGAGCGAGAGAGGAAGAGAGGAAGAGACGCAGTTGGCGCTTTCTTCTTGCCGGTTTCACGAACTTTCACGTCACATTGTGTGGTAATTAGTTAGCTGGGAATTATGCTTCCTAGTTTCCTCCTCCACCTTCAGCTCACCTTCCTCTCTCTTTTTTTTTTCTCTCTCCATCATATATTTTTCTTTTGCAATTGATTGGCAGTCGCCAACTGGGCCATCAGTTTGGTGTCTGGCAACTTGTATGTATAATTTAGCATATTAATTGACACAGTTGCCAGTTTTTTTTTTTCTCTCCTTTTTTTCAGCTATGTTTTTTTTTTTGCTCGTCAGTTCTACGCACTTTCTCTCCATGAGATCTTTATGAACTATGCAAAGCATTGCAGCAATGCAATGCAGAAAAATGTTACGAGAAAGCCACAAATGCACTTAATACTTAAATATATACTACTCGCAAGTCGCAAGTCGCAAGTCGCAAGTCGTACTTGCATTTGATTGCAACGGCATTTGAAAGTGTCATTGCAACTGGGTCAGAAGAGCTGCAACGCGAACACATCTACAGTTTCTAGCTGAAACTGGAGACTGAGACGCAAACACTCACACTCACACACACACACACTCACACAGATCAGTTGGCATTACATCACAGTTGAACAGTTAAATATCCATTATAGACAGAAAACAAAGCGAAAAAATAACAAAACTCGTGTGCGAATTAGTTGCGCAAATATTGAAAGTGCAGTTGAGTGCACTGCAGTTCAGCGGAAGTAAACAATCCCCTCAGACCTCACCAAAAAAAAACCATATTTAAAAACAAAAATGATCGCAAAGAGCCTTGAGCTGCCAGGGCTACAAAATATTTATATAAACAGAGGAGAAGACAGAAGAAATACTTTTTTTATATTAAATATAATATTTTCTAAATAAATCTTTATTTATATATATAAATATTTTTGCTAATACGTTAGTTGTGCACAGTTTTGTTGCAGTTCAAATCGTTCTACAGGCTTTGAAGCGTTTCTACAATGGTTCAGCGGCAGATCTCGAGAACACCAGCAGCTAGCTAGCTGAAATTTGGCATGCTAATCAAAACAATCAAGTCTTTTAGAATTCTAATTAAAATATATATAAAATCTGTGGAACTTCAATTTAATTTACAAGTGTTTGAAGCTTGACTTGTGATTGCATCGAACAGCCCGCAGCCAGTTTATTCCCCACAACAGCTTATCAGTCGCATCCCTAATAGCCACGCCCCTCTTCAACACTGCACGGAAGAAATGCTCGCAATTAAAATGAAATTCATTGGCATTTTCACCCACTGTCAAGTGACAGTCGCTGTGTCAGTTGAGTGATAACAGCGCGTGCCAGCGTGAAGTGTTAATCAGTTTGTTTATACAGATGCGACCCACACCAGAGCAATAACAAAAACAGAGAGAGAAAGAGCCAGAGCCAGAGAGAGAGGAAGAGAGGAAGAGGGAGAGAAATACTAATGAAAAGAAAACTCAGTGAAACTTGGAGGAAAAAGTCGGCAACGAGCGTCACACAAAAATGTCTTTGACTGCGGAAAAATAAGGCAGGCGAAATGTCATAAACAATGCAATAGGCGAAAGGTGGAGAAAAGCCCACAGACACACAACAACCGAGAAAAAGAGAGGGAGAGAGGGAGAGAGAGAGGGAAAGAGACGACGAGAGAGCGAGGGAGACTGGCGCAGACTCATTCCGAGCAATAATGCAACTTTGTGTGACGTTTAAATTTGTAAACGGTTCGCGCATTTGTGAAATCTGTTTGCAAACAACAAATTTCCGTGGCCTTGTGTCTTGCATTATATTTATCCACACACTATACTATGTATCTATAATCTACACCTGCTGTTGGAAGGATTTATCTGTATGGCTGGCCAACTTTAAGCATTGTGATAAATTCATTCAATTGCGTATCATCGCATTTTGAGACAATTTAAGCAAATAATGATTCTATTAATAGACGTAAGAATGCAGTCTTAAGTGAGAAATCGGAAATGCCTTTGCTGAACATTGTCTCATCAAATGAAAGAGATTTCGATTTCAATATTCCAAGTGATAAGTTTCTATAGCTCTTGAGTTAGTAAACAAATATAACTAGTTTTTTTCTATTAAAATTACATATATGAAGAAGAAAGATTAAGATTTAAAACTAATGGAATATAGTAATTATTTTGGAGTAAGTTTTTTTTATAAATATCATCATTTAAGAAAATAAATAACGTAAGTATGAAATATTCCAAAAGAACTGCCAGTTAAATTGGTTGCAAAACAAGAACAATATTACTACATCCAAATATTTGTTTCTTTTTCGATAGAAGTTTAAATTTTCCAATAAATTTTATTCTTTGCTCAAAGTGCAAAAGTATGAGTTAAAAACTCTAAAGGACCCTATAGTATATAATAATGTTTACTACTGTTTTCGACGATCATTTTTCTTTTTAAAACCGAGCCAATCATTCGTCAATTAGTCAATTTGCCGAATATACGGTTAAGTATAGAGTTTTTAAAAGCGCATGATCGGTGGGCGTTTTTTACGACGTTCCAAATATGTGCTTAATTCGTGTTATTATATCACATCACTTTGTCTCAACTAGCCTAATTGAGGGGTTCACCATCATCATCATCACGATAGTCGCGACGATCATCAGCTGCAGAGACTATATAGTTTTTTTGGGCGTATTTGTGAGATTATTATTACATACGAGTATTTTCATAACTTCAGTGAGCTGCTTGTGGGAAAAAATATTTATTAAATTATCGCATTCAAGTACGAGTACAAGCTTAAAAGTGTTTATTTTTATTGTAAATCGTATTTTGTTGTTATTGTTATTTTGTACTGTTGTTACTGTTATTGTTGTTTCCGAGCTTCAGTTCGAATTATGAAAGTTGAAAGAGGTTCATTGAACTGTTTTAGTGATAACCTGGCCGGTTCGCTGGCTGCATAAGTTGTGCGGCTTTAAATACCTAAAAATAGCTAGTTTCGTAGATTTTTTATGGGGGAAGGTGTTAAGTCGCTATTGTATACAGTCGTGATATATACTATAAGCATTTTTCTACTCGTTTGCATGCTTTCTTCTACCATACGCAAAACGTCATTTGTTTAGACTTTTAACTGGGCTAATGTCCTCTACAGTAACAACATTTGCAATCACAATAGCTTCTAACTTTCATTACAGTTATATTTTTAGCAATATTGCTCAAACTACTGCTTCTAAAATAAGTCAAAGATGCTCTTCATATATCTATTGGAAATATAATTATTATGGGTTCCTCTTTATGGAACATCCTTAATGCACATTTTCTGTACCCTTAATATACTTTAAGTTCTTTTATTTTTCAATTTAGAAATTAATCTCATGGGTCTCTTTTCTCATTTTTATTTTTATTTTAGTTATGGACATTACCTCATTTAAATTAAAATTATAGTAATAAAATACTTTACATCATTTAATCAAAATTATACGCTTTTAAAAACATATATTTGTAAATCGTAAATAAATTATAGATTTGAAATTTTGAGAATATTTAAAAAATTTGTAACTAATCCAAAAATATTTAAAATAATTATGTATGAATTATAAACATTAAATTTTGCAGGTTTTTAAGCCATATTAATCCAATCCAGCATTTAACAATATCCTCGCTACTCAGATTTATTTAAAAACCAATTAGTTTACATTGAACAGTTCTTAAATAGACCATAAATAGTATGCAGTCAGATGGTTTAGGGGAAATAAAGCAAGAAAAAACTTGGAGGATTGCTACTTTGCATATGAGTCGATGATTGGGGGAATAAAAATGCAAGAACGATTGCAAGTTGCAGTTGCAAGTGATCGCTTGACGTAGCGTCGTTTAGAAGTCATTAAATTAGTGGATCGAGGAGAGAGAAGTGCGAGGAGGTAACAAGAGAAGTGCAATGATAAAAGGCGAAACTAGCAAACAAAATGCACTACACGAAATGAAAACAAACAAATAAAGAAATGAACGCATGACGTGCCGGCCATCGTGTTGGCCACAAAACGCAGTCAAAGCCAAAGCCAAAGTCGAAGTCGAAGCCCAAAAGCCAAAGCTTCAAACAATGTTAAAAACGTGCGAATGGCGCTCAATGCGAGCGACAGCGACGTCGACGGCGACGGCGACAGCGACGGCGACAGAGGCAGCGACTGAGGCGGCGACAACGATGGGGCCATTGAACCTGCCAAGTGGAGCTCAGAATTGGCGAAAGTGAAGACCCACTGCCGCAAGCCAGAGAGACAGACAGACCGAGAGACGAGAGACTGAGAGAGCGAGAGACTGAGAGAGCGAGAGAGCTGGCAAGAGATCGAGAGAGGGAGAGAGAGGGAGAGCAAAAGAAGTAGGAGTTGTTGGACGCGTCGTGCGCCGATGACGCAGTCGTCAAAAGGCAGCAACAATAACAATAAAACACAAAAGCTGATGATGGTGCAGAAACAACAAAGTGCGATTAGAACTGCCAGCAAGCGAGAGCAGCACGAGAGAAAGAGACAGACTGCAGATGGAGAGTGAGGAAGAGAGAGAGATGGAGATAGAGGAGAAAGAGAGAGAGAAGAGCCAAGAGACGCAGCAGATGAAAGATGAGGCGCGGCAACAATTCAAATGGCGGTTGCTTGCCACAATGACTGACTGACTGACCGACTGATTGACCGACTGATTGACTGACTCAGTGACTGACTGACTTACTGATTGACTTACTGATTGACTTACTGACTGACTTTGCTGACTGACTTTGCTGACTTACTGGCATAGTGACTGAGTTTGTTCGCCGACTGAATTACTGAATGTCTGACTAACTTACTGACTGACTGCGCTGATTGATTGACTGACTGATTGAATTACTGGCTTACCAACCGACAGATTGACTAACTGTCTTTGGATTTGACTAGCTGATTTACAGCTTAACTGGCTGAAAACCTCAGTGATTCACTGACTCACTGACTGACCGTCTGACTGACTGACTGATAGTATATCTGAATAAATAATGAATTGACTGACTGACTGATTCGACTTCCGAAATAACTTATTGAATGCCTGGTTAACAGCCTTGCTAGCATCATGATTTCATAACTGCCCTAACAACTGAAGAAGTGACTGTCTGACATCCTGACTGCCAGACTTGCCAACTATATACATAACTTATTGACTGCCTGACTGCCTTGGTGACTAACTGACTGACTGTGTGTCGGAGCGTATTGATAATCATCATCTGCTGTTCATCATCATTAGCAGCGGAGGCAGCATTGCATGCGCTTCTTGGAAGAAAAGCCAACGCAGTCGAATAATACAAAAACAACAGAGAAGACAACAGCGAAAGAAAACACACACACACACACACACACACGCAGAGACAAATGCTGATCACATCACACACAAGAGAGCAACAAAACAAACACACAAAAAACAACAGCAACAATAATAACGAGAAAAACGCAATTTGTTTAAAATGTAGGTCTATAGGTTTCTCGAAAACCCCATGTGAAAGACACGACGCAGCAGCAGACCGCAAACGACAGCGCTGGGGGAGAGGAGAGGAGAGAAGAGGAGAGGAGAGAGGAGGAGACGGGGGCAGCAACATGGCAACATGGCAACAGCAACAACAGCCGGCTAACACCAACAACATCAGCCACACACACACACACTCGCACACTCGCACACACACTACTTGGCGTGCCTTTTCCCCCATCATTTGGCTACACACATATGTCCATGTCTGGAAGCATTTAATGTTATACACGCGATTGCACTGAGAGAAATTTGCGGCTAGACAACAAAACAAAAACAAAACTTTAAAAGCGTTACTAGTTTATAATATTTTAGTATATTTTTCTAAATATAATTCATCTCAATATTTGAATTTAATTCAATTTGTTGTAAGAAAAAATAAATTTATGTTGTATCATTAAATTAAATCATGCACATCTGTTATATATTGAAATTCATTAAAAATTGTGATAAAAATTAATTTAAAATAATTCGGAAGCAAATGAATTAAAGAATTATTTTGAAAATCACTATTTCTATCAAATTTAAATTAACTTAAAATTAATCAAAAGAAAATGAATTTAAGAATTATTAAATATTTTTTGATTGAATTAAATTAAATCTTTATTATCGTAATAAATTATTATAATGAAAATACGTTTTAGAAACCTAAAGAAAATTCCAAAAAAGTTTTATAGTGCAAACTTTAAGTGTTAAACATCAATCTAGTCCGAAAATTATTTTATTAATATTAATTGCGAATATATGTAATTAACAGAGAGCATCTTCTGCTTAATAATATCCATCTTTTATTACCAAGTAAATGTGAAACATGGTACACATTTTAGTGCAGTGCATTACCAAAAAATTGTTCAGCTTCGCCGTTTGTGCTCTTAGCCAGAGCAACTTAAGGTTATTAGCCGCCTTTTTTTCGGTTGATTTTTAGATTCTTTTGTTTGTTGTTGCTCTTGTCGTTGTCTGTAGATCTTAATGTAATAGCTCTCTGTACGTCTGTGTGTTTGTGTGGCAGAGAGAGAGAGAAAAGGGAAAAATACAAAGAGGCAGGCGAAGAAGATAAACAAAGAGGCAGAAACACACAAACAACTGAAAGCATTTTTTGTGAGTTGCTTCATATAAATTGCAACTCATAAACTTGTTGATTTGATGCTGAGGCGTCTCAAGAGCCGAATGCATCATGCCACAATTACAACCACAGTTGTTTTATTTATTTATGTTGGCCTAATGTCATTACACACACAAGCACACTCGGCTATCTAGAGTAGAGTAATGTCAGTCAAAGGCAATTTGGTTAAATGCATCGTTCGACTCTTTGGCTTGTTTTTTGGCTACCTTAAAAATTCATTGGGCATTTTATTGCCCGGCAATTTGAATGATTTAATGAGCGGCAGTTTCGGTTCCACATCCCAAACTGGATAGTTAGATGCATGTTTTATGCGCGTCTTATGCAATTTGCCACAGTGTTTTTTTTATGCTCGAGTTGCACAAATTAACTGACGGCCGTCTGGGCAGATGCCAGACGACAGTCTCAAGGCACCCAGACACTTTTAATGAGTCGTAAAACATATCGTAAAAACCATTGCTAATTTGACATTGCAAATGCTGTTTCTAATGCGCAGCATTTGTTCCACGTCGTTCAATAAATACATTTTACAATTTCATATTTTTCAATATTTTCTGTATTTATTTCTTACTTATTTTGGAACTATTTAGATTTGTAAGCTGTTCAGAAACTGCAATTAAATTTATTGAAGTACCATTTTAGATGTATTACTATTATTTAGTATTTTATTTATTTAAAAAAAATAATTTCTAATTCAATCTGCAAAGAGGAAAAATGTACTTGAAATTTAATGAAATTGTATTTTTAAATATTATGTGATTCATATTTAAATCTGTTCAATAAATGCAGTTAAATTTATTGAAATTAAATTTTTGTGTATTTATTTAATTTTATTTGTCGACGAAAGTATTTATTTTGCTTGACGCAAATAATAATAAATGCAATTCAACTTATTGAAATTATATTTTTTAATTACATATTTTTTATGTATTTATTTCCATAACGCCCCAGTCACTTTCTGTTTGATTTATCTATTTTGTTTTAAAATTAATGTCGCTCGTCAGACAATTAATAGTTTCTTGTTTACAGCTGCCAAGTCTGGCACTCGTCAAATAAATATTATTCATTTATGTTAACAAAACGATCATAGACAGCCAATTGGGCGTATGCGTAATGGCTGTAAAAATGCAAATTGCACATTGAGTATACGCCATGTGTGTTGCTATTGTGTTTCTGTTTTGGGCCTCGTGGTAAAGTGCACAACTAAACGAAGCGATGATGGGTGACGAGAATAACGATCATTGGGATAATGATGATGTTGGGGCGAGTTCAAGAACGTTCGTTTGACATGAACTTGCAAAGGTCACACACTGCAATGCAATAGAAGTGAATGCACTCGACAATGGCAACAATAACAACCGCACAAGCTCGTCGGCAACAACAATGAAAACTGACAGCTGTTGCTGCCGCAGTAGTTGTTGTTGTTGCTGTTGTTGTTGTTGCTGCTGTTGCAACCGCAATTTAAACTAATAACTTGCAACAACACAACAAATGACAATGACAATAATTTATTTTTGAATTAATTTTTATTCGTTTGCTAAGCAGCAAACAAGCAGAGCAACAGCAAAGCATAACAACAAGAACAACGCGTCCACGCTGCAACAACAACAACAATGGGCATCCAACAACATTCAACCGCAGACAGCGCTGCCAGCGTCGACGTCGCCATCGACGTCATGCTCTGTGACTGTGACAGTGACAGTTGTCGACGACGACGACGCGACGCGACGCTGGCTTTGCCCTCCATTGCAACGACGCCCCCGCGCACACAAGCGTTCCACCCCCCCTGGGTTCCCCTTCGCCTATCGCTGCCCACACGCTTTGTGTTATTGACACTGCCACAGGCCTAACGGTAGATAGAACCCAAACGGGCCCAGGCGATAACTTACAACAATGTATGCAACAAACCGTCTGCGTCACGTCTCGCGTCGCGTCTATTTCATTTTCTATTCTAGATTAAATTATAATAAATTGCAATTTTCTCCACTGTCCTGCTGCCTTTCTGCATTTTGCATTTTGCATTTTCCATTGCGCAATGCGCAATGCGCTTTTCCTTCTCTGCTCTATCGCAACGCATGCTAATGCGCCATCCAAAGGCAGCTCGCCAGCCATCTAGACAGCCGGCCCAGACCTCAATGTTGACATCTGTTGACGACGCCCACACACAGTGCGATATCATAACAACAACAACAACAACGAGAAGAAATGACAGTTCAACGCAAGAGTGAGAGAGAGAGAGAGACAGACATTGAAATAGATTTGCGAGCTGAACCCAAGAAGTGCATTCAACTTGAATAGAATGAGGATTTAGATCGACAAATCTGTAGCAGAATAATACACATAAATTATCTGCACTTCATATCTTTAAGTGGCAAAGAGTTCAGCCCCAGAAGTGTTTGAGTAAAGTAAAGGAAAAACAGAAGACATTAAAAAGAATGTAAGGAAAAGTAATTTGAGAAATTTATATTTAAATAAATTACAAAATAAAATAAAAATAACTATGTTCACAGTGTATTTAAAGTAATAAAAAAGCAAGACAATTACAAGGAAATAAATACAAAGCCCACTAAATAAGGAAAAACAATGAAAAATACAATCGGTTGCAGGCAGAAAGCAATTTTGTCAGAGAAATGTTTAAGAATACCCATAATTATACGAAAATAATAAATGAATAGGAAAAAAATATATAATAATTATAACTAACATTTGATAGAGTTCTTTCTGGGTATTTCGCAATCACTGCAGCGCACGCTAAATTAAATCACAATCGTTTTAATAGCCCAAATAATTCAATATTTATAATTTAATAATTATAGTGCATTATCTAAAATGCTTAGCTATAAAATATTACTCGAAGTTCGCATATTAAATCACTTTATTTTACTGAAATTAATTTTTTTTAATGACGATCTACATTTACATCAATAAACAGTACCAGTATTAGCTAAGTAAAATTTTAAACAATAAAGCAAAATGCAGTGCAAGCTGATTAGAGAAAACATTTATTTATCGTCACATAATGCCCGCATACATGCAATAGTTAAAAAGCTTAAAAAAGAAGTGTTCACGAAATAATAATTGAAATATATAAATTAGCTGTGTCGAGCTGATATCGATCTTTACGACAGGAAATTCAATTCGAACTGTATTCTTTTGTCAACTGCTCAACTGCGTAAACAATTTTAAAGGCCTTTAATTGGAGTTCTTTATAATCGGTTGTAGATCCTGTTCATGAATAGTGATTGCAGCTGACATCGCAGCTGCACTACAAGATATCCACTTAATTCTTCTATTTTTTTCGGCATCTCGTTTCCAAGAAAATACAAAAAGACTTTTTTTTGTGGGCTTTACCTGCGCTTGGCCTATTATTTATTCGTTCATCTATTCTGGTTTCAGCTACCTAGAACTAGCTGAAGCTCAAGCTGAAACCGAAACTGAAGCTTCCAAGATGCTGACGCTGGGAACAATGAAATTCTATGCATCGTCTCTATTCTAATAATATCTAAACAGAACTAGCTGAATCGCAAAAATGAAAATTGAAATAAAAAATAGAGAACCCATGTTCATGTTCGTACCCAACCCAACTCAACGCAACTAAATTCAAATGCGCCATTTAATGTTGCCCCTTTGAATGTTGTTTGTTTGTTTGTTCATTGCTGTTGTTGCTGTTGTTGCATTTGACACGCCTGTTGCCTTTATTGTTGGTGTTCTGGCAGTGTGAGTTTATGTGCGTGTGTTTGTGTTATCAAGACAAAACTTGACCCACATACAAGTTTATTAACCGGTTTCAGTTTGCAAAAACAAAAAAAGGGTTGCGAAAAAAAATTCACAAGATCAGCATATTCTTGGATTAGATTCTCAAAAGGGTATCTGCATGAAAACAACCGCTTGAATTTAAAGTGAAATTTTTTGGAAATTGAAATTCGAGAAGCCAGCGAAATTATGTTGAAAAGAACGCAAGTAAACAAAAAGTTCTGTTGATTTAGTGAAACCCTTTTTCTAGTTTTCTAATGATTTCCAGGCAATACTATAAACTGTAATAAATTTCAAGTGAAATCTTTCAAGCTTTTGCAACGTTCTGTTTCTGTTTTCAATTCAATTCCCGCTGGAGCTATTGAACTCCGTTCGGAAAAGTATAGAAATCGAATCGAGCATTTGCATCGGCTATGCGCCATTAGCCTAGTTAGGAAAATACTCGTATTTTCTCATTCTGGACTCGCAACCGAACCGAACCGATCCGATCTGAACCGATGGCGACTTGGACTTGCATCTCTTTGCTTGCAATTTGTTTGTTTTCATGTGGTTGCTGGCGCTGCCGACATTTCGATGACTGAGTGTGGGTGTTGGGGGCGTGGGGGGGCGTGGCATGTGCCGATAGTGCTTCAATATGAAACCAAAAATGAAAATAAATAAATAAAATGCCCAGGCACCGAATGAAATGAACTGAACTGAACTGAACTGAACTGAAATGAAATGTTTGTGTTTTTGTTTCGGTTTCTGTTTCTGTTTCTGTTTGCGTTTTGTTTGTGTGCCAAGAATGCGTTGACTGCCTTCCTACTCCGCCTCCTCTTCATCCTCCTACTGTTTCTTTTTCCTGCCCATTCTCATTCTTCTCAGTTGACGGGTTCAATAAACTTTAATCGCACAACAACCGCTCGAATTCCGAATTGATCTGAAGCCGATCGCATGGAAATGAAATCGAGGCATACGCACAAATCGCATCGACATCAACATTAACTTCGGCATCATCAGCATTTGTTTTTTCGTTTTTTTTTTTTTTTTATTGAAAAAACATTTTCAATTCGTTGCTATTCGGTTACTGTATTTGCTTTGAAGACAAGCTAAGTGTAAACAAAGTTAAGAGCATGCGGGCCTTTGAAATTTGATGTGATCCACAAGGCTTCTTATTATTATTTTTTTTGTTGATGTCAACAAATGCCGAAAGAATTCAAAGTTCTCAGTTGATCTAAAAATACTAAACTAGAATTAATTATAGATGACTTTTAATTAAATCCTATATGAATTAGTTCCTTACTATTTCATTTAATTTTATATAGGCAAATTTCTATAAACATTTTATTTTGTTGAAGTCAAGTCAGAAACCTCAGATCGTAAAATATTATCATCATTCGTGAATATTAATGAAGTTAGTTTGTATAAGACAAGTCTGTCATAATGATGCAAAACTAAACCAAATGATCCATCACAAAATCTTGGCTCCTCTCCGACACTAATTAAGATAGTTAAAGACGTGTAGCTTATCATGTGATCCCCAACATTATCATGTCATCGTCAAATCTCTACAATTTTGCAGTTCTTCGCCCTTTTCAAGATAGTTTTGATTGCCGAGCGACACAGATAAACGCTCCACTTTATCAGATGGTTAAGTAAATATTTAATTAAACTTAATATTTATTCAATTAATTAATTTACTATTAGCAAAGAAATGTAAAATTTCGACTAGTTTTCGCCAACTTGTCTGTGGACATTGCCAAAGACGAGCAGCACAATTTTTATTTATGTTTCTACTCTTTGTATATACATATATTTTTTTTGCATTTTGAAAGTAGAATGAACTAGTTCAAGAAACCAGCTCAATGGCAATTAAAAACGGGTTTTATTATTCATTTGATGGATAGAAACAATAAAAATAATCAATCTTCGGAAATATGCAACGAATCCAGTAAGCTTGTAGCATGAATTGCCGCCTAATAAAATATCTGCAGTAAAATGCCAAAAACTTCGATTCAATTGAACACAAATGAAGTTGAAAATCGGCTTTTAAAACATGTGCAACGGAACAACTGTCTGTATATACAATATATTGAATTTTATTATTTTGGTATCAAGTTAAATTAATTGATAGCAGTTTAGACAATTAATCTAAAAAGTAGAATAGTTTAAATTAAGTATACGCAATTATTCAATCAAGCAGCGCAATTGGCAACTTATTTGGTTCTCAGTGTAAAACACTATTTCTTCATTTTCTATTTAATTTTAATTGAACAATTTATATTTGTATTTCTTAATAATCATTTAATATTGTAATTTCTGCAATGTCGACTGTTAACATTTTGAATTTGATCTTTAAAATTCTAGTTTTTAATATACTGAAATATATATTATTATTTGCAGAAATTACTTTTTAATGGAGAAATTAAAGATTTAATATTAGTAATCAGTTGTTTCGCTCAGTGTATTAATTGGCCGTTCAGTCGCTGTTGCAATTGCAATAAAAATTACTTTTTATTTCAGCTTTACGTATTTCTCAGTATACATTTTTTTTATTTTAATTCGTTGTCACTTGCTCGCTGACTAACTGACTGACAATCTAACTGCCCAACTGACTGACGTCTATTACCAAATTTACACACACACACAGACACACACACACACACACAGACACACACACACACACACTTAGCACACACACACTTAGCACACTTGTATGTACTCGTGTAGAGGCTTGAGCTAGAGTCTCATAAAGTGGCTTGTGAGTGGATTCAAGTGCATATTTCGGTTAATTTGAATTGCAGTCTCACAGTTCAATTATGTGGCAAGGGAAATAAAAAAAAGATTCCGGGGAGCGTAGAAGAAGGTTGAGAGTTTTGAATTGAACCACAAGAAGTTGTTCAGCCTCGTTTTGCATTGGCAATTTAGTTGGCGAGATTAAGTAAATTAAATTACAATGTGCACATTGTAGTCGCTCAGTGTACGAGTGTGTGTGTGTGTGTGTGTGTGTGTGTGTGTCGAGTGCAACTTCATTATGTGCATTTAACATAAATTTTCAATTATTATGCGATTTAAAGTGCACTGCGCATGCACTTCTGCCACTCACTGTGGAGCAGAGCTGAGCTACACAGTTCAGCTCAGAAGTTTGCAAGTTCTGCTGCAACATTTCAAGTGTTGTTGTCGTTATTTTGGTTGTTGTTGTTGTGGTGGCACGTTTTATTTTCGCTTTTGCCTGTTGCTCTTCTGATTATTGCAGTTTCTTTTTTGCCTTTTATTTATTCTCTCCTGTTTTTATATGTGTTTTTTTTTTGTGTGTGTGCTGAAATCTCGTACATCTGTTGTCGCAATAATGCCTGAAAATTGGTTCACAGTTGACCCAGTTTTTTTGGTAGTTGTGTTTCTTGCCGATTTTCAGCGAGAGAGCAAGAGAGAGAGAGCGTCAGTGGTAGAATGG
This sequence comes from Drosophila immigrans, assembly GCA_963583835.1. NCBI lineage: Eukaryota > Metazoa > Arthropoda > Insecta > Diptera > Drosophilidae > Drosophila > Drosophila immigrans. The sequence goes on from OY757143.1 coordinate 34,578,506, forward strand.
ATCTGATGCTCGTTTGCCAGCTGCCAACAAACAATTTATGTATTGCATATACATACTATATATGTTATGTATATTTATCAGATTGGCACCAAAAACTGCAGCAAGATGTTGTCCATCAATGTGGAGCAGCGCAGCATGAGGGAAAAAGAACCAGCCAAGAGAAGTTGTGCGTGTGTGTTGGCTTTGGTAAGTGGTTCACTTTTTCGGCGGGGAAATTCTTGAGATGTTTATGGGAGAAAACGTAGTGCAATTCTTCAGCAGCAGCCACAGCGAGAGATTTACGAGTGCATGTGTATTCACAATAGTCAATTGGCAATAGACAGAGAGAGAGAGAGACTTTATTCTATCTGACAGCAGACACTAATGAATGAGCTCGTTAAAATTGATTCTTTATCTATGCCAAAGCAGTTTCCCACACAGCCAAACGTTTACGAATGAGCGCAAAGAAAGGCGGTGACAACTAAAGCACTTATTTGATAGACAATTTGGATGACAAATAATAGATAGTTATTTTGCTTTTAATGTAAGTACTTTTCCAGCCAGTAAAACGTTCACGAATGAGAGCAAAGAAAGACGGTGAAAAACTAATTATTTTGTTTTTTTTTTTATGGAAAGTTCTTTCCCAGCCAGTAAAACGTTCACGAATGAGAGAAAGACAAGCCTGAGAACATTTAAGCATTTATTATTATTAAATAACAAATTATTTTACCAACCCAAAGCGCTTTATTAGCCAGCCAAATGTTCACGAATGAACTGCAAAGACGATCTCAACAAAATAATGTTCTTAAGTTTAATTAGCAAACCTCTAAGAATTTCCAAAGATATGGTTTTAAACGATATTTTATTTAGTTACTAGATGTTATTGAAACTTTAAAGAATATTATTAAAAGAAGAAAATGAAAAGAAGTATATCCTACATTAATTAAATTGAAATTATCAGAAAATGTTAAGACATAATGAAAATATTAAATCTGCTCAGTTTTTCTGAAGTCTAAAGACAAATAATATTTAATATGACTGTTCCACAGATTTGTTCAATTTAATTAAGCCTCAGTGGACAGAAAATGAATATTGCAACTGTTTATGGTAGCAACATTTAAGCCTTGCACTAAGCTGCAACCGAAAGTCAATGCAAGGAGTGAGAGACTAATATCAGCGTCTACAGATATAATCCCCCAACTGCTCCAGCAAATGAGCTGGGGACACAGCAGAGAGAGGGAAAGAGAGAGAGAGACACGTGAAGAGCGAGAGGGAAGCGACACCGGCTGCAGCTTAAATCGAAAACCTGCTCTTATCCAGAATTCTACAGCCCCTGCAACCACAGCTTTATTTTTTATATTAAAAAATAAAAGAAAAATAAAAAAAAATTTTGTTTTCTTTTCTTTTTGTTGTTTGGGGGAAAGGGGGGAAGGGGGAATTTTGCATGCAACTTTGCAGTTATTCTGAGAACAGAATGCAGTTTGTGGTGTCCCCAATGTTGTAGGTGAAATTTCGGACTGTTTTTTTTACATTTATTTTCGGGAGAGCTGAAAACTGGACTTGTGGTTCTAACTGGAGGGTGCTGCGCTCTCTCGCTCTTCTGTGGTCTCTTTGATTGCAGGGGCAAGAAATTGGGTCAGGCTGTTCAAAATAATAAAAGTAAAAAAAGAAGCGAAGCGAAGAGAAGTCAACTCACCTTTTGGGATCAAGCAGATTGCAAGTTTTGCTCAGATTATCCGTACTTGGCAATGTCGTTTGTGATGTGTGCGTAAAGTCCGAGGATGTGGAAGATGACGAAGATGCCGATGCAGTGGATGCTGTTGATGATGTTGTGGACGCTGCCGAGGAGCTGCAAGTAGCTGTTGTTGTTGGTGTCGCTGCTGCAGCGACAGCAGCAACTGTTGCTGTTGACGGCACATCGATTTGTAGGCGACAATCGGCAACAATTTTGGCCAGATTACGTTGAGTGGTGGCAACCAACGGTTCCTGTTCCATTGCTGCTAATGATTCGGTGTCGGAATTGTTGCCGATGTTGTTGTCGTTGCTGCTGCTGCTGTCAATGTGAATGCTGATGCTGCTGCTGCTGCCGCTAATATTGCTGCTGTTGGCGTTGGCGTTGGCGTTGTTAGGCTCCTCCTCCTTCTCGGCGAGCAACAAATTCATTGGCATTTTTTCGTAATGTGTCTGCGACTTGAGCGATTCACACTTTGCCTTTTGCTGCTTGGCTTTCAATTCTTCAGCTGCCTTTGGAATTTTTGAAATTTTTGTTGTTGCCCTGTTGCTGTTGTTGTTGTTGTTCGCTTTGTTGTTGTTGTTGTTGTTATTATTATTGTTGTTGTTGGCAGCAACAACTGCAACTGTTTCCTGTTTAGCTGCTGATGATGACGACGTCGACGTCGACGACGATGTTTTAGTATTAACTGCTGCTGCTGCTGGCTGCTGTTGTTGTTGTTGTTGTTGTTGCTGGACTGCTGCTGTTGGTGGCAGAGCTATGGCCAATGTTGCTGCGGCTATTGCTGCTACTTTTAATGACTCCTCAACAACTTGTTCAGCTGCTGTTGTTGCTGCGACTCCAACTCCGACTCCGACTCCTGTTGCTGCTGCTTTTGAATTTACTGCTGCTCCTGTTGCTGTTGTCGCTGTATTTATAATTGCCGGCTGTTGCTGCTGTTGCTGTTGTTGCTGTTGTTGTTGTTGTTGCTGTTGCGTGGCGAGAGCGACTCCACCTTCTGGTATAATTGTTGCAAAAATTTGTTCGCCAAATATGAAAAGATCCTTGGAAATAATCATTATCACCTTTTTGTGATGTTTTGTGATGTGTTTTCGTTTTTATTTTTTTTTCTTTTTTGGCTTTTTCAGTTTTGGATTAACCCTTTTTTCGTTGTTGTTGCTGCTGCGTATTTTCCTTATTTCACGTTTTTCTTTTTAAGGTAAATGTGTAAAACGTTTCTTCATTAATTGAAACGAAGGATTTCATTTAAAACACGTTTTGCTTAACGCATTCAACATTTTTCGTTGGCATCTTTTGCGATTTTTGAGCACATTTCATAATTCGCAGAGGCTGCAAAAAAAAAACGAAACGAGTTGCAAAGATAATGAAATTGATTAAAAATTATTGCCACAGTTATACAATAAGTTCAACATAAATATGTATTTTAAATTATATATTAAATTGAAAGCAGTATTCGCAGATTTGAGCCCTGTGATGATCAGCACACCAACAAAATTATTATATCAACGGTTATGTATTTAATGTTTTCTTAAAGTTTGCAAAGCAAATAATAAAAATAAATTATTGGTAACAAGGTATTATTTAATTTCCCAAAATATCTGACTAAAATACCTAAAATAAAAAGTAAAAAAAAAAAAATTAACTGTTCTCATAATTTCTCAAATTAATTATGTTTTTTTAACTGGGGAAATTTGTTTTCAAATTCAAACTAACTAAGGAGTTTCTTAATTTGTTAAAGCTTAATTATTTGTAATTTAATATTCGAATTTGCTATCTTTATTTTTAAACCATTGATGAAAATCGAATGTGCTCAATAAAAGCTAAATCAATTTAAGCTTAATTTTTTTATAATTTAAAGAAAAGTTTTTAATACATTGGAAATTTAAAAAAAATTAATAATAAAAATAAATTCTACAATCTCAAAAGACACAAGTTTTGATTTATATTTTTTAGTTTTTGGTAACCTAATTTAAGGTGCGACGATTTTCTTACTAATTATTTTAATACGCAAATTTGCCATTTTAATTATTTTTATTAAATTTATATAAATTTTGTGCAATTTATTGGAAATCATTTCATGACCATTTAATAATCATTCTTTAGTCACAAATGTATTTTTTCAACATTTTAAAATTAATCTGATATTGAATTTAAAAAGGTTCTTAATCATTCACATTATGTCCAATATATTAATTATTTTTTTTAAGCTATTTAAAGTGAACTATTTTATTTTGTATTATTATTCATAAATTTAAATACTCCTTGTTCAAAATAAAATAAAATAAATTAGTATTATTTTTAAATGAATTATACATTATTCAAAATTTGCTTTTAGATTATTCTGACATTAAATTGTATATTTTTCAATAAGCACACGTTGTCATAAATTTTTTTTTTTAAATTTTAAACTATTTAAAGTACAGACACATTTGTTGTTAGCTTTGATTTGTTGTTTTTTTTTGTTTTTTTGCTAATTTTCGCACTTGTTTTTGTACACTTGAGACTGACTTGCCAATTCCGATAATATGTGACTACTATAAATACAAACAATATTCGTTTTGTATTGAATCGTTTATTGTTTGGTGTGCACAATTGTTGATATTTTTTGTTGAATTTTTTTGTCGAGGGGGAGCTGTCAGATTTCAAATGGCTGGCAAGCAAACTTTGAAACAAATGAAATTTTTAGTGGCTGTCTAAGCCGCGACTAGCGGACAGCAAAGAGAAATGGGCAGAGAGCGGGATACTGAGAGAGAGAGAGAGAGATGGAGATGGAGATTTCAACTTCTGTTATAATTTGTCAATAAAGCCCGCGCGAAACAAAGCGCCAGAGCAAAATGTCAGTTTACATTTTTGTGCATATCATATATGTATACATACATACATATGGGGTATGTTTGTGTGTATGTGTGGAATATAAATGTAAACATAGCAAAAACAACAAACGAGTGTCAAGAAACAACAGCAACAACAGCAATAAGACAAAAACACGCACCCAAAAGCAGCGAATCGTTGAATCGGCAACTTGACGAAGAATCTCGTTGTTGGCTTGCAGGATGACGAAGGGGGGAGGAGGTCGGTTAGATGGCTGGCCGATCTGTCGGTGTGGGGGGGGGGGGGGCGGCGGCGAGCTATTAAAATTTTGATTTAAAATCAGCTGCGCGAGAGGATAGCACTTCTTGCTCTTCTGCCATTTACTTGCATATGCATTTGTTTGATTTGCACATTTGTGTGTGAGCAGAGAAAATAAAATACACACACACACACGCGCACACACACACACACGCACGCACTCACACTCTGACACACGCACAGAAAGTTGTAGTAGACGAGGCGAGAACACGAGAAACCGAAACGAAACGAAACGTAACGAAGAGATGTAAAAAAAGGCTTTAGTGCATGATGTTTGTTGCTGCTGCTGCTGCTACGCCGATCGACTAACTGAATTGGAATTGAAAGCTGAACGGCAACGACAGCGACTACGACAGCGACGACGACGACGACGGCGGCGACAACGACAACTTTCTGACAACGAACGGCGCGTTTACGAACAACCAACGACGGCCGAATTCGATCTCATACTGATCAACCGTTGTCTGCCGCCGCTGCTGCTGCCACTGCTGCTGCTGCTGCCTGTTGCTGTTGCTGTTGCGTCGCTGTCGGCGTCAAAGAGCGCATGAATGACAATAATTTAACAGCACTCTGCGCCTGCACGGTCTCTCCCCCAACAACCCAAGCAGCGCCATTGCACGTGCGTATGGCGCTCACACACACTCCAACTCTCTCTCCCTCTCTCGCTTGCACACTCTTTGCTGTAAGCTTACAAGCTGTTAAGAGAGCCAACGCGCTGTAATGTGTTGCTCTCTTCGGCTTGCGTTGGCATGCAATGTAATCTGTCAACGCATGTGAACCATGAACCGCCCCAAACTCTTAACCGATAAAAGCAACAAAAGCTTTTATGGGCGCAGAAGAGGAAGAGCAGCATTAGTCGTTGGCTTGGTGATAGAATCGTTGCTTAAGATTACACTGAGCGCTAAAGTTGGGCACTAAACTTTTCCTATTTTTTCTGTAAAGTATATTTTATTTACAAGCTCTCAGTACAAGATTGTTATAATTATAGGAGGATAATATTCAAATAATTATTATTATTATTCTATTTAAACAAAACTATCTAAAGAATTTTATTTTTCGTGATATCATCTATAATTGTTATAAATTGATTGTTCAAGCGGCTGTTTCACTTACGTATGCGTAATTTCTGACAGTGTAGCCCAATAGTAATTTGACAAGTTTGTAGCTTGACGTTTTTCAAGTTTGGTAACGTTTTTGGTTTTGCTTTGTTATTTGTTTTATTTTTTATTTTTTTTTTATGGAATTATGTATAACATTTCCGGCACGTATTGCCAAAAATCCAGAAATAGCTAGAGAATTGTGTTAAAATGAAATTCGCTTTAATCCCCGACTGGCGAAAAAAAACCTTTTTGGGGTGTATGCTGAATTTGTCGGTTGATATTTCGTCTGTTTCAGGCTTATCAGTCATTAAACTTGAATAACGCACCAGGAAAGAGAAATAAAGCGTAACGCACATAAAATGTGTCAGCTGTTTTCGAGCTTTTTTGCTCTGATCAAATCCCAAATGGAAAATAACATGCGTAGAGCTCGGGGTAAATCTGCAACTATAACGGTGATTATTTAGTTTTATCCTCCAAAAAGGTTGAGGGGCTATTTAGTTTATAGCATGTGCCATAAACAATTTTTTTTCTCGCCAGCTGCCATTGCCGTTGTTGTATGTGTGTTACGCACTGTGTGCGACAAGCAGCCGGGGCACCAATACACACGCGCACGCCGTCGCCGACACACACACGCACGCACACACCCGAAGCATACGCACTCAAAAGCACACGCACTTGCTCTTAACCTTGAAAATCTAAAGCTGACAACAGCTTTCGTTGTTGTTGTTTTTTTTTTCGTTCTTCTTCTGGTATTCGTGACTGTGTGTGTGTGTGTGTGTGTGTCTGTAGGTGTTTACTGTACAGCTCTTTTTGGACTGCGCTGATAACATATTGTGTTGTTGCTTTCTTTTCTTTCTTTTTGTGCGTTCGTTGCTCCGCACACACACACACACACACGCACACAAACAGATATACGCACGACAGCATATTAATATTTTTTTTTTTTTTTATTTATTTGCGTACTTTTTCTATAGTTTTATTATGCAGATATCTTGAAAAATGTGTCTTGCTAATTTCTGCCGAAATTTCGCAATTTGCGCTTTTATTTGATTAAAACGATTTTCGCCGTTTAACGAACTCTTATCAACCAACAATTTTCTGTTTCTTTTTCCACTTTTGCATCTGTAATGCAATAAAGAAATAACGCTTACTCATATTCTATGAGTCTTCGAAAAAATAAAAAATAAACTCACATATAAAATGAATGCAGCTCAGGGCCTCGGTTTTTTGACCGTCGAATTATCAGATTACAAAATGTACGAAACCTGAAAAAAAGAGTTCTTAACCTTGAACTTCAACCATATCAGCGCTGCAGGCCGAGTTCAACGACAGTTACAATTTCTGTTCAGCGAAAGCTCAACGCATTTTCGCTTCGTATTTTGCTGATAACTTAGCAATAATTAAAGTTTTTAATACGCAAGAATTCCGCATTCGCCTTGATCTTTCACACAATATTCACCAGTTTATTTTTGCACACAGCCTTAAAGTATGCTTCATTTTTTTGCGGTGTCTGGAATGAATTAAGAGAATTTTCATTGGTACGGTGGGTAAATTTGTTTAAAAATTTATATAAATTTTAAATAAATATTAAATTAATTTTTTTAAAACATCGAATCGCAAGCGCCACAAATTTTTTTGACAATTTATCAAAAATTGAATAAGTGAATTGTTAAAAATTATTTGGAAGAAAATATTTTTAAATGAAATAATGTAGTTTTTTATTTATTGAAATAATTTGGACTAATTGTATTGTATAATTTTCATTAGTAATTTTCTAACTGGACAAGGTGAACGTGACAAGATTTCCACAATTTGTCAAAAGTAGTATATCATTTAACGAAAACAATTTAAAATAATACGGATCAACCAACCAAAAGAAATACGTTTAGCTTTAAAAATTTCGGAAACGGTCAAACTTTAGCGAAGATTGTTTCCCTGCTGTGTTTATAACAAAAATAATTTATTATTATTATTTAAATTTGTTAAATAAAAAATGTACGTCAACTTTTGATATGAATTCCAATGTTGATATTCATTACCTTCGACCTAGACTTCATTTCATCGTTGTTAGATGTATTATTAATCCAGTACTTACTTGCTTAGTTCACAAATACAAACCACATTTTCTTCTGAGATTTTAAACTGCAATCAAATTGTTCGCATTATTTAAGTTGGATTTTTAGATTCCTATTTTAGCGAAATGGATGGTCCCATTATATCCATTTTTGATATGTTGAAGAAACGCTATCGGCAGCAAAAGAAAGAGGAGCAACTGCAGCAAGAGACCTTTCCCATCGATGGCAAACGTCCAACGTATCCAACTAAAACCACCGAGGTCAAGAGACTCAAATCGAAGTCAAGTCGCAACAAAATCGCCGCCACACCCAAAGAAAAGTCCACAAAGATGACCAGCAATGTGGTAACAGCGGCGCATTTAACGAAGAAACGCTCCGGAATGCTGATGCCGACGATGACCAAAAAGGAGGTGCTCGACGAACTAATCGTACGCATGACGAGTCCGCCGAAAAGGTGCGAGGAGAAGCTGAACATTAGCAACGAGTCTTCCAGTTCCGTCGAGTCGTCCATCAAGAGCGTTGTCAGTGCACTGCAGAAGCCGAAACCAGCAATTCCGACCAAGCCAAAGATTGTGAAGGCGATGCCAGGCAGCGCCTCCAGTCAATCGCGTCGTCGTCAGGCGCTGTCGCCTCGCAACACCAACTCCGTGTCCACTCCCAAACTGAAGCGAGAGAGACCGATTAAGCTGAAGGCGATTCACAAAAGCGATGTGAATAATAACGTGACTGCTGAAAGGCCGAAGAGACGTCTGCAGGTCAGCAAGTCGAAAAGCTCCTTTCGCTCGAAATTGGAGAGAAAAGCAGACTCCGTTTTTGATGAAAATGCCGTGCATTATCGTCTGTGAAGACCGCTGTTGAGTTATCCTTGGAGCAGCTCTGTATGAGAGTCAACAGCATTCAATCAGTCGAGCGAAACCTGTTGGCTTTGTATGATCTGCATGCGTAAATTTAAAGTTAATGAAAATAATGCAATAAAAATATGAATACATTAGATACTTCACATAAACTGTGAAGCCTCCACTTAATTATAATTACATATTCGCATTTTCTTTTTTTGTATATTTATATTTTTGTTTTTATATAATAAATTAGAATCTTTTTTATTACAGCAGCTTAACAATGTTGTTGCTCTACACATATAAATTGTGACAGAATGTTTTTTGAGGCCAATCTGCAACGGCTCAATTTTAATTTGACGCTTCGATTGCTCGACTTTACCAATGGTATCTTTTTATATATGTATGTGAATGTTTTCTTTATGTTTGTGATCTCATATTTTGCATTATTTGTGAGTGGGTTTTTTTATACCAACAATTCAATTGAAATTCTTAGCCGTAATGTTGCCCCACAATGATTCGCACAGTTGTGTTTGTTCGGGCGAGAGGATTTACATTAAAATGCAACAACTACAAACTAACAATACTTTCATCTATCATTATTATTATTATTATTATGTAGTACATGTATGCATATATATATAGTATGGTATCAATCAATTGTTTGCTTAGCATTTATATTTAATAGTTTCTGTTTAAAGTTTTCTATTTTTACTGTAAACGGGCGCCAAAAGGAGTTAAGAGGTGTTACAAAAAAAATAACCAACAAAATTTTGTCGTAAAAAACATTGCTCACATTTGCAGTGGATTGGTAAGTTTTACAAAAATATTGTACATAAATATTATCGGTTTTCTCATTGTTTTTTGTTTTTTTTTTTTTAATTTCTGTGTACATTTTTATCATAATTTATTTATTGGTATAATTTATATCAAATTTACAAAAATCGAGTTTTAGGTTTTGCAACTTTGCGCTCATCAGACATGGAATTGTTTTTGTTTATACTTTATTTAATATTTGTAAATGAATTTTTTAAAACAAAAATTCAAGGCGCACTTTTTGTTAATCTTGTTGTAAGTGTATGTATGTGTTTGTGGGTGAAATACTTTGCAAGTTGAACTCAAAACAATAAACATAAATGCAGCGACTAAAACAATTAAAGAGCTAGCACTAAAATAGTTGTAAAAAAAGAATTAAATTCATTAAATTGTAAATTAGACGAAACTAAAATCAATGCTACTTAAACAATAACACAAATAATTCTCTCGCTCTTTTGATTTTGTGACTAACCGTTTTTTTTTTTAATTGTGAAATTCAATTTCAGTTTTTTGGTGGCTTCGTTTTTAACACAAGACTATAAGCCGCAAAAAACACCAAAAGGAACTCGTTTTGGGCGTTTTGTGGAAATTAATTAGTTGGGAGAGGGGGAGAGTTGTGCTGAAAGGGGCTGCTAGGGTATCATGACTTCAGCCAAAGTCTTTTCAGTCTGAAACAAACAAAACAACAAAAAGCAAGATTAGAAAACAAAACATAAATAAATAAAATAGTGTACTTAAAGCTAAGGAACATGCAACAATTTCTTTTCTTATTTTTGGTTTACTTTGCTCTCTGCTATGAATATGAATTACAATTAATTTGTTTTCCATTTAATTTAATTAGATGCTTAGAATTCCGTGTGCATCGACTCGATGCTCTGACGCAGCTGGCCATCATTGTAGATCTTTTCGCAAACGATGCTCACCTTTTTCAGCAGCTCGATGGCCGTTTGGAGCACCTGATGCCATTTGCGTAGCTCCGATTCATGCGACAGCTCCTGCTGACGCAACAGCTCCAGCCAATCTTGATTCGTATTCGGTAATTCTCTGTAATTATCAAATTATTATCTATTGTTGTCGATTGCGAATTTAAAGATCTTGAACTCACTTGAGGGCTGCCAAGCTGGGCATGCGGGCGCGCCGACTGAGATCCACATCAATGTGTTCCTCCAGCTTCCAGAGCTTAAGTAATAATATCACATTTAATGCCAGCAGCAAGCACATCAACAATATAACAAACAACGATAAGCCCTTGTATCGAAATTTGTCCTGCATCTGTCCCAATTGCTGGCCCCCAGCAGCCAGCAGCAATTGTTGCTGCTGTTGTGCGGCCAACTGTTGCTGCTGCTGCTGTCGACTGCTGCCCGCCGCACCACCAACTCCAACACCACCGATGTTGCCACCAGCAGCACCAATGCCAGCGGCCAGATGGTGGCCAGCAACCTGTGTGCCGCCTGCGGACAATAATTTTGAATCCCATTTTTCCAGTGTTTCGGCTTTGCCAACTTGTGACTGACCGCTGTTTGCTTCCTCCGAGGGGCGGGCTTGTGTGGCGGTACCTGCAACAGAATGCAGCACATGGGCGAGGCGCACCAAAAATAATTGGAAATTAATAAAAACAAAAACATAAACATAAATCAATGTTATGTGCGGCGAAAGCAACAAAAACAACAACACAACACAACAGTTAAATGCATAAATCAAATACGAGCAAATGTTTCAACAATTCCAACAGTTACAATAAGAAAAACAATAAACAAAAAGCGCATTAAACAAACGATGAACCAGCCAATGTCACGTTCTAAATTCCTAAGTCACAAAGTTGCTGTTTTGTACGTTAGCAGTTGGAGCTCAAAATATTTGTAATTACATAGGAAACTATTTATTGCCGTAGATTGGAGATTTTATGTTTAAATTATTGTAAAGCAAAAAATATTGAATTCGATTTCTTTAATTTGTTCTTGTTTTTTTTACTTTAAATTATTCTCTTGAATATCAGATTAATCTCATCTATAAGTAAAGTATTTTTAAATATTTACGAATTATCTTGATTGTTTTGCCAAGAATACAACTAAAGCTGGACGATAAATATGAGAAAATATTTTGAACAAGAAGTTGCTGTTTAAAGATAAATTTGTGCTATAGTTTTTGACAATTTTTAAATGGTTCATACATTTTATACATTAAATTCAAAAGTGCTTCTCAGATAGTTTTAAATACTTTTCCTGCACTTTCGTTGCTGGCAGCAATTCAAACGAAACATAAAACATAAATTGGCAGGCGCACTTAAGCTCAAGAGGATAAGTAAAGGGTATCTGCTAGTCTGTACATAGCATAAATTGCAATCAACTGCCTAATGACAATCGCAACATAACTGATTGATCGCCAATATACCTTCTTGACATGTGTGCAATTTGGCCTTACGATGCTGCGGATGATGAGAGTCGACACTTGAATGTTGCTGTTGCTGAGGATGCTGCTGCACTTGTTGCTCGCTATGATTGCTATGAAGATGATCTGATTGATGCTGATGAGGATGGGGATGAGTAGATTTCTCTTCTTGCTGATGATGATCCTGAGCACGAGGCGACATCTGATGAACAGGATGATTGTGCTGTGAATGATGATGATGACGATGATGGTGATGATGATGACGATGAGGGCGATGGTGTTGATGAGAGTGATGACAAGTCGAGCGTCTACTGTTGTCATTGTCCGTGCTGCTTGCTGTTGTTGTTGCTGTCGTGGTTGTTGCTGATGTTGCCAATTGCAGTTGATTTAGGCCTGTGTGTGTTGTTTTGTAGCTTTTGTTGTTGTTTACATTTGACATGGTAATTGTTCAAGTTGTTGTTGTTGATGTTGTTGTGGATGGTGCGTGCATTTTGTGTGGTTAGAAGAAGCAATAGCAATGGCATTTGGCATTGACAGTGTATTTGTAATTGTATTTGTTTTAATTTCGGTCATTATTGCATTGCTCATTTGTTGCTTTTCATTTTCGTTTTTGTTGCTGTTTCTGTTACTGTTCTTGTACTTGTTGTTTTGGTTGTTGTTGCTGTTGCTTAAGCTATTGTCTAAATGCTTACCACGTCTGGGGCGGCGTCCTTTGCCCTTCGCCGGCGGTATGCATGTCTCGCTCTGCAACGCATGCAGCTGAGCGCAGAAGAAATCCTCCAGACCCGCCCACGTGTTCTTCTCAATGAAACCCTTGACCACGCCCCAAATCGACTTCTTGTACTTGATTTGTGCATGTATCGACAGCATCGTATGATCGTCCACAGTGCTAAAAGCAAAATACATTTAATAATATGCTCTCTAGTTGGATTTAATCGACAACTTCTTACCGCGCCAGGCAGAAATGAATGAGCACACTGAAGCTGTCGGCATAGGGAATGCCCGCATTGACGCTGTTCACATCAATGGAGTACAGTTCACCTGGTTTGCTGCACTCGCGCATCGTTTGGTATTCCGTGACCTGGAACAGAATGAATCATAGTCAATAAATACAGTTAATTGATTAAGTATAAAGGGCTCAACCGCCACAATAACTAACTGCACATTAAATATAACTGCCCCAAAATTTCGGTTTTTTTTTGCAGCGAAATGCTTTTCACTTTGAATTTACGTTAATTACATTTTTTAGAATAACAGACTAATTTTTTAAACCAATTTATTTATTATTCATGTATTTCATTGATTAATGTTTATTAAATTTGTGGGATAACTGGCTCACATTCTATTCTATTCTATTTAAATTAATTGTATTTTTAGGTATCCTTAATGTTGCACATTAAATTCAATTTTATTTATGTAACTCTTTTGAATTAAATTTTGGGAGAACTACCAAATAAACCAAAAGTTGTTTTTTTTAAGTAATTAATTTAATATTATTTTAAACGAAATATTTTATTTAAGTAAGCACACTCACCTTGGAGGTCTTGGGGCCCACGGAGGCGGCCAATTGCACTGTGACATTGACCAGCCGCACGTTCTGGCCTTCCTCATTCTTTTGCCACTCGCCCACGATCAGGTCCGTGGACTTGCGCGACTCGTGGAAGTCCGTGAGGAATTTCGATTTCGAGAACAGGAAATTGAACAGCGTGTCCACACGTATGGGCAGAATTGTGTGCACAATTTGACGTCCCTCGTGTGTCGACGTGCACTCCGTGCTGGGCACAAAGCTGGAAGCGAAACGAAGATATGAAATATTTGTCAGTTTAATTGATTAGGTTCCAAGAATTAATCTAACAAAAATGTCTGTCACAGATTAGAGATAGATTTTAAATTAAAATTAATAAGTGTTTAAGAAAGAGATAAACAATGATACAAATAATGCAACCATATAAAATATACGCCATTTCAAATTAAATAAATACTAAATAAAATAAAGTACAACAAAGTGTAAAGTAATATTTTTAAGCCAGAGTATTTGCCGCTAAGTGAATTGAGGTACTGAATAAAGCGTGGCAGTTAAATGAAAGTAATAATTCAGATATCTTACGGCACACTGTTCTCCTCGGAATCGGATGAATCAGAGACATCTGTGGGACCAGCCTCATCATTTTTGGACGCCATTTCGACGTCGCGTTGTCGCTGATTCTTGGTCACTTTGCGCTTGCCATCGCCACCGTGATTGGACTCCGAGACAGTTGCTGCCGAAGCATGGCTGCCGACCTTGTCGCTAGTCTTGCGATGATCGGTAGCAGCTGCCCCACCACTACTCGCTCCAACAACTCCCCCACTGGCCGTGGTGGTTGTGATGGTCGTTGTGGTGGCCGCTGTTGTCGAGGTGGTGCCGTTGTTGCCTGTGCTGCTGCTGTTGTTGCTGCTGCTGCTGCTGGCGGGCACACTGAGTGTGACTGCGACCGTTTGCTCGGCGGCCTTCACCGAGCTGAGCGTCAGCTCCTTGGCATTGGCCTTCATCTTCTTATTGGATTTGCGAGTGGTGTCGCTCGCCTTATTATCCGACCCACTGGCCGAGGCGTTAGCCGATGAATTCAGATTGGACGATTTGCTTGAATTGAAGAAGTATTTCGTTTTCGATTTGCGGGTGGTTGACGCGTTTCCTCCACCGCTGCTGGCGCTGCTATTGCCGCTCTGCTGTGGCTGCGACGATGTCTGATTCGAGTTGCTTTGTTCGCCACCGAGATCGTCGATGGCCGTTTGAAATTCTAGATCCGTTTCGTTGTCGACGGCATCCAGCGTGGGATCAATGTAGTCCTCGTCGTCTGTCGTCAGACCCAATTCTTCGCCGTAACAATTGTGCACATAACGCCAAATCTCTTGGGGCGAAAACTGTTTGTTCATCAACGTGTTTTGCCAGACGCGAAAGAGCATCAAAAATGACTTGTCACGCGACGCGAATGTCGCAAAAAAGAACTTCTCCTTGGCCGTCGATATGGAGATGGCATTGGGTATCACCAGTGCAGTCTTCTCTTTCGTGATGGCCGTCACATCCTTCCATTTGATGCTCACATACGTCTCCCAGGTGAAGATGTTCGCATGGAAGCAAACGTAGTTCTGTGACACGTACAGACGGCCCTGCACCAAGATGTCCCTCTGCAGTGCACACGAATAGTCTAAATGAAGAGAAATACAATTAATTTGGGTATTCTTAAGGAGTTTAAAGTAAATTGTCAAGGTGTGAAAAGCCAATTTAAAGTTTGAGAAATTTAAATTTAGTGATTTGCTGGAGAATTCATGATTAATCTTTGTTTTTTTTTAATTTATCATTTTCATTTCAATGACATCTCCTTGGAGAATAAATTGCACTATGCTCTAATAAGGTTTGCTAGTCTTGTTTAGTATATTTAACTAGTTTATTTTTGTAACCAAATAGGGAATACATTTAATTTAGTATCATAAATAACCAGCAGCCAATTCTATAGATATTTATGGATTAATCATGAAAACGAATCCGATAATAGGACCGTCAGAAACGTAGATAAACGTAATAGACGGAAACTTGCGTTAGATAAGATTATTGTCATGACATCATTACATCAAACTATTCGTAAAGCAATAAATCAAAAATACAATTTCTGCCATAAAAAGTTGATTACAATTCCAGTCGAGTCGAGTCGAAAATATCATTACAGACTTAATATAAAACTCAAATCGAAACGAGAATATCATTTACCAAGCCTTAGTTGGTAAATAAATCTCGCTCTCTTCCAGCTGTTTAGATTTCTAGATTTCTATTGACTTTGGCATTCACACCTCGCTATTATCGATTTAGAAACTCACCGACAATCAGGCGCTCATCATTGGGCACCTCTTTGAAGAGTTTCTTAAAGTCCTCGGCACGTGACTTGTAGTTGGGATAGATGACGTTGTACCACGACTTCTTTTTGGCGCGCTCCGAGAGACGTGAGGTGCCCTTGGCTGGCTTCTCGTTCGATGTGGAGCTGCTGCTCACGTGCTGTTCTCCTCTAACGAAATGACTCTCAGTGATTGCACCCGGTTCACTTAGTTTGCTCTGCGTATCCTGGAATTGTCAAGGGAAATTATTCGATTAGTTGTTGAATTATATTACTCATGAAACGCAAACTGAATCATACAAATTCGTTGGAAGTGTTGTGATGAGCTTGCAACAGGTGTTTGGCTGCTTATCAATAAATATCGTGGCCAAAACACACACGTTTTATGATCGGTCTATCGGCAATATTATTATTCCTTTTATTATTATGATATTTGTTTGCTGTGTGTATTTGTAGAGCGTGTGTGTTGTATAATCTGATGCGCTCGACAACTTTTCGGCCACTGAATCGCGTCTCGTTCGCTTCGATTCGCAATGGCAAAAGAGCCAAAAAAGTAATGGCAAAACACGACAAAATCACAATATCAGGAACCTTATCAATCGTGCCAAAGCTTCAACCAATAAGTTTTGGTGGGTGCCATGGAGCTTTTGCTCTTTTATTTTTACGATACCCTGTAGCCCTGAAGTGCCTAACAGCGGGTATGCAAATGCATTTAAAGATTTCCCTTCGACAAATTTTAATTTTGAATTGCAAATATACGAAATATGTAGATACATTTTTTTGGTTTCCACTTACTTTAATTTAAAAATGTAATATAGAAATTTCCAAGTATTCATTTTATTTTTTTATTGTCAGAAATTAATTTATCCATTCATATTAGAGCTTCACATTTATCAAACTCGAATCATAATTATTTGCATTTATATCACAGGGTATTCACTAGCCTAAGCCCTCGTTTTAATCCGATTCTTGCCCCGTTTTGTATGTCAACATTGTGGGGTAATTCTAATCAGTGTCGCGGCCTCACAACGTTGCGCGACAGCACAAAAACCAAACTGGAGCATTCAGTTGGACAATTCGATAAGTCTAATAAAGCGTCGGTTTTTCTACGAATTTAATTTACGACATAATCCACGAGATATCCATCAACAAGCTGTCGCTCTATTCATATTATCAGCAGACTGATCGCATCTGTCGCTGCTATATTTACTATTGCCGCTTTTAACACATTTCGTATTTGGTTGTGACCTGTGACGTGCTAATGAGCAGAAACCATAAATAATGAAAGCTCTCAAGCTTTCCCAACACGCCAGAGAGCGCAAGATGGACAGCGAGAGAGAGAGGAGAGGAGAGCGAGCGCAAAAAGCTGAGCAGAACGCCAAAGAATAAACAACATTTTAATTGTTTTTGTCGGCAAATAGTATCAAGAATTTAAAGCACGACTTTTAAATATGGCTTGAAAGCTTGACAAAGCTGAGCATTTTAAGCAACTGCGGCTGCAGCTTTTGGATTAAAGCGAAAAATTACTATAATTAATTAATGCGTATACAATTTGTGAATACAATTAATGACAAGGAAATTTGATAAGCTATCTGCTACTATGATTTTATATATCATTAAAATCTTTTCTTTGTTGGTTATACATAGGTAAAAGTGGAGCTATATGCAGCTTTTGGATTAAAGCGCAAAATCATTATAATTGATTAAGTAATACAAATACTATGTATTATGGGGAAATACGTTTGTTAATCTTCCACATAGTCCATGATTTATAGTTAACATCTTTTCTTTATTAGCTGCAATTAAAAGTGGAGCTTAGTTGCAGCTTTTGGATTTAAGTGGAAAATTACTATAATTGTTGATATAACAAATTTATGAATACTATGAATGATAGGGAAATTTTTTCTTTCATTCGTTGCAGCTTTTGGATTACTTTTGCTGTCTACATTAGTTCAATGAACTGCTACAAACTTTATCAATCTATATACATTTAAAATCTTTGCAAGGTGGTACGACAATATAATTATTTTTTGTTGAAGATATTCCTTCGAGGAGTTATTTAAAGAATCTGATTAAATTGTTTTTAAGTTGTTGACTCACCTCGTCGCGTCCGCTGCTCGAGGTGGATAACTTGGCTGGCTTGCCCTTGGAGCTGGTGGAGCTCTTGCGACTGCTGGGACTGTCTGTGCAGGAGCTGGCCGCTTGAGCGGCACCAGAGCCGTTGGAATCGACGCTCTGCGACTGCAGAGGCTGTTGCTGGTCTCCCTTTGAGTCCGAGTGGACAATATTAATGCTGGGCGTGGGCTGAGCACTAACTGTGTTGATGTTGTTGCTGCTGCCAAGGTTGTTGCTGTTGGTTGTGGCAGCTGCTACGTTGTTGCTGCCATTGCTATGGTTGCTGCTGACAGATTCACGACGCTGGAGGACAGCTGCTGTCACTTGTGTGGCAGCAACGGAAGAAGCTGTTGTGGTCGTAGTTGGTGCTGTTGGTGTTGTTGTTGTGGCGGCGACAGCGGCGGAAGTTTGTTGTATCGACGAAGACAAGGATGTGGAAATGGAAATGTTGCTGTGCTCAACGATGGTCAATAGCTTGCTGTTGCTGTTGGTTGTCGTTGTGGTAATCGTGATCTCCTCGGTGATGGAATCGCGCCTAAAAGCAAAAATACAACAGCATGAGTAAAGTTTTCAAATGGCAAAAATGAAATAAGTCTAAATGTGGTTGCAAATTGTGTGTGGGGCAAAGTACAGCAAGAAAGTCATGCATAAGTAAATTTGGTACACTAAAATGCGACGTATACTTATCAAGGATCCAAGCAGCTGCTGAAGAGTGCGAGAGAGTGAGAGGGGGAGAGGGAGGGAGGGAGAGGGAGCAACCTACCTGTCGCCATTGCTAGCAATCTGTGCGGACTTTTCATCCTGTTCGTCCAGCTGCAATTGTTGCTGCTGCTGCTGCTGTTGCTCTGGAGCTGTTGATTGCTGCTGCGACGGTTGCTGCGACTGTTGCTGCGACTGTTGTTGCTGCTGCGGCTGCTGCTCTCGTTGTTGCTGCGCTTGTTGCTCATCACAAATCATGTTTGTGGCAAGTGCGGCACTGGCATTTGCAGGCTCAGCGCTGCTGGCAGCACAAGTTGTGGCAGTCGCTACAGTTGCTGCTACAGTTGTTGCTGCTGCTACTGCTGCAGTCGTTGTTGATGTTGATGTCGATGTTGTTGTGGTGTTGGTGGTGGTGGTGGTTGTGGTTATATCATTATCTTTAATCCTACAATAAAATGCACAAGGAAATAAAAAACAAATGCCAAAGAAAAACACTAAAGAGACACAACAAACAAAAATAAAACATGCTTTTTAGCCCCAATTCTATGCAAACTGGCCCCAAAAACCGTCTGTTGACATTACCAAACCACGGAGGGCTCTTTAAACCGCCTTCTGCCCATCTGTTCGCCCAGCTGTTGACCGCTTGAAGTGCTTGTCGCGAATGAAATGCTGAGTAAACCTAATTGCCTATCGCTCGCTAGCATCGCAGATAATCAACTCTATATTATTATTATTATTATTGCTTTATGTGCCTGGTACCAGCGCAATAACTAAGTAAGTCAGACTGCCAGATAAGCGCGATAAGATATAGATTCTGCCCACAACTCTCAATTGTGGCCAAGACCTTTTGGCTAACTTTCTGTAAACCGATCAACAGCTGCGCTCTGTGCAATATTATTATAAACAATATATTGTAATAGGTTCATGTAAACGCCTCACGCTTTGTTTGAGAATAGAAAGTGAAAGTTGTCGCCTCCAAATGGGGTAAAATTTTTGCAGAATTTCCAATTTGCCAATTCTAAGTTCAATATTTATTCAGCCTGCTGGAAATTCCCTTAAAAAAATATGCAAATAATTATTACTCTATTCAGCCCCCTTAAGTGAGAACAGTTAGTTCAGCTGTGTGTTAAGAGTTTACTTGTACTTAGCCAAGTTTGTGTTATTTTGCATTTCGAATAGGTTTGCTCCAGTTTAACGAGCCCCCATAACTATAACGAGTATTGTTTGCATTCATTATATGAATCGTCATGTGTGAGCATTATTCAGATCGTTTGTGGAATTCAGTCATTCATTCATTCATTGTTCTCACGTGGGTTAATGGGGCAATTATTCATATTAGATCATTTCATATTATAGATGGTCCATCTCTAAAGAGAAATTTTTGAAAAATAGCTTAGCTCATCTTTCAGAATAGATTGCGAATTTATTATATCAAGAAATTTTAAATTTTCTTTGTTTGAAAAGATTTAAAGAATTTTAATATGATTTATCTATATTCAATCTTGATGTATGACTCTTTTACTTGAATCTTAATAATTGATATGAAATACTCTCTCTAGTTTAAAACTTATTTTTTCTGATACTGATGATAACTCTTTCTAGATTTTACAATTTATCAAAAGCTTGTGGGAACAAATTACACAAAACAATGAGCACTTCTCGAAATCTAAATGTTTGGGAACCCCCAAAGTTCTCAAGGGTTATTAAATTTGTAAGTAATAATGTTATTAAGCTAAGTACAGGAAATAATGAATCAGCTCGTAACTAACTAGACCTGTTTCCACAATAAATTGGCAATTGCCATTAAAAAAGTGTCAAAGTTTGCCCATTTCAATTAGACAAAGACTTATCAAGTATTGATTTATTAACTTACTACTTTGTTTGTTTAATAAATACAGAAAATCGACACTTCACAACTTAATTGAAAATACATATCTTCTTTAAAACACTTCACAGAGAAACCTGTGGGACAATTAAATAATTGATAATTGCTAAACCATTTGTTTATAATTGGACTCCACACTTTTTAGCCGGATGGCAAACTGTTCTCTCGTGTTGATAACAAATAAGTATTGTTTTTTTGTGATTGTTGGCAGTTTCAGTTTCAGTAATTGTTTTGTCTGTTTAATTGCCATTGTTGCATCGTTGGGCAATCAATTTAGATAAGCAACCTGTATTAGATGATAACTGCACAGCAGAATTTATTAGATGATAACTCGACTGACTCACAGTACAAAACTACAAAGAACAATGCTAAATGCGCAACAAACATTGTCGCATTTGACAACTAGTATAGTATAATTTATTTATTCTAGTTTGTGGTTAAAGTTCTCCATTCGTTCAATCATCTGCCATCAGTTTATATGCAAATTTGAGAGGGAGAACAAACTGAAACGACCTTATCAGTTGTCGCAGTTCAAGTTCATAAACTACTCAAATATTTGCTGAGCAACAACAAACAAATAAACAAACATATTGGGGCTCAGCCTGGGAACTCATAATGATAATTTTGTTTGAGTAAGCATCAAATTATCATCAGCTTGTTGCGGAAACAAGGGAGAAACTGATTAACGAGCTTGCTCGATTAAATTGTACTCTGTAATTAGTCCAAACTTTTGCTAATGGAGTAGATATTTTTACCATTAATTTCCAAATGGAAATACAACTTTAATTATACATGGTATTATTCTAATTTTGTATTGAACTAGTTGTCCTATCGCTTAATAAAGTAAAGATATAATTTTTGAATATAAATACTGCAATTATTATCATAAAATAAATTCAAGAATTTATTAAATTCCAGCACCATGTTTAGAAAATTCCAGAAGTTAACTTTAAAAGTTTGAAACTTCTGGCCATTAATTGAAGAATTTATAAATTTTTTTTGGGTATGACATTGATTGGAAGATTTGATGGATTAATTTCTGAAACTGCCTGAAACTTCTGTGCCTCGTGTTAAACACCTCCTCAACTTGAACAAACCCTTCAACCATAAAGTACAGCGTATCAAATAATAAAAACCAAGAGGTACTCAACAGAATACTGATTGTACAGATAAGAACATTGTATATGTATTAACGAAAACCAGCGGCACATGCGAATTAGGAACTAAGACAAAGCAACTCACTTTGCACGGCAGCGAACTAAGGAACTACATAGAATGGCACTATGAACTTTAAGTAATGTTAGAATAAATATTATTTTGTTTGCGGGGCGTGTCTGAAAGGCAATGCAACATGCGCGTAACAACACAACAATTATAGTTAACTTATTGTACAATATAATGGAATATAATGGCTAGAAATCAAGTTAATTGACTCAATGACGCGAGGGTAATAGTTGGAATAGCTAAACTAACGGTTAGTCGATTTTCCTTCCCCCTCTTCCTCTCTCCTATATCTATCCACAACTCTCCCTGCCATTTGGTCTATAAAGAAGCCCATCAGCAGGCTAGCAAGCTAAACCAGTTATTCACTTTTTTTTCTGGCGAAAAATCAATAAGACAAAAAAAAAAGTATTACATTTTGTTTTTATTATTGTTGTCTGCGCTTTATAGTCAGTTTATTATTTCCTATTGTTGTTCCAGCTGCTGTTGTTGTCGGCGTTTTTTGTTGTTGTTGTTGTTGTTGTTGTAGGTCATTCTCGACTGAGCACTAAAAGTATGTCATCATTGGAAAAATGATGACGAAACGCGTTTAAATGCGACAAACCCAAGCGAACCAAAACGAAATGGAAAATAAAGGTGTTTTTATTTTTAGCACATTTGGCAAGTGCCATTAATAATATTAAATATGCTTATTATACGACGCGAAGAGCAGCAAACCCGAAAACTGTTTGTTAATTATTTAATTAATTTTTTTTTTTTGCCGTCGCTGCTCTATTTTGTTGATGTTATATTTTGTTGCTCAACGGCGAGGCACACGCGATGTGGTTGGAGACGTCATTTCAGCGCGACGTTTGAATTTGCACTCGAAAAAGCGGGCGCAAAATGTGCGAGAGAACCGAACAACCGAACAACCGACACAGACCCGGCTAAATAAACAACGACAACGACAACAACAACAGTAACTACAACAATTTATTAGTGTTGTTGCTACTGCGTGTAAGCGTTGGCAATGGAGGTTTTTATTAATACGCTTCAGCAAATTTCACTGTGCAAATTGTAAGAAAACAAAACGCACAAAAACGCAACTGTTGCGCAATCCTTCGAATTGCAAAAGGAGCTATAAAATGGGGCCAGAAGGAGCTGCAGCTCGAAATAGTCCTAAAATAAAGGTGACTAATGCCACAACAGAACAACTCCAAAGCTAGCTTCGAATAGACAGACTTAAAATATTAGTTATCCTTCAATTGAAATCTACATGTTTTTGTGTATTTCAAAAATGTATTTCATTTTTTGTTTTATTTTTAAGTATTCGTATTCCTAGGAGACTTCTCGAACATAATGGAATAATATCGTTTACCTTTAAATTAATTTAATTTATTTTAGGCTTATTTTTTTAAATAAAATCCTAGGTTAGATTTTTCACGAAATAATATTTGCGAAAATTCCCTTAATTTAATACTACTTAGAAACTACAAACTCTTAAAGAACTATTTTATTTAATCTTTTTCCAATAAAATAAAAATCACTTCTAAAGCAAACTCATCCAGTAATAGTTTTTGAAAATTCTTTCGATATACTCTTGTTATCCAATGCATATATTTTTATTTGATTTTTTTAATGGGTTTTAAATTATATGTTAATTGAACTGATTTTTTGTTTTAGTTTTGATTTCTATTTTCTATGCTTTTGTTTTTGTGTATTTCAACTGTTTTTTTTTTTTTCATTTATACATTTTAACTCTTCTACTTGAACACATATTTTCTTGCCTTATTTCAACCTCTATACAAATATTTGTTTATTTCAACATTTTTACGGAATACTTTTACACTTTTAAAAATATATTAAATATTATGTGCATAGCTTTAATGAAATCATTAATATTTAAACTTCCCTATCGTTTTTCTTTGCCTTCACATATTATAGTTATAATATAATTTATTATACCCACATATCTTGTTTTTCTAGTATTACTTCAAGCGGAGTGCACACAAAGAACTGAACGTTTCCTCGAAATGGAAGCCAGGTCTGTTTTTAGACAGAGCTCTATGTGGCATTTGTCATAGACACCACAATATGTACAAACAAAGAAGTAGCTCTTCAGGGGAAGTTATGTAAACTTCCATATATAGTACAAAAGTAATAAATAAACGTAGACAATTGGAGTCGAAAGCCAGCTTTAACTGAAAATACCTATAAAAATAAGTATGGAGGGAAGGAAAAGGCAACGCACCGAGGTTTGTGGGATTATCTGTTTTTGCCATTAGAGCTGATAATTCGTAGCCTATGATTACGAGTCAATATAATACTAAGTAAAACATATGTAAATGGAAATGTTATTTGTATATGAGGAACATACAGACATGACATGCAAATTAGGAGCATGCAAAACCTACACCAAAAGTATATATAGAGTAGATAATATGGTAGTATGTAAAAGTAGTTCAAGTAAAAGTAGAACAATTGTTTGGGGTCACTTACATGGGCAGGTTGAGGCTCGCAGTTCGCTTGTGCTTCTGTTGTTGTTGCTGCTGTTGTTGTTGTTGGTGGAGTGAAGATTGCCGAAAGAGACTGTGAGCGGTGGCCAAGGTTTTGGGCAAAGCACCTTGACTGGAAGATTTACAGAGCGACACAAAGCGTGTGCCGGCCGATGTGGATGTTGTGGATGCTGTGGATGCTAACGACGAATTGGATGATGATTTTTGTTGTTGTTGTTGTTGTTGCTGCTGCTGTTGTTGTTGTTGCTGTCGCTGTTGTGTGACAAAATGCATGACAACGGGACAACAAATGAAACGCGCCTTCGCCTTTGCGTTGCAAATCAATCACAAATTATTACAATCAGAATCTTAGTAGTTTTTTTTTTGTTTCTCGCGTTTTCTTTAACTTTTTTCGCTCTTTCTCGCGCTCTCACTGTCCGCCTATAAAAACTGCTGATGCTGCTGCTGGAGCGCTGCTTTGCTGCCTTCTGCGACTGAGACTGCGGCTGCTGCTGACGTCTGCGGAAGTTGTTTCTTTTTGATTTTGTAGTTTTTCATAGTTTTCATTTATAGACACTGACGTACGCTTGACGACCGTTCAACAAATATGCGCGCAATACAATGATGCTCCCGATGCTTCAAAATTAAATGCAATTTGTAACTAAACTAAGCCTAAAAATGAGATTCGTTTCCGAAATTTACTGTGCGCTGCTCTTCAGCAAATTTCGTTGCGTTCTTCTTTGACTTTTTTTGTGTGCGCATTGAAAAGTATTCGTCGCGCACAGGGTTGTCAAGCAGCGGCCAGTGCAAACGCGCCAGCTGCTTGGCCCTGAGAATCACAGCACAAAACCTAAACTAAACTAAGCAATACAAATTAAAAAAATATTTATAAAGTCTGCTTAGCATTCATTGTTTGCCTGTGACGGGTTTTTATGTCAAAAATGCGTGCACACACTTGACGCACAACAATTGCATGTTGCTGGCAACCCTGCGCAACAGCTGTCCCAAAAAATACCAATCTACAATATATACTAAACACTAAAATGGAGCTGGTCACACACATGTATTTTAAAATACAACGAAGTTTATTTCATATAAATATCACAAAGCACAATTTATTTATATTAATAATTAGTTGATGGCTGCCAGCGTCGATTGCTCCCCTATTGCAGGCGCTGCAAAGAACAAAAACGAAGTTGTGTTGATCTAGCGCAAACGTGAATTGTGCAAGCGGAAAGAGGCGGTAGAAATAGAAAAAATCCATTGTCAGGTGCATTTTAATTGGCTGCAAATATGCAAAGCATTAAAATACCCTGGACAATAGCTAAAATGCTCAAGCAACTAAACCATTCGTAGTCAGTACAAGGCTAGAGTTTCCACTCTTCAGCAATCCGCGTATCAGCGACAAATCATCCGGCGTCAGCGACCATCCCGTCAATTGGCCCACAGACTGCAATTCCGGGCAACTGTCCATAAGCAGCTACAACAACAACAACAGCAACGGAAATTATCGAAACGATATCGATTGCATGTGTCTATCGACTTACCTCCACGGCCTGTACAGTGAGCTCTGGCGCCAACGTGAACCAAATATCCTCCAGCACTTTGAAATCGTGCTGCACGAACAGGCTTGGAGACAGTACAAAACAAGTGAGATATGAGCTGCAGTCGAGTCTGCCCGACTGTGAGATACCCGCTACCCAAATGTCCTAGATGTTTGTTATCTGATTGTATGGAAATTCGCAGAAAACATTTATTACGCGATTCTTATTGGGAATATCCGAATTCGAATTGCCAAAAATAGTTCTAAAATGTATTTCTTGTTGGGAACTTCCGAATTGTAATTTCCGAGACTTTATTTGGAGATCTGAGATCTTGGTATTCTAAACACCGGACAGACAGATTACCTCCTTTGTGTATTTTGCATTCCAACCAACTTCTTATACTTTTCTAAGCTTTAGGTAGTGGGTATAAATGAAAGCAAAGCTCAAATAATACTACCTGATAATGTCGTCGTCCGTGAAGTCCACGGAGTCCACGGCCAGACGCTTCAGATCCGTCGTGTTGCAGAGGAACGCCTTCAGGGAGCTGGTCATCATGTCGCAGCTGAGAATCTCGAGGCCCTCGAGCTGCTGGAAACGCACCTGAGACTGCGCATACGACAGCGATTCAACCACATAGCAGTCGAGATCGATGAGCGAGGGACAAAGACGCGCCAACTTGGCCAGATCCAGATTGCCGCTGCCCTTGATGAGCGTGAGATGCCGCAGATTGCGACCCATGGGTCG
The DNA here is from genome assembly GCA_963583835.1 of Drosophila immigrans. Lineage (NCBI taxonomy): Eukaryota > Metazoa > Arthropoda > Insecta > Diptera > Drosophilidae > Drosophila > Drosophila immigrans. The sequence continues at coordinate 34,605,109 of OY757143.1, forward strand.
CTCCAGCAACGAAATCAACTCGGCGACAACAAATTTGCAGATCTTTAGCTTGCGCAACTGACGCGTTTGCAGAGCACGCAAAGAACCCAGTTTCGGCGAGTCCAAGTAGAGCGTCTCCAGGTGCGGACAGGTCTGGAGCAGCACCTGCAACGTGGTCTCATCTGTGGCCGTGTCATGCGCGTACTTCAAGCGGCACTTGAAGTTGGTGTCAATGTTGTCATAGATGAATTTCAGGGCAGAGCCCACAAACGAATACGTGGACAGCGTCTCGACGCGTGGACAATGCTCGAGGATCAGCGCAATGTCGGAGTAACAAATGTTCTCCTCACCCGGCATGCCGACATCGACCACCGTCAAGGATTGGGCGCACAATCCTTTGGCCAGCAGATCAATGCCAATTTCGGTGATGTCTGTTTCGCCGGAAATATCCAAAATCTGCAAACGGTTGCAGTTGAGAGCAATCTCCTCCAGCAGCTGATCATTGGCTATGTAGGGCACATAGAGCTTGACCAGCTGCTTGCAACGTCTCACAATCTCATACATGTAATGCATGTGCTCCTCTTTCACCCAAATCCCTTTGAGATTCAGCACACGCAATCCACCGCCTTGGGCGGCAATCACCTGCAAGATCTTCTCATAGTAGCTGGGCGGAAACACTTCAGTCACGAGGAAATGAACGCCACAATTGAGCAGCATCTGCAGGCAGGTGAAACGCATATTGGCCTCCAGATAATCCGAGCTCAAAATGACCCGCAGCAAATCCTGATAGATGTTCGAAGTGGCGCCAGATTGAGCGAGATATTCGTTCAGCTCCACCATCAATATGTTAATGTCCAGCTGCACATCGGGCGCATATTGCACATAGCTGATGGTGGACACCAGGAGATTGGCCAACTCCGCCAGCGAACTGTCGCTGAGGCTGCGCACGGTGCACTTCTTCGACATGATAAACAAAACTGCGACGCAGTTGCTTTTAGTTTGGCGCTCTTGGTCACTCTCTCGTTCTCGCTGTTGCTCTTGGCTAATATAGTTCTTGGCCAACTCAGTTACATCACTTGTGCTCCTGCTCGGCAATTAGTTGAACTTGCTTTTTAAACTGTTTTCTTTAAACTATTTCAACTACTTGTTTTCAACGTTATGCTTCACGTTTGTTATTCCAATGAAAATTGCGTTACAAAAATAGATTTTCTATATAGTTCTATATATAGCCAACGGACGAGACGCTCGCGATCTGCATGTTTTGCCAGCGCGCTGCAAACTGAGCACTATTTTGCTTGCCCTGGGACGCCAAACAATCGGTTTTGTTTGTGGCCCAAGAAAAAGGCGGCTCGCAACGACTTTTCTATGCGCTTAAATTATTCTTTACATGCTTGAAAATTATGGAAATTTAATCGTTGAATATAAAATATTATAAGCTGACTCACAGATAGCCTACGACAGTAAAAATTCTTACTCTAAACTGTTTATAAATTGGAATTCTTCGAAGAACGAAGTTTTTAGCTTAGACAATTTATAGCATGTATTTCAACCAGTGCTTAGCGAAGAAACGCACCTGTTGCAGCTACCAAACATATTTATCCAGTGCCATATAAATTGTAATACTTATAGAGAGAGAGATTTTCGAATGTCTAGAGAGGATTTAGGGCTGCAGATAACTGGGCAGCTTCATGCGCATAAACAGCCAGGTGGTAAAGAAGCTGACCAGGATGAAAATGAAGCCCATGGCTGTGAGCAGCAGTCGATTGAGATTCGTTTTGCCCGGCGTGTGCGTCTGATCCATAATGATGAAGCCCAGGCCGCCCACAGTGAACAGGAAGCTGCTGGCCAAGCCCTCCATGATGTATTGGCCATTGACGCGATACGGCATAAAGGCCACGGGCCGGGAATGGCCGTGCTCGTCCACGGTGGCGCCCACACTGGGTGGTTCCACTATCACATCATAGATAATGCCTGCAAGCGGAAGTAATTAATATTTATTTGTTTTTACTGCAGTAATTCGACTTGCCGCCTGTGACCAGAAAGTAGGAGAGCAGCACAACGGAAAATACGGCCATGGGCGAGGGCATTGGCAATGCGAAGCGACGCACTTTGATGTTGGGCGGCACGAGTATGTGAAATGGCAGGTTGTAGAGTGTTTCCAACATTTTTGCAACTTTAAAATCACTTAAACTTTAACTGGAGAAAAAGCCGGCGTAGGCGTATTACTTTTTTTGTTGACGTCGGAAACAGTGTGGCCACCGTTTGCGTATTGCAAAAATACCACACTATTTTTTCCAATAAGTATTTAATGAACTATACATGGTCACGCTGCCAGAAGAGTTTTTTCTAAAATATATATTTACCTAAATTAATGAATTATAATTTAACACGTTTTTATTAAATTAGTTTAGTTTATTTATTAAAACGTTCTAATAGGTTGATTCCAGGGGCAGGACGGAATATCTATCAGCTGTGCGATTTATGCATCAATTCATTCTAGTATATCTTCGAAACGCACCGGCTGTGTATACGGTATTACTGACTTTTTGTGGACGTCTCGCGACATCGCCTTGCGCATGTCAATTTGACATTGTCAAACGCATCTTCGTCTTGGTCTCCGGAATAGTAATCGAGTATAGTGCGATACACGATGTAGCCCAGATTCTTGTACATGTTGATGGCCACCTCGTTGCTCTTGCGCACAAACAAATCCACGAAATAGGCACGTTTCTTCTCCGATATGTCCTCGAGGAAGTTCATCAGCAGCACCGCCAATCCCAAACGCCTATAATCCGGTGAGACCGTCAGCGCTGTCACATGTCCATGCCAGTTCTCCAGCTGTCCCTCCGCCTTGCCCATGATGTAGCCCATAATGTGTCCGCTGGGCGATTCGGCCAGTTGAAAGTATTCCGGCCATTTGGCCAGATACTGGGTGTAGAACGATAAGCCGTAGGTTTCGGTCAGCGGATCGAAATTAACGTTATTGAACTTGAAGAGGTCATCACAGGTAAACGGACGAAGTGTTGTCATTGTTAAAGTAGTTTTCTTTTTGCTTTGAATGGAAGTGTTTTCGTGATTTGTCTAGCACGTTTTTGCGCCTTATCGATATATCGATATGCGATTGCACTGCAGCGAAAAAACTAATTTTAATTTGTGTGAATGGTTCTTAAAATATTAAAAACTTTCATGTCGACTTGTTTTTGTTAATGTAGACCTTTGACTTGTTCAATAAAATCGTAAATGTTAATATATCGATATACGGCTATGCAGAAACAGCTGTGCTGCATGTAAGTGTGGTCACACGGGCACATAGTTGCAAACAGCTGTGCTGCTCGCGATTGCGGTCACACTGACGATGCTCAAAACAAAACGTAATTCGTAATTATCCAGAAGAGAAAAACCAGCAAAGTAATTAATTTACATACGCAACAGCAGCATGGCCGATGCCAATGCAATGGCCACAGGTAAAGCTACAATAATAACAATAAAACGCATATAAAACTCCAGCAAATCATCGATTATTCGTGTTGCAGCCAAATTGCCGGCTTGCGAGAAGCGAGTTCATCACATGGGAGATTTGGGGCTGTGGCAGAGATCGCGTGCCTATCACGATTTAATTGGCTACATCAATGGCACCAGCGCCGCCATACAGGGCATCAGGACCAGCGACGAAATGTATGAATCGGATATGCTGCGCAAATTGCTGGCAGTTTTCGATGCGCTGACGGAGTTGATGGAGCAGCATCCACCGCTGGACCAACCACAACGATTTGGCAACAAGGCGTACAGAGATTGGGCATGCGACATGCGAGAAAAGTTGCCCACGCTGCTGACTGAAGCGTTGCCCGTTGCCAAGCACAAATATCTGCACGAATTGCTGCAATATCTGATGGAATCCTTTGGGAATGCAACGCGCATTGATTACGGCACTGGACACGAGCTCAGCTTTCTGTTCTTCCTATGTGCGCTGTTCAAGGCGGAGATTCTGCTGGAGCAAGACATTGTGAGCGCTGCTCTGCGTCTGTTCAATCGGTATCTAGAGTTTGCCCGGCAACTGCAGCGCAACTACAACATGGAGCCGGCTGGCAGTCAAGGCGTCTGGTCGCTGGACGACTTTCAGTTTGTGCCCTTCATCTGGGGCAGCGCACAGCTGGCAGGTGAGTGAGGAAATTACTTCTCTCTTGAACTGCTTACTTAGATGCCTTGCTTTGCAGTCAAGAGTCCCTTTGACCCGTCCAAGTTTGTGGACGAGCAGATCATCAATGATTTTAGCGAGCATTACATGTTCATCAGTTGTATTGATTACATCTGCAAGGTGAAGACCGGCCACTTTGGCGAGCACTCCAATCAGCTGTGGAGCATCACTGCTGTGCCGTCCTGGATCAAAATCAATGCGGGTCTCGTCAAAATGTATCAAAAAGAGGTGCGTTTAATCCCATTACACAAATGTCTGTTTAATTGTATGATTATTTGTGTTGCCTCTGCAGATTCTGTCCAAGTTCCCGGTTATACAGCATGTCTACTTTGGGGAACTGATGTCGTTTGAGTCCGTTGCCGCTGGCACCGCTTTGAGCAACGCTCGCTTGGGTCATGTGGCGCCTCCACCCTCCAAACGCATTTGCATTGGCTCGCCAACCGCTGTGAATCTTGCCGCGAATCTTGCGCCGCCCGCGCCGCTGGCTAGCGATCTCAATGTGGGCGATTCCAGCAGCGAAAGCAGCGATAATAGCGTCGTTTTGCGTCCCAGCCCGGCGCAAGCGTCTCCCGAGGGCTCCGGGGATAAGCCCTCCAGCCAGAGTGAGCCGGCCAAGGAGCAGCAGGCGGATTAAGCGGGCATTGAGGTGATCTGTTCAAAATTCTTAGTAGTTGCGTTAAACATTCGATTAAAATTATTATAAACTCTGCGCACGGTTTTGGAGTCATTGTTGCCAGTTTTAGACGTTTTAGATGCACTGTGCGTGGCTAAATCCGTTTGCGGGCTTGACAAGCGTTGTCTTGATATGAATACCTATTCGCAGTTGTGGAGTCATTACGCTGCGATTACTCCGGAAATTAGCATTTAAATTAATTTAATTTCTACACTCGCTTGTTTGCAGTATTGGGTTCACTGCGCTTTAATTAACCTCGATATTTGCATTAAAAACAATTTGCATATACATAATTACAAAGCGGGTTAGTTGTTGAGTCATTGTATGATTTTGAAATTCTACAAGCACTGTAATGGTTTAAGAATCACTGATGCCGTTGGGAATAAGTTTTATATGCACTGCACAGAGGACCAATCTGCGTGCAGGTTTTATAAGCACTGTATTGGCGCTATAAATCAACATTTGAATGATTTTGCAATCCCGCTTACAATTAAAATTGCAATAATTTTAATTGAATGAGCGCAACTTTCGGCGACTGTGCAACATGTGGCATCTAATGAGCCATGCACCTTGTTGCAACATATTGCTGAATTGCGATTATTTTTGTATTTTTAAAAACAATTAGTTGAGGAGAGGGGAAAGGAGAAAGGGGACAAGGGGAGGCAGTTAAGTGTGGCAAGAACATGAAGCATAATCATTTATTTTCGACACATCATTTATCACACTGTAGCAACAGCAGCAGCAGCAGCAGCAGCAGCAGCTGGCCACGCCCACAACGCCTGCATTAAAACTTTGCCGACGCATTTTGATTGAAGACTTTCTGCGGCACAAATCCAAAGGCACAAACATTTTCTGTCCCTCGTCCGAGGCCAAAAATGAAAAGCCACCGGGGAGGTCAGGCAGCGGGGGGAGGTGGCCAAAGGAAACAAGTTGGCTGTGGGCAACAATGTGTTTCGGTTCAGTTTTGACCCCACACAGATTTAACTGGACGTCTGCTGTTTTTCCAAATTGAATGAAATCTCTTTTCACACTCCCCGGGATAGATAGAGGGGGGAAATGCGTGTGGCTGAGGGGGATGCGGAGGGAGTTGGCAGATTGAACTTTCAAACAGGCAAAACAGGTCGAGAATGGTTAAACCAATAACTGAGTGCATGTTAACAAGATTTCTGCTCAAAAGTTGCAACCGAAAAACCACTGGAAATGTCAACGCTCGAAGGACGCAAACATATTGAATTGAAACGCAGACACTATTGATTTATTGCTCGGCATTAATTCTGCTTTCACTGTGGACTTTGTTTTAAACGCAGCTCAGACATTAATTTAACCCAATTTAAATTTAAATAAGTTCAGTATTTTGAAGTGGTTTCTTGAGATTTAAAATTTTTTAAATTAAAATATTTTACATTACATTTTAAATTATTTTTATCATTTTATGATGATGTTTATTTACCTTCTTTTTTTTTCTCTTTTTTTAATTTAATTAACGGACTCAGTTTTATTTTACAAATGCAATTTTAAAATTAAAGCTTTTCATTTACAATTAATTGCTAGAATATAATTTACTTTATTTTATTTGTAAATACGGTCTCAGTTTTATTTTACAATTGCAATTTAATTTTTTTTAATTTTTGCTAGAATATAATTTATTTTATTTTACTTGTATATACTTAATTATAATAATTACAATCTTTCTTGAGATTCCTTTTTTGTTACTATTATACACTTTCCATTTCAATTTTAATTTGTTTGTGATAATATATTTATTACTTCAAATTTAAAATAATTTGTATTATTTGATTTAATGTTAATTTATTAGACTTTTGAGAGTTTTTCTATTTTAATAAACGGTCGCATTTGTATTTGACAAATTTCAATTTTATCAATTACAATTTAAAGCTTATAATTTGAATTTCATTACTAGAATGTAGTAAATTTTTTTTTATATTTTATTTTATTTTATATTTATATCCAGATCTCACTTCCATCTTTATTAATTCTTAATGCGCCTTACAGCGTATTTAAAAATTTGTTTCGCTGAAAAACTACTCAAATCTTACGGGACTCGTAGCATAATCATTAAGGCAGGTATAGTAATTATAATCTCTCTATGCTTTAGTTTCATCTTTCGAATTTTATTTCACGATTTTCTTTTTGTACAAATTGCTTGCCTTTAATTAGTTTATCATTTATTTTCTTATTTTATATGATTTTAATTCAAATTGACAAGTGATATAAAAGTAGGAGGAACGAAATTTGAAAATAACATTAGATGTCAAAGCTCATTAATTTCTCTGTACTCTAGTAATTTCGAAATAAAAAACATTTTCATAAAAATTAAGTCATCCTTAAAGTCAAATCAACTAAGTTGTAAATAATAGATGCATACAATTTTAAAATGCATACTCATAATTTCCATTAACATAAAATTTACCACAAACAACAGTTTGAGGGATGTTTGCAGTGCACTACGAGTAAAATGAGTTTGAGTCTTAAATTAAAATTATCAAATATTTTAATTACTTTTAGATGTGTATATACTACTTTCATGATTTCCATGAGCATTAAATTGACCAGCGAATATAGTTTGCGGGTTCTTGGCAGTGCACTGCGAATAAAGCGTGTTTTGGACTCGTCCCCTGTGGCCAATTGGCAAAATGGCTGTTATTAAGTAAGCGTCTGTCTGTCTGCGCACTTCCACTCAATTTAATCCCCTGCTTTTAAGCCCATGGATCCACATCAAACTATGCGCTTCAGGCGTTCGACGGGCTTGCAGCCACAGGCAACGCAAACGCACAGTATGAATTGGAATTTTTCATCGCCCAACTGTTCCCATTCTTCAAGGGGGCGACATAAAGGAGTTATGTGCTGGTCACCGCTGGGCTGACAATGCGTTTGAAGCTTTGGGTCTGTGGCACAGAGGAAGAGCAAAATATAAAGAGAGAGAGAGAGCGGGGGGCATGTGGCAATGTTTAACTCAGTCAGTTAGCCCATTTTGCTATTCATTATTTGCGCTTGTTTTTCGGGGCGTGTCCTTGTCGTCAGCCGGCGTCAGCTGCTGCAACATTATGGAGTCGACTCGCAACAGCAACAAAAACAACATCGCCGGCTTCATCGCATATTTATACCCGACAGTCAAAGGGTAGAAGGGTCTAATAAATAACTGGCTAAGCCTAATGTGTGTAACTGGCAACTCCGACATCATAAGGCATTTTTTATTGACTGTCTGTCCGTGTGTATTTAAGCCTGGATAACGAAGAATATAAATGCTAGCGATGCAAAGTTTTGGAATAATAATATTAAGTAATTCAAATGTGTTATAAAACTAAAAATTGTAATCCAAGAACTTCAATTTTAGTGCATTTAATTAAATGTGAATACGCTTGAATTCTTTTCTATAAACTTGGCAGCCATTAAGTTTTTTTATCGACAAACAAGCAATTAAATAAATCTTTAACTGCAAGCTGGTAAGCTAAACTTTAGTGACTTTAATTAAATATTAAATGTGCATTTTAAGAATGGTTGAATATGCCTTAAATGTTCACTATAATCAGAAAATAAACTTGGAAGGTTTTAAATTTATTTTTTAACATATTTTGTTGAATGCCCATAAATAACATTTTAATCAGATTATAAAGATTGTAGTTATTTAATTTATTTTATTAATTTTAATAACTGATTTTATTTAATTGTTTTTTTTTTTTAATTGAATTTAAATGATGCCTAAATAATAAGTAATTTTTGTATATATTTAATTATTAATATTATGTATATATTTTAATTTCCACAATTGAATGTGTAGCGGGTAACTCAAGGTCGGCCACACTCAATTCTAGTTTTTCTACGTGTTTAGACCCCAAAAATTGGCTTAAAGTTAATTTAAAAAGGACTATGTTAGACGGAGAATGGAAGAGTGAGGGAGGAAGGAAAAGTGGGCGGCGGCTGTGGCGCTGGGGGGCGTGTCAAGTCAAGTCAATGTCAGCAAGTTGTTTTTTGTTTGCAGATTTTTATTTTGATTTTGCGGTTAGTTTAAAGTGCAAACAGAGGCCAAAGTGCCACGCAAGTTGATCACAAACTTTCTCCTAGGTGCAACTTAACCCCACTCGTCGCTCTGCACTAAGCTGGAAGGCATTATTTGGCCAACGCATTTCCCATAGACAATAACTAATTTTCGCTCAGCACACGACGAAAGTTTGAAGAACTTTGAACGACAACTTTGGGTGCAAAGTTGCCCCTGTTCTACTACAGTTTGAGAGCCACTTGACATTTCCCACCCCCCACACACACACACACACACACACACACATCTTCGATGTGGCTAAATCGAGAAACTTTCACTCGACAAAACATACTGCAAGTGGAGCGTGTAGTAAATTGTTAAATGTGTGTCTAATTAGCTAACGTACTCGACAAAGAACCAAGGCGCCTTTCACAGCCTCAGCCAACTAAGCTCACGGTTGGGCACTCGACTTTGCCACTCCGCCAGACACTTTAGACAACAGCAAGTTTTCCTCCAGCTGAAGTTTGCTATTTGCAATTACATTATTATCACAATATTTCAGCTAAACTCTCGATATCAAGTATACGACCTTCTAAACAAATTCGCCGGATGTCTTATAAATTTCATGAGCATGCTTTAACTAATTTTGAAAGTTTAGCTTAAGCTATGAGAATTTCGTTTCCACTTGCAGTTTACTAAATTTAGATTGATTTTCATAAATATAATTAAGTGAAATTAATTTAAAACAAATATTGTTTTAACTTTCTGAGAAATAATAATAAAAAAATGTCAAAATTTAATGTTTCTTTGGAAGAAATAGTTGAGGAGTAATACTTGATTTTTTTAATATAATTAAAAAATAATAAGAATTTAAAAAATTAAACATAATTCCGAATAAACGGAAATTTCAAGAACTCAATGATGTTTATATGAAAATTACATTTGGTCTTTTAATATTATACAAAACTATAATTCGAAAACTTATTTATAAAATATTGGCCTTTTATTTTTGCATATCTATGCACTATTTGGTTAATTTATATTATTAAAACAAAAGTATTCAATTTAAAAATAAATTCCTAAAATGTAAACCAATAAAATATTATTAAGTAACTTTTTGGGCAATAATAAATCAATCAAAATCGTAAACAGTAAAGTTATCTAATAAGTTATAATTTTATTCAAATACGTGATCAATTTTAAAAAATTATAAAATGTTTATTCTTGCTATTAAAAATATATAATCAAAATGTAGGAACTACAGCTGTAGTAGATTTTTATTTTACTGAGTTATTTAAGTCGTTGAGAATCGCCATTAGAATTTACTAATTTACTAAGATTTTAATATTTTAAATTTATTTTTTATTCAAGAAGATACAGAATAAAAGTCATATATTGCATTTAATGAGGTTGCTAGTCCAGAGTAACTAATTAATGAATTAATAAGATAAGAGTTTTAATTCATATAATCTCTTGAATGGAATGCGCTATAAAAGTTTCCGAGGCTGCAAGTTCAGATGGATTAATCAATTATTTTATTAATACATCGAAAATAATTGTATTTCTTATTGAGTAGGCTGCGCCACAAGGGTCGTATACTTAATTTGGCGAGTAAAACGCATACGACATTACGCATACGCACCATTAGACACGACAGCATCAAACGGTTGGAGTTGAAAACCCAAAAGTTGTAGCTCAAAGATAACAGTGCAAAAGAATGCCAACAAATTCATAAATGGGCCAAGAGATTAGCGCCAAATTTTGGATTGCAGCGCGATGTCCTTGGAGAGGACGCTGACAACACAACGGAAAAGTTGCAACACACTTCTGAATCCGCCAAGTCATCAAAGGCAAAAATCAGAGCGAACTCGGCAGGCATCTTAAAATATTAGCCTCAGCGCAAACTTCGTCAGGCAAACATGACTTGGCAGGGCAACTCAACGAGGTGGCAACTTGAGCTGCAGCTCCTGCAGGAGCAGGAAGTGGAAACAGTTGGAGATGAAGAGTTGGAGAGCTGGAGAGTTGGAGAGGCTTGGTTGGACATGAAATGCGCTGCGCAAATTGCATTTTCTTCCTTTCGCCTGCGAGCAAATCATTTTTCCTACGTTGTTTTTTCCCATCTTCTTTGCGATTTCGTTTTCCCTTGACGGATTCCTGTTCACTTCCTGTTTGGGAATAACTCGACCCCGAGTCGAGTCGAATCGAGTCGAGAGTTGAGGGTAAAATGCATTTGCTGCTTCCGTATTACATGACCATCGATATGTGCTTTGGCTTCGGGCCAAAAAGTCCACAAAGGGCAAAAGGGGCAAAAGGGGCAAAAGGGTTTGTGCGTAATTCCTGTCGGTGCTCGACTTGTGTTTTTCCTTTTAATAACTTTTGCAATTCTTTATGCGTTCTACGTGTTAACTTTTTTTTTTTTTTTTTCCTGCCTGCGGCGTCGAATGTCCTTGGGGCTGGGTTCCAGGTGTTGGGGCTTAATAATTAGCAAACGGAACGTGCCAAAACCTTTAACACTCCGACATGTGTGTGTGTGGCCAGCAAAAACAAGGGCAGAAAACCCAACCTGACAGAGACAGAGAGGTAGAAAGCAAGCAAAAGAGAGAGAGAGAGGGAGAGCGACAACTAATGACTTTGTTTTGCTCTTTTTTGTTTTTCCAATTTAATTACCTTTTCGAATTGAAGCTAAACGTTTCTTTGTATTCCGGCGTTCAACGGACAACAACTTAGCTTTGGCTGCACACCAATTAATTCTTCATTTAGTTGTAAATACCCTGCAACGAAAAGGTAATAAAAAGGTAATACACACAGGGAAGATATATTTAATTGCAACCGATCCTTACAATAATTTCAAATTATCAACAAAAATGTTTAAAAGCACATGAAAGCTTTTTATAATGTACGTGGTATTATGAAAATAAAACGTTTTTATAATTATGAAGCTTTACAAATTACATGAAAAAAGGGAAATTCTATATACAAAATTAATAAACAAAACATTTATACTAAAATTATTTAAAACTTCAATCAATCAATCAATTAAATAAATGATTAATTATTAATAAGAAATTAATTTTTTATTAATGAAGAAATTTGATTTGGATATTATATTATATTTTGTGTAGCGATAGATTTCAATATAAATCGCCACAAAATAACTTATAATAAATATATGTATTTTTTTATTTGATAAAAAGGTTCTTAACAAGCTTTCTGTGACCGTTCTACAAATAACAATTAAATTATATTACGAACAGTTCATCTAAAATGAATTATCTTAGGACCAACCTTTTCCGTAAATAAATAAATAATAATGTAAATAATTAAAATTAAATCTAATTTTTTTTGTAATATGCAAAGTGAAATCTCACTTTAGTTTTCGTTGCCTACTTTGAGGTAGCGAGATTTTACAGAATAACAAATTGGAAGTCAGCACAATTTGAAACTGAAATATCTGCAAGCTATTTGATACTTTGGAACTGCTCGTTTTTCAGCTACTCTCGCTGCTCTGCCATTAACATTGACACGCTCCACTGGCGGATTAATCCCATGCTGAACGTCGACGGCAACGCGGTGAGTTTGCTCGTATGACAGTTAAACGAGCTGCTCGAAATGATTTGCAATCCAGGCAACGAAAATATCCATTTGATATTGTTGGACGCGGTGGCAACGCCAGCAGAGCGCGTTCCTTTGTTGCGCTAGCTGTGTGGATCCTAATGTGCGCCGGCATTTCTATGAGTGACTGCACGTCTTTGCATGCGTGTGTGTGTGTGTGTGTGTGTGTTGGTTTGAGGGCGCACGTCCGCGTGTGTGTGTGTGTGGGTGTGTTGGTGTGCATGCTGCATATGCTGGTTTAGTTTGCGCTGTCGTTGCTTTTTATTTTCGGCGGTGTGGAAAGCCAGAGAGAGTTGTTGCGGGTGTGGAAGGTGGAAGGTAAAGGACAGCAGGCAATGGGTTCCCCTAGCGACATTCAAATGCACAATTGTTGTCACTGTGTGCGGCGGCGACGTCAGCGTCCGCGTCCGCGTCCCCATTGTCAACGGTTGTTCTTGTTGTTGTTGCTGTAGACTGCGCCTGCAGTTGTTGTCTGTCTGTTAGCATGCTAAAACATCCGGCTCCGTCGTGCTTCGCTTTCTGTCGCTCAACTTCCGCTCGAATAGAGTGAAAAATAGCATTTTAGCGAGGCCACCAACTCAAGTTCCCCCCTCCACTCTCTGCTCACCATCGATCTACGGTTGCGAGAACGAGAGAGCAACACAGATAACAGCTGATTGACATTGCAAGTGCACAAAATGGCAGTGATAACTTCAGGCGACAGCTTCATAGTTGAGCTTTAAGCTGTCAAGTGCCAAAGTCACACTCTTCGCAAACTCTTTCGCTCTCTCTTAAAGTCAAGGCTGTGCGAACAGGCCATCTTGCTCCCACTCATACATATGTGCCTTTTGCATTTGTAAGTTTTGTAATTGCAAAAGTTGCCTTAAAACATAAAACGAAAGTTTCTGATAATATAACTACAAGAGCGTTGAGTGAAATCCATGCAAGAGAATACGAAATAACATTTGCATGCGTTTTACAGCAAAAAAAAAAAACTAATGGTTGATGTTTGCTGCAGTTCTACATTATTTTTTATGCGTTGACTGAGCAAAGAAAAGCAAAACAGAAATTGCAAAGGACTTAAATAAGCAAATAGACGGCACACCGACGCACACACATGCACATGCACACACTCTCACACACACAGATGCACATGTCTGCCATGAGTCAGTGTTGCCAACTGTTCTTGAAGACGGGCCCGCAGATGACCTTAAAAAAGCCAGATTTGACTGGTAAAAAGCTGCATTCGCAACACAACGAACCGCAAGAAAATATAACTGTTGCTGAAGCCAAGCAAAAATTCTTGATGGTTTATTTTGAAATACCTCTTTCGCGCCAGTCCCAAGCTATTTAAATAAACTACTTTTTAGTGGCACACAATTTCTTCTGCCACTGCCACAGCCAGTGTTGCATTTCGACTGCGCTCTGCTGTCTAAACTTTTAACTGCCTTCATATTTCTTATTTTCTTTTTTTTTTTGTGAGGTAGGGCGGTTGGCAAACACATTAGACTTTTATGTGTCAGCATAAATTGTTGCTAACAATTTCCTGCGTCGCCGTCTCGCCCGGCGTCCATCAAACCAATTTGTATTGCAAGTAATTTAGTAGCGGAAATTTGATTTAGCTTTTTGTGCGCTAGAGCATCTCTTTGAGTGCAAGTAATTTATCGTCTATCGATATTTATCGTTTCAGTTGCCCTGCGCGTTTTTCATGGTCCGCGTCACGTGCGTATTAAAGTGAATAATTAGTCGGTAAAAAGTGCATTACAAATAAATATTATTGTTTTAGCAAGTTGCGATCGACTATTGCTGCCGTGGACACTATTATTTTATTGAATTTATAAGCTTAAACTCTGGTCAAATGGCAAAAGCACTTTCGCTGATTGCCTGCAATGCGCTTTTTTTTGCGTATTCTCTTTTGTTGCTGCCGTTCCAAATCAATGCAAAGCAACAGTTATTTTCCATGTGTGTGCAGCGCCATCTGTGTTGAGCTGTGATCAACAGCTGCTGAGCCTTGAGTAAACACACTGTTGAGAGCTTCCTGCTATGTCACTTCTGCAAAAACTGTGCGATGTGCGCGAAACCAATAAAGATAATTGCTATTGCTGTTAAGAGTTGAATTGAAGTGAAGTGTATTTGTTTTTTTTTTTTTATAGTGAAAATTTAGTGAAAGTGAAGTGCATTTTTGTCGAGTGTTTGTGATTATTAATTATAAAGTAAAAATATAGTGCAAGTAAATTAACTGAAAATGTAGTGAATGTAAAGTGTATTTTGTTCGAGTGTTCTGATTATTTAAAGTAAAAATGTAGTGCAAATGAAGTGAAGTGTAAAATGTTAAAACAGCTGCTTAAAAATAACAATGATGCCGTAAGGTAAGTCATTTATTTATGAATTAAACAAATATATACACAAATAATTATAATTATGATCAGCACATATAAAAATGTAGAGCAAGCTTGAAATACAAGTTCACACAAAACTGTAAAATCATTGCCTCTCAAACTATGCCTGCGATCCATGTCCGTTGTCTAGTTGTTTTAAAACTGTAAGTGTCTTGTTCTCTTTGCTTGCAAAACTGTGTCCCTGTCAGTGCTGCTACAACTGCAGCACTTAATGTGTCGTAAATTGACTTGCGAACAATTCTTGCTGAACTGAAAGTCAAACGATTTGATATGCAAAGCCTCAAAATGAATTGTTGTGTGAGTTCTCAGCACTCGGCACTCGACAGCAAAAGAAATATAAGACGAAACCACAATTTTTATTGTGCCTACCACATTTTGAGTCCAGTTCAGTGGCTGGACAGCTAATCACTCAAACTGAACAGGCCAAAACGAAAAGTTTACTGAATTTTCTTTCCACACACATACATTTGGTCGGAAGTTTCCAATTGCGCAATTGTAACTTCGGAAAAATTGCGTAACTTTGTGAATTGAACGCAAAACAAAACGAAAAGGAAAATCAACACCGAACTGGCGAAGTTCCAAATGCCTTTCAGCAGCTACTCCGGGCAAAAATGGCTTTGACAGCCACAGCTAAAGCTAAGCCAGCAAAACAATTTTCACCAACCCCCGCACCCCCCCTCCACAGGAATCTAAGCTCGAAACCGTAAGCGACACTTGTGGGCGAGCCATTAAGCAAACTGGAGAGGGGGGAGGGAGGGTTATGTAGTGGAGGGAGGGTGCCAAAAGCTCTTTGGGCGGTTGCAGTTAATTGGAATGCATTTCAAGTGCCGCACAGAGCGAGAGAGAGAAGTTGAAACTGTATGGCGCAAAATTTTAAGCATTTTGGATCGTGATTTCATTTGTAGCTCTCTCCCCCCCTCCCTTAAAACTACGGCCAATTACATCGAGAGGTATCCCCGAAAAAGCCAATGGAAGAATGAATTTCGCTTAGCTGCATTTTCCGTTATCCTTGTGAGGCGAACTTTTCGCATCTATATCGAGTTAAATTCAATTTGATTTCGTATTTATATTAAATTTCGCTTTGATTTTTGCTGTATTTGCGGCTTTTTTTTTTTTTTTTTGCTTTACGGCTCGTTGGCTCTTGTGGCTTTTTCGTTGGCGAAATCCTTTTGACTTGTACCATAAGTATTTTCCTATGATTTTTATGTGGATTGCCTCAAAGAGATTTCGCCAGCTGAAATTGTGTTAAGAAAATTTGAAGATTGCGCTGTGGCTGTGAGCCAACAAGCTGATTGTTGATTGAATAGCATTTTGATATGCAATAGACGATTTCGCAAATTATATGCAGTTTGTGTGTGAGAATTTAATAAAAGATAATTATACTTTCATTGTCATTAAATTGCATATTAAATTGTTACATATTTGCTTAGGAATATTACAGCGATATTATGTAAAAATGTATGGGTTTTTGTTGTATGAATTTTATAAAGAGTTTTGTTTTAATAATTTTTTCTTTAATATGTACTTGTGAATTTCCTAGATATATCTATTGTATGAATTTTATAAAAGGTATTTTCTTATATTTATTCTTTAATATGAACTTGTGAATTTCCTTGATAAATTATAGAATTATCTAGATTATATTGTAGAAAATTCATTTTTTAATTCACTCTAGACATTTGTATCTGAATATTACAGAGCTATTCCAGAAAAGTAATCTTTATGTTCTAACAGATACTCGCATAAATTTATTTCATTTTGCAATATTATTCTTAATTATACGCAAATACTATTTATCAGAATTTAAAAGTTATACAATTTTAATTGTTTTTCATTTCCAAGCAATATAATTCACCATCCATATGAGGCATAGTTTTTATTGGCGCTCAAAGAAATGCCCTTTAGTGGTGCGCTAACATAACCTCAATTTCATTTTTGGGGCTAATATAAAGCCTCAGATTGCCACAGTCTTATCTTGCTGCCATAATTTATGGCGGCGCTTAGCACTACACACAATCCATTGCCGCAGCCTTTCTAACATTTTCCGCTTCCCCATCCCGTTCCGCCGCCCCTCCATTCAACTCCCCCCCTCCCATACTCAGGGAACATGAGTTCCAAAATTCACAGCAATAAACAAACCATGTATATATAAATAAATAGCCGACTACAATGCGGCTTTTTGGAATAACTAGCTGGGGGTGTGAGGGGGTGTCGAGATGCGGGCCAGAAAGAGGGGCGCAGAGAGGGGAGAGAGAGAGGGGTCTGGACCCCGGCTTGGAGCGTTTCATCCGCGCGCTGCCATTTTAAAAATCGTTTAGTGTTTGGCACAAATGAAACATCAAAGATTTACGAGCCATGATTAAGGCATTTTGCGGGGCTCTTTTTCGAAAACAAAAGGAACTTCGATGTGCTCGACGATGTGCTCGGCACTCGCTCTGTACTCGGCTGAAAGGAGTGCGCTTCACTCTGGCTCCAAAGTGTTGTGCCGAAAGTGAAATTCCGCTTTTATATATGTTGAAGTGCTGGGCAATAAGCCAGCCAGACCTAGAGCGGCAAAAGAATAGACTCCAGATGATGATAGAGGGGGAGGAGAGAGAGAGAGAGAGGCAGAAACGGCAGATAAAGAATGAAGAGTGAGATAAAATAGCAACAATGGAATTTCAGTTCATGTTTCAGGCAATACTCTTTATGCCCAACCATTTCAAATGGGTATAATCATGTTGAAAACAATGAATTTCACTTATTAATAAGCACATAAATTAATCAAAACAACAATAACAATATCAGCGAAATAATGTTGATGAAGTGATGAGGGACCAACATTCTAATGACCTTTTTCTATATTACGAAATAAACTTAACTATTTATCTGTTTTATTTGATTTCCGTTTCCTTTATTCGCGTCTAATCTCTAGTATCGTTGGTATCAATTACTTTGCCATGATTGCCCAAAATTCTTTTAGATCTGCTGGCATTTCAATGATTTTTATACGCATCGCACTAAGCCCAAATGTATTGCTCAGGGGAATACTTTTGGCTTTTCTATACTTAATTTCTAATTAACATTAGCTTTGTGCCAACTTTTCTCGCCAGTCATTAGTCATGCATGCCTCGGGACATGCCCATTTTTTTTTGTTCGTTCGTTCTCGTTTTTGTTGTTTTCTGCCTTTTGCCTCGTTTAATTATGCGTTGCTCTGATTTGTTGTTGCTGATGTGGCTGTTGTTGCTGCTGCTGCTCTGTTGTTTGCAGCTGCCACACACACACACACACACACACACGCACACACACACAGCTTCTAGGCTCTCACTCGACACTCACATGGCAACCCAATTAAGCTCCACTTAGTGTGGAGTCCCAGTACATAACTCCCAGAGCTGATTCCACGCATTTGCAATATTCGGTTTCCAAAACTGACTTTGCCATATCCCAATTGCTGCAATTCCAATGGGAAATACGCGTTGCGTGATGGACATTGAGGTGTATTCTTATTGATTATTAAATGAATACTCTTTTAAATATGCTAACATAATTTACATACATTTTAGCAGCAGTATTTTATTATTTTATAGGGTTTATTACTGCATTTTGGCAATTCAACACGTACGTTAGCGATTTTAACGATAAATTAGGGTTTCTTTTAAGCTTTGAGAAGCTTCAATTTTAAATAATTATTCTGTTATTATTTACAGTTTTCAAGAAGAGATATAAAGCAATTTAGTCTAAAGACTAAGTATAAATTTTAAATTATTAGATTCATTTTTTTCTTTTTTTATATTTTTTTAAATAAATTTATGACTCTACCATTCTATGACAATTTCAGTTTTAAGATGAATATTAATTACAAAATGCAAACAAGTCACGTCGGTATTGTATATACAGCTAATACACTTCGTCAATAATTCTTATTTTTTAAGAAATTAGTTAGTCATTGAAATAAGATAAATAATTAAATTAAAATATGATTGGTTAATGGTTTTGAGAAGTTTAGTTATTAATATAATTGTCTTGCACTCTTTCTACCAACTTCTACTTAGGGTATGTGAAAGTTCATCAGTTTGCTAGAACTCCTCATTGTGTTGTTGGTTTTGGGGCTCTGGTCGCTGACTGGCGTCGACATTTTTGGTTTATTTGCTGGCGAATCCTTTGGAGGCTTATAGTTTTGTAATTGTTTCTGGGCGTTGTTGTTTATTATTGTTGTTATTTTTAGACAGATTCGTTTGGTGCCTGCTGCCCCGACTCGGCATTGAGCCACGCCTTAAATTGCTTTATTTCGCCTAAGGGGAGTGTGGGCGGAAAATGAGGCTGAAGAGCAGATGGGGAGACTCTTTAGGTGGGGCGGGGTGGAAATGGGGCACGGATTTGGCTCGAATTGGGCGCAATTTGCATTTTGCGCGAAATTGTGTGTTGCGAGGCGTGTGAATAATGTGTGAGCTTACAGCAGATGCGAGTGTAGAGATCTCCGTGCTTCTGCCCTCCACGACCTCTTCGGGCCCACCTCCGAAATGTGAGCTCACTGCGGCACTTGGGTGTCGTTATAATGATTTATCGGCGTAACAATTTAATTAATGTTAAGTAACAGTTAAAGAAATGCCAACACTTGGCCTAATTGTAGTGCTCGGTGTGGAGCACAGCTGGCCAAGAACCATGACAGCTGTTGCCAGGTTATCTTCAGTCCTCAGACGGCGTCTTCTTTTAACCATTATGCACATTCGCAATATACGTCGACGGGTTTTGTCATTACATTTTCATGGCTTTAGTTTTCCATGCGCAACTTTTAAAAATATGAATACAAAATGAAACACAATCACAAAGAGAAAGACAGAGACTGAGACAGAGAGAGAGAGAGAGATAGAAAAGAGGGACAACCGAGGCGACGAGGAGACGACTTTAACGAGCTGCCAGGCAGTTAGCAAAAAGTTTTCCCAAGTGCTAAAATGTCTCCCTTGATTGTGAGTGCCGAGCAAACAATCCAAGTGAATGGAGAAGTTTCACGTGAACCTTGCGACAGTTCCAAAAAAAACAACAACACGTAAAAATGAATATAAAAAATGAAAATAGGCAACACTTTTCACTCAACAATACGGGAATAAATTGAATACCTAGAATGTCATTTATTTCACGAAATTATTAATGTTTCTTTCGTAATTGAATGCACGAACAATATACGGGAATTTAATTCAATTTCAGTTGAATAAGTCTGAAAAGTTGCCGAAACTTACAACAATCAATTGATTGACAGGAAAGGTATTTTCACTTAATTGAATTTATTTTGAGGAATTCACGACTAAGTGAATTGCCACTTAAATCGGTTTATTTCCTGTATTATATAAAGTTAAAAATTGTATTTTATAATTCGCTCTGAACCGCTGACAACAGTTTTTAAAATCAACAAATTTCAGCGGATTTTTATCGGCTTACGAAATTATTTTAATCGTTTATAATTTGGAAACAACATATGTATTCTCCAGCCTATAGTAGTAGTAATACATGATTGTTTTAATATTTTAAATTAATAACATCTCAGCCTATTGTAGTTGATAATTGATTATTTTTTTACTTATAACTATAGAATTAATTATACTATGATACATAATTTACAACTCGAATTAAATATGTTGGAGAATTTCAATATAATACGACTCAATTTTTTGTTTTTTTTTTTTTTGTTAAAAATGTACATAAATTAACAACATACAATAATATATTACTAGATTAAAATGAACTATAGAACTATATATATGCAAAACTATATTAAATTCATAATAATAAACAATTTAATAATTTAATTTAATAGAGAATTACAAAACAACATTTCGCATATAAGTAGGCAACAGTTTTTAGTGTTTGGTTATTTTGAATATTATATTTTATTTAATTTGCCCATCTTTCTGTTTGCAATCAAGTTTCACAATTAGACATTACAAATATTTAATGTCTGTTAACAACTTGTATGTTTGCTTACTTTGAAATACTTGTTTCCCATAAAAACTTGTACAAATGTTCGCACTCTCCAAATGCACAGTAACTGCGTTTCACGTCTAATGAAATGCACTCCGAGTGTTGAGCCAAAAATGCCAGTTGATTTGCTAACTTCTCTTCGTCAAGCATTCCCAGTACATGGCTAATAAGTATACCGTGATGATGATGATGTTGAGGATGATGTTCACACCATGCACATTTGATGGCCACGAAGCCCAGTCGACTGTCGAATAAGCATCCATCTGAGGGCTGGGTCTGGTTAGCCGGTTCAAGCTGTTGCATCCTAAATAGTTGCAGCTCCGAGTATTCTGTTCTATCCTTTTCTACGCTATCCTAATTCCCCATTCCCCCAACATGCATTCATTTGTTCTTCGTTGTTGGCTGCGTCAAAGTTGTGCGTTGTGTTGTTTTTGTTGATGTAAACTTTTTAATTACGTTAAGTCACTGGAAATGTTTATGACTGCCAACAAACAAATTGCAGCGCATTCTTATGTGGGTATTGAAGTGTTTGCATGTGCGTGTGTGTGTGTGTGTAAACTAACTAGCATCGTTTTGTGTGTCTGTGTGTGGTGTGGTGCAGTCGGAAAACTTTTGCCTGCGACCATTTTAGCGACAGAGTTTTGAGAAAGCAGAAGAGAGCAAGTGGGAGAGTTTCATTGTACGCGTAGCCAACAATTGCACGAGTATCTATAACTGAAAGTATCTCAATGTTGCATTCGTTTATCAAGACAACTTTTTGTAATATCACGTACTCCTAAGATAGTGCAGCTCTGCTGGGAAAATACCCTAGGAATCATGTCTCGAAGTCAATTTTAATATCTTGGTATAAGCTTATTAAATTTAGCTTTTAAAAAAATGAAGAACATTAATAAAATGTACAAACTAGATTTTATTTTGCTTAGCAAATATATTTATTTTAAGGCTTTAATTTCAAATTTATTTCTAGTTAATACCTTACAAATACTTGATTACAAATAAATTGATTCTGAAAAGTGTCTTGTAATTTATTTTGTAGACAAGAATTTTATAATATAAGCTCTCTCTAAAATTAATTTTATAGTCTTAATTGATTTTCTATATATTGTTTAAGATACACTACAATTATTTCAAAACATATTTAATGCCCAAAATATTTTTTCTTTCTCGAAAATACTTTACAATATCTATTTACATTATGTTATTTACAATTTTAAAGCAACTTATTTTATGAATAGGGTATCTAAAAGGCGATCATAAAATTTCCGCGTTCATAGTTGCTTTTAATTGAATTTTGTTATAACTAGAACTCGCATTTTGCGGAAATTTTGTTATGTGGGCGCTTTTCCAGCTGCCTTCATGCAGCACAAATACGCTAAGGGCTGCAAAACACTCACACTCATCCATAAGCACTCACATGGATAGAGCAAACATTTATGTGTGTGTGTGTGTATCAAATAACAATTAGGTAAACAAAGGGAAAAGTGAAGCGGAAAGCGGAAAGTGTATAACATTTTGTGAAACAATTTTTATTTGCTTTCAATATTATCATATATTTATTTACAATATTTTTATGTTTTTATTTTGACTCGCATCTTTTTTTTTGGTTGTATTTGTCTTTGGCTTGTTGACTTTCGCATTTGTCGCTTGACAGTTTTCTTTATTTTTTTTTCGCCATGGAAATATGATATATTGTTCGCTAGCTTATTGGCAAAATTGCCGCTGGTTCTGCAGAGGAGAGTAAAGCAAAAGGAAGAAAGAACACAATCACCTGGTCGGGTTTTAAGTGCTTGCTGCTGTTGTTGTCGTCGTCAGTTTATTGAAATTGCGTATTGAATTGCAATGTCAATGCAAACAAAGTAAAGCAAACGCCCCCGGCAAAACACACATTTTAAGGATGTGCTTGCTCTGCATCTCACACTCTCACACTCTCATCCACCATCTCTTTCGCACTCCAACATGCGCACATTCAAGAATATTGAAATTTCGATTTAAACTCGACCCATATTGAACTAATACTTACGCTGTGATGAACTTTCTATTGAAGAAGAAGGTCACTAACTTCTCTCAAAAGTACTTCATAGTTGCTTGCAACATATAAAATAAACATGTAATAAAATATCACGACTCTTCAACAAGCAGCATGTCTTCAGTGTGTGTTATTGTGCCACTAACCTACATACTCTTAAATGGCAGGATTCCAAAACGGAACCTCAAAGGAGTTCTCATTGTGTACAAGTTATTTATTAAAAAACAATAGTATGAAATATTCACTTGATTTATTGCACTCTATAGAGAATACTACAAAATTAAAATTAAATAATAATAATAATAATAATAATAATAATATTAATAATAATAATAATAATTATAAAAAATACTAAAATAATAATAATAATATTGCAAATAATGATAATTCTAATAACAATAATTATAAAGATATAATACTATATTTTATATTTACTATAATATGTGGAAATTAGAAACTCTTGGCAATCGAAATCTAATCATCAGCTCAAACCATTTCAATGCATTAGGCAATGCGTTTAGAATGACAAGCAATTGCACAATTATTGGCTAATGGCATAATAATTCATACAACTATTTGTTCGAATGAATCCTGTCGAATATGAATGCAAACGCAATGCATCATCATAATACATATGGCAGCGAGGGGAATCGAATTACAATTATAATTACAATTACAATCACAAATGGCATACAGAAGCTGAGGGATTTTTAATTAGTGGCCAATCAGAGATAGAGAAATATGAATGCAAAACTGCAGCATAATTGTTTAAATGAATGTGTTTGGCGTACGTGTTGACCGTCTGTGTGTGTGTGTGTGTGTGTGTGTGTGAGTGGCAGCATGACCGAATGCTTGTCAACATGATGTAATTGCCCACACTCGCAGCCTTGCAGGCTCGCACATAAATGAGCTGATGTCCTTTGGCCGATGTGTATCCTTGTGGTCACG
Organism: Drosophila immigrans; assembly: GCA_963583835.1. Classification (NCBI taxonomy): domain Eukaryota; kingdom Metazoa; phylum Arthropoda; class Insecta; order Diptera; family Drosophilidae; genus Drosophila; species Drosophila immigrans. Next base: position 34,628,875 of record OY757143.1, read on the forward strand.
TTGCTCATTTTCGCATAATGTTTTATGCACAACTAAATACAAATGCGCTTTAATGAGCGCTTCTGACCAGCCATGCGGTTAATTTATTATGCAAAACAGGGTTTCACACGCCAGCCATCGTCATCGCCATCGCCATCGCCATCGCACACAATGTGCTCGCCATTGTTGGCCCGAGGATGTGCGCGACCAGGACATGGCTGCAACTCTAATAATACTGCATTGTCCATTGGCCATGTAACAATTACTTGCACAGTCTCCTACTTCAGGGGCTTGTTTGCTGCTGACATTGCTGTTGCAGTTGTTGCTGTTGCAGTTGCTGCCGCAAAGTCGTTAAACGCAGCACTCACAAAAAACACATACGAATAATGTTGCAACATAACGTGGCATACTTTTTCGGTGTGCAAACGGCAAATGTCATGACCCGAACTGAATGCGAACGGGACGCCGGGCGGTTGAGGGGGCAATTGCAAGATTTGGGCGCATTTATCATGGCCGACATGTTAGCCACTTGATTAACACCTTGAAAAGCTAGCAAAGCGGCTCAAATAAATGTAAAACTAAAGCTCGGGCGCACAATTTACATACCCTGGAAAAAGAGTTGAAGTGGGGTATATTAAACGTGCAATTTTGTGAGGCAAAGATAACGTTTATTTTACAAAATTCGATAAATTCATGTTACATTTTTACATTTAAATAAATAATCGCAAGAGGATATTTTATAGTATTTATAGGAATACATTAATATTATATTTGATGAAAGGATTTTGCACTTACATAGTTTCAAATATTATGTGGTAATTTTTCATTTATCCATAACATTGAAAAATATTCATTCTTTCATCAGTCTTTATATTCTACCAATTTGTATCTCAGCAAGCTTTGACTGTGCTGCACAAATTTACTTATTTGGGCTTTATTTCTATCTTTTGTTGACACTTGAACTTGAACTTCCAATATTAATGGGAGCACAAATTTAACAAAAACGAAAACAATTTCCAATAAAAATTAAAATGCAGATCAATGAAAATATTGAAATGACGCTGCCAACAGATGAGACCAGGGACAATCAATTGCTGTCTTCTGAGGGGGCTGCAGAGACGACGGAAGTTGAAATGGGAGACGAGTCCAATGCAGAAGCTGTTTCCACAAGGGAGGCATATTTCGCAAGCTTGGACGAATGGGCAAGACAAGCAGACGATTGGAAGAGATTTGTCGACTTTCTCAACTCGAGTTATTCGATATATTTAAATAATCACTTGATAATGCAGCGATCGAGGCGTCTCACTGGCACTCCACAGCTTAGAGAAGCTCAGCACAGGATTGCTCTCAGGACCGTCGCTGAGCTGGACGGTTTGCCGCGGCAACGATTGATTTGGGGATTGGGCGGTGTGGAAATGTTGGTGGCGCCCTTCTGGAAGAGAGCTCTGGCCGAAATCATTGATACGTTTATCATCGTTATGATAAAGGTGTTGGTGGCCTTTATTTTCACCAGTTTTGCCATCATTGATTTGAAGAAGCCAATTGTGCACATCTCGCTGCTGGAGGAGGACATCGTCTTCAGTCTGCTGGATGTCTTGCGGAAATTCTTGCAGCTGTCGAATGCTACCATATGCATGATCGTGATGATGAAGGTGCTTACTTGCTGCTATGAATTTCTGTTTCTAATGTACAATCATGGCATGACGCCTGGGAAGTTTTTAATTGGCATTCGCGTCGTTTACGTTAGGACGTTGATTCCTGTGCATCCGAGGCCAGCGCCAGATTTTATGTTTCAAGTGCACAGCGAGCCGTATTATGCGCTCGTATATCCAGCTATAACGCCAACTGCAGTCAGGATTCTGACGAGAGTTCTGCTCAAGAATATCATTGCACACTGCTCGTTTCCGTTCTATTTGCTGTTGTTGTTTCCGCGAGACAATCGAACCACGTACGAGATGATGTCCAAAACTGCTGTCGTCGAGGTGCGAAGCGAACGACGGCCGACTGCGGTTAGAATCGAAGCACGTCGACGTAGATGACCATAATCATAATCAATAATAACAGAAGTAAACAACTGTGAGCTACAATGCAAAAACGCAATATTAATGTCAACTATATGATAATGCAATAAAATGCCATCATATAATTGAAATTTTGGCAATTTATTATGATGATGAGAAATATTGCTAATATCTGCAGTAAACTGTAATATAATATCGTCGAATAAACCTAATATGCATGCAATATAATGCTTTGCGATATAGGTAAATTATAGGTATTCTCTCTAGTCGAATAAAGTATTTTGAAAAGCATTGTGCGTGTACTAATTAGTTTTAATTGTATTCAAAAAGAGTATTAGTGCTTGAATTTTAGTATGCAATTTTTAGTGTATTTATTCGTATAAATGCTTTGCATTCAGAATTATAATTTTTGGTTTAAGCTTCTGTTTATACCTTTTAAAATCGTTTTAATTGCTTTAAAATTGATTTATAGAATAGTGTATATCATTAATAAAAACAAAGTATTGCTCACATTTTACAAAAACATTTATTGCTTTATATTTATTTAGTGCTTCATTTATTTTAATCGTTTTAATTGTTTTACATTACTAACGTGCTGGCAATAATTTTAGGGTATATTCGAGTCCATCAGTTTGCGTATGCGCAATCGCAACACGCGGTTATTTTCGTTGTTCTTGTTGTGTGCATTTAATATTTGTGTCATATTGCATGGCTCGTTGGATATAGTCCAAAATATACGAGTATTTGTGTGTGTGTGTGACGTGTGTGTAGTGGGAGTGTGTGTGTGAGTGTGGCATATGTACGAGTTTTATAAGTTGTGAGCAGCGTCCCGCCGCCCGAACTAAGCCAAGTGGAGGAGGCAGCGAGGCAACAAATGCCGTTGGATTTGCATGTGCGGGATTTGCAGTCGAGCGGAACTGGCAGAGGCTAGCAGAGAGGAGGGGAAAGAGGGGGAGAGAGGCGAAGCCATCCCAATGCCAATGTGATGCATACTAAATACAACAAGGAAAATAAAAACTACGCCAACAACCATGTAGATGAACGAACTGCAACTGGCAACAACATATGCGATATTCTGTTTAACTTAAACGGATTTTAAAAGGCTTTGCTAAACACTTGTGCACACTAAAGATTACAAGGATGATGGCGAACCCGAGCGAAGCACCAGATGCAGATGCAGATGCAGATGTAGATGCAAATGCAGATGTAGAGATCCCGATGCAGAAGGCCAAAGCCAATGCCAATGCCGATGTGCTGTGCTGTGCTGTGCTGAGGCTGCAGATGTTCTCCTTGCCAACAAAAATAAAAAATAAAACTACATTGTCAGAGAAAAAGTTAAAGAGACAGGCAGAGACAGAGAGACAGATAGGAAAAAGCAAATTGAGTATAAGAAAATGATTGCAATCTCTGCTGAATTTCTGCCACTTTTTTCCATCACAAATTGTGTGTGTAGAAAAAAAAATGCAAGAAGCTTTGCCAAATAAACACAAGCTAAAAAAGTGCATTAATTGCGTTGCGTCTTTGCGAGCTCGGCAATCACAGATTTTGCTGCAATATAAGCTTGATAGCCAAGAGATTGTTTTAACTTAACCTCAGCAGTTTTAGTTAACTTAATAGAAAAAAAGAAACTGTAATTTGGACCCGTTATAAATATTTTTATTTTGTAGAAGTTGTTGAAGTTTAAATGCATGTCATTTACTTTAATAAGGCTTTGACAAATTCTAAAAAATAAAATAAAAATAATACAAAATTGTACCATCTAACTAAACGAATAAAAACAATATAATACAAATTATAGTAACGAAAATCGAAAATAAATTTTAATTAGACACTTAAAGTTTTTTTTCAATGCCATGTTTATTTGCCTGATTTTGGGAAATTCTTACTCTGTTCCTAACAAACTTTTTTAAACTAATTTTAATGAGCTATTCGGGATAGTTGCAGTATGCATTTTATACAATTGCAGATTGACAATCGATAATATAGAGATATTTGATTTAAGTTTAGGAAAGATAAAAGTTGCGTTTCAGCGATATTTGGACAACCTTGAAAATGGAATGCGAGCTGATCTGCAAGTTTGCGTTGCTTTGTCATTTGTCGACTGCCATTGTTTTGCACATCTTTGCGAGTGCAACTTTTAATTATTCGCTGACAGTCAAAGCAAAACTGGAGAACGGTGAGCCATGTGCTATACGGATTCTATTATCAGTACTTGGCATTGTTTGAACATTTGCTTCTTTTTCGATTCCCTTTGAGCTCTTCCATCAAAATACTCCCTCATTGTTCAACTGTCAGTCCAACTGGCTGTCAGTGTTTGGTTGGCAACGCACAGAGCTTTGATATCCTCACAATCGATTCACATGGTCAACCATAAATATGTCCTAACTCTCTCTCGTTTTCGTTTCCTATTCGGCATTATGGTGTGGCGTCATAAAGCGATGCCCAGTTGGATGTCGAGTTTTTAAATGGAAATTCAAAACTGGCACTACAACTCACTACAATTGGAGTGGTATTTGGTCTCTGCTCTCTGCTCTCTGTTCTCTGCCAGTTGTTGGCAGCATCACGTAGAGCAATTGCTTTTGTTCAGACGGGGATATCCATAACAAGAGTCGCAATTGTTTTGAGTATGGCACAAGTTCTTTTGGCTTTTTAACCTTCTCTCTGTGTGGGTGTGCTTGTGTGTGCTTGTGTGTCTGTGTAGCTCCGAGATATCATTAAAATCATATGCTGCACTAGTCAAAAACTGGCGACTGACCCCCATGTGATATTCAAATATAAAGTTCAACAGTCACCCAGATTTTGTGAAATTTTTTTTTGCATGTGTTGTTCTCAACCGCAAGACAACGAGCGAGTTGCGTGGTCGTCATGCTGCTCACATTTTCCCATATATTTGTAAAATTGACAAAAGTTGCAGCGCCTCGACTTTCAGATACTCTTCAATAAATACCAGAATGCATCCCCAAGGAAAGTTTATATATTTATTGGGAAATCAATACGGCTATCGTATTGCTAACATATTTTTTTTGTTTTGAGCAATTTCCGCAATAGCGGTGCTCCAAACGCATCACCAAAAGTTGTCAAAAAATTAAATTTATTGCACTGAAAATTCCTTTTTTAAAGGTTAAAGTAAAGCGAAAATATATAAATGTAAATACTTTTTTCCCCCAAAAAAGAACAGCGTTTCTTCACCTGTAACTTGAATTTTTATTTGTTGAATTATTTTTGTCTTTGTTTTTCTTTTTTCTAATAATAATGTATGTTTGCACATATTTAAAGTACATGCGAAATTGCCTTTTCAACTTTGATATGTTTAAATTGTGAAGATATTTGTGAATCATTTTTAACTAATTCAAGTAGAGTACAAATCCAAAAAGTTTTATACAACTTTATCCATATTTAGTATGTATATGGCACTCGCTGGCTGGCAATTTTGGAGCATCCCATTCGAGGGAGAAGAGTAATCGAGAATGTTATAAAAATAGATGACGAACGTTGTCTGGCCGCACTGCAAAAGTTTCCAATATCAGGCTGGTAAATTCATGGTGACAGGAGCTGGAGTATTCCCTGGCGTTACTGGCGACTGATTTCTGCTCTCAGTTCCACGGTCTCCGGTCCACAATCCACGGTTCGTGTGTGGGCGCTGGTCACTATGTGGTCGATGTGTGGCTAATGTGAATGTATGTGTGTTTTGTGGGTAGTATGTGTGCGTGCAACGTGGGTGTATGTGAGAGCAGCAGCAGCGGCAAGAGCTCTGGTTGCATCGCGCATTGAATTTCATGACGTCATTAGTGTTAATGACATCAGCGCTATGCATAATGCAAAAGTTTAAATATTGTTGCCACACTTTGGCTACGGCCAACGGCTTCTTATGCTCCACATAATGAAAACTTGCATGTTGCATGTGGCATGTGGCATGCGGCAAAACGAGCAGCCAGCAACGAGTACAAAAATGTAAATGAAAGAAAAATAGAACAAAATGTGAATACTTTGCCATTTTGTCCATGGGAAATAATGAGCCATAAAGTGTGCGCAATTACAGCTTGCGGGGCCGAAGGGAAAATGTCTGCGAAATTGTGGCACTTTTTCTGTGGTTGCCTTTTCATCGAATAGTTGAAAGGATTTCTCCATCTCAATTTCTGGACGGTCTATTCACTGGTTTTTAGTCTAGATGCCAGATTGTATTTCATTCACAGTTCAGCCAGAGTTTAGTTTAGTTAAGTTCAAACAGCTTCCAATCTTCAATCATTAGACTTGCACAAATTCAAATTTCAAAGCGGCCAAAATATGTTGTAACCTTGTTGTTGACATTTTGTGGGCTTTTATTACAAATTGTTGTTCAACATTTATTGAATTTGAGCCAAAGAAAATTCTCATTTTGCAGTTTTTCATGAAGTATTTTTGTAATCAAGAAACAGAAAGAGAAATTCATTTACTCGAGATGGAAATTCATTTTAAATAACACAAATTAAACTGAATATTATTTTATTTAGGTATTTGTGTTGTTTTTGCCCTGAAAATACTATATTCATAACATTATTTGATGTTGTTTATTTCTAAAAAGAAATTACGTATACGCATTAGTTTACCCCAAAAATTTGACACAACGTCGATTGCATCGCTTCAATTCCACTAAATGTTGTCAGTTCATTATTAGTTGTTTAAACTCCTATTAGCTAGTTCTCTAATGGTCTTCTCTCCGCATTAAACCAATTTCGCCCGCGCTTTCCTCGACTTAATGAGCTGTGGATGCTTTTGAGGCGGCAAGTCGCCAACTCATCCGCTCAGAAAAGTACTTATTAATAGTTGTTAGTGAGGCTTTTGCTAGTTTGCTAGTTTCACCCGACAAACGTAAAGCTATTAAGGCACAAACTAAAGCTGGGAAAACTTATTAACACTTATTTTCGGGATAGTTTAAAATGATTGGTTTTTCGCGAAGCAAAAGAAACGCAAATTAAAATGTGCAAGTTGCGCGAGCGGCGCGCAAAATTATAAAATATATTGCGTCGAAGTTGGCCAAAAGTTTTTGGCCAAGAAGTGGCTGCGTCGCGTCGCATCGCGTCGACAGGAAATGGCGGACAGCAACAACAACTTTTGACTGGATTGCTGGTAATTGCAGTTGTTGTTGCCAGTTGGCCGAAAATTGCAGAAGAAGCCGGCGCGAAACAACTGAAATAGCAGCAACTTCAAATGAGCAAAAGGCAACACTGTAGTCGCAGCTTCTGGCCCTCTCTTCTGACCATCATTATGCGCCTTTTCGCTGCCGTTCTCTTTCCACTCGAACTCTCAATCCGTTGTGGCCGTGGAATGCGCTGTCTCCTTCTACCAACTTTGTTTTCAATTTGCGTCGCGGGCTGCCACATAAATGAAATTGGCCAGCACTTTACGAGGTGTTGGCCCATTTGCTGCTTTATGGCCAGAACTGAGAACAAATACCGATACACATGTACATAGCATGGATGTGTGAGTGTGTTTGTGTGTGTGTGAGTTAAACACATGGACTATCTAGCTTTATCTGTTGATGGTTTTTTCATTATTTTATACATATTTCATGGTGTTCGAATGGAACCTTTGCATTTTTCATTACCTTGCCAAACAAATTGGCGTTGACAACAGCGTTGTGCAGATTTCCCCAAAGGATACCGACAACAACAATAACGACGACAGCAACAACAATAACGATAACAACAACAAACCCGACCAACCAACAAAAAGTAAATTTAAAATTGAAATCAATAATGTATTTTGGACTTTACGTAGGCGACACTGCAATCAGTTAAAGTCTCCACACCGCATTCAGGCTGACAACGCGGGTGAATTGAAGGGCGGAATGGAAGGGGGGCGGGGCGGCGAGGCAAGTAGCAAAATGGCTGCTGATGCTGATGAGCAGCCATTGATGATGCCATGATTGCCATTATTAACTCAAAGCTCATCCAATTATTTATAAACCTTTTTCACTGACGGAAGTTTCCTTTGCTGACATTTTCTCTGTCTGTTGGCTTCAGTGGAATTTTACACCATAAATATGAATTCATTGCTATGGATAACGATATCTCCAAAAGATCAAGCCAACCGTACACATAATAAATATATTTTTTGAAATTGTAAATAGATTAATTCATTGGAAAGCGGTGAAAAATAAGATAAATACAATCAGCGATATTGCCAAGTAATATTTAACAATATCCTTAAAAATATCTAGCCAACCGTAAATATAATAAATATATTAACTGTAATTGTAAAAAGCATTTCGTTAAAGGGTGAAAATAAGATAAATAACAATTTGAGATGAAAATTTTTATTCTATTATTTGCTTGAAAGTTTTGTGGAAAACATGTATTAAATATTTGAAATAACAATTTGTTTGCCAAATTCTTTTCGATTCAACGAATTATATTCCACAATGCTGAAAAAAACTCTTTTCCTCTTTGCATTTAATATTGATGAGTTCACGTGCATGCCGCAATTGATTTTATCATAATTGAAATGTATAAGTAAATGCAGATAATACCTAATTTTTTGTACTGTTGTTCAACGTGATAACATTAAAATGCGCGCTTTCGTAAAAAACATTGTAGAATTATGCTGGTGAAATGACAACCAAAGAAACTAGAGTTATTTATTGACAAAAAACTGGCATAAATTTAATGAATATGATAAAAAATATATTTTCCACACTTTATGTGCAATGAAAAATCATTGTAACCGGAGGAGACAAAAGATTTTCTTTAGCGGGTAAATTCAAATTTAAAACCTGCAACGTGTCGCAGAGTCGCAGGTCACGTGATGGGCTTGGGCCGCAAAAACGTACCACAAAAGGCGAAAATGCGCAATATGAGAGCGCATTGGGGGTAAAAACTGGTTAAAAGGCACAACAGAAAATGGAAAACGCGTGTTACCCGAAAGGAAGGAGGTAGCAGGAGAGGGGGAGAGGAGGAGCGAGGTACTACCGCTGCAACATTTGCCTGCAACTCGTGTTTTTTTAATTAAACCCAGCGACAATTTGACATCAATATCGAAATTAAGATCTTGCAGTGCGAACAGAAAGGGAAAGAGAACAGGAGCAGGAGCAGGAGCAGGAGCAGGAGCAGGAGCAGGAAATGGTGCTAGCCTGAGGGGAGCAAGTGGCAATTGGCAAGCGTGGCATGTGGCATGTAGCATGTGGCATGTGGCATGTTCAAGTAGTCGCCGTTGAGTTGTGGAGCAACATCCGCTCAGCCACAAAGTGCGGATATCCGCTGCAACAATTTCCACAATTTTGTTTTGTCATTTTCAATTTTGCGTTGGGCGTGGCCACAACTCCCTTGTTATTGATGCGAGAAACCAACATCCACATACACTCCCTATTTATAGGGTATTTTGGCTTGATGATACGAGCACACACACATTGACGCGGCAATAAAACATTCGCACGATGCGGAAAAGCGAATTGGAAATTCATTCGAGGGGGAGGTTGGGGGTTTTGGGGTAAATGCTGACAGAATTGTCAGAGTAACGGCAAAATAATTGCGGGTTCTGCAAGTGACGCAAAATGCGCCATCAAAATGCAAAATGCTAGTAAAAGTTCCAAATGGAAGCCTCAAAATGGGACAACTTAATGAAGCACTCTAAAGTTGAACACACCAAAAAAACGAGAAAATTATAAAGAATTGCCACATTCAAATGTGAACTGCAATGACATATGACTGACAAAGTTAACAAGTGAAAAAAGTTCATGCGCATTGCACATAATACCCTACAGCTTATCTGCTAATAATCTGCAAGAATTGCAGTAAAATAATAAAAAGTACATTTTGATAAAGTCGTACAACAAATAGTGTGTGTCAATAATTTGCAATTTTGCACTTTATCCAACATTTGTAATACCCACAAAAAGTTAAGGTATTGCTGAAACTGCGAACTATCGCTATGTCAGCTATCAAATGGCAATAAAAATTGTCACGTGAATTTATATGTGTGTTATTAAAAACATAAATTTCATAAATATCGAAAGACAGTCGAGAAGTGAGGCAAGGGCGTTAACTGCCAGCAGCTTGTTTGCCACGTTATGAAAACTGTTTTTGTTGTTGTTTGTTTTGATCAGTATTAAAAACGTATAAACGATTATAAATTGCAGACACGCTGATTGTGATTGGGATGTGAGAACTGAGAGTTTTGATATGTGACGAGTATTTAAATTCACACTTTATTGACTACTCATTTGAATCCAGCCGTAAATACGTAAATAAAGAAGCATTTTATATAATAAAACTTCTGTTAACAGTTTGTGTAAACAGTTAAAGTTTAAAACCTGATTCAGAACAGAAAAAAAATAGTACTTTTGTTGTCGAATTTAAAGCAAAGTTTTATTCAAAGCAGGCTTTCTTAATTTTAAATTCAGCGCACAAAAGTAGGCAAATGGTTTGTGAAACTGGTGATAAGCCGAAATGGACTGTTAGGTTTCTTAAGGCACTCATGGGACGCAATTAGCTTTCTAATGGCAAGCGAAATTAAACAGTATACTTAAAGTTGACTAAATACTTGAGTTGTTTGCAGTTTAAGCTCTGGGCTAAGCTTAAAGCTGATTACGCACTTTTCGGCATAAACGCTGGCCAAATAAAAAATGAAAATGTATTAAAAAAAAAAAAAAACTGTGAAACGTACAAAAATAAACAACAACGATACGGACATAAAAGCCGTGAAAAATTGTGAAAAATAGGCTGAACTTGAAGATATCCTCTATGGTAGAGTAGGAAATGACTTAAAACAGTTGATATCATACAAAATTTGAATTATTGAAAGTAGCATTTAATAGGTTGTTTAAAGGTTAAGGGGGTGCTTTGCATGCCCTTTAGAAGTGTTTTATGAGCACAGGGTATCGCGGAAGCGAAGCGGGCAAAATGGGCAAATGAATAAAAATGATTGTGGTAGCGCAGAAGCAGACATGAGGAAGACGAACGCGTGTGGGGCAATAAAGCAACACATAAGCCACATAAAAACAAAAAAAAACACAATACACGTAGGAAAGCCAGCGGTGAGTGTGCTCGACTGTGAGATGCGCGTTTTGGTTCTAAAATAGTCTAAATCAGAGTTAAGCTTACATTCAAATTGTCCGCAAATTAGGCATCTCTAGCTTGTATAGTTTCTGAGATCTGGATGTTTATACAGTCGGACAGACAGACCGACGTATACGCTATATTACCTCAGCGTTGCCACAAAGTTAGCATACCTTTTTTAAGCTGCGGTTAGCGCGCATAAAAACACACATACTAAAGGACGTCAAAGCGCGTGAATAAGGGAGAAAACAGGACATTGGGGGAGTGTTGAAGTGAGAGGTCTGGCAGCTTTAACACGCGGCCGCCTGCGTTGAAAGTTTTCAATTTTTACGACTTCATTAGAAACGCATGATGAGCAATAATGATAACACAGACACGCACGCACACTGTGTAAGACGAAGCGATGTCGAAAGCGAGAGAGAGAGAGAGAGCGCGATGAGAGTGAAGGCGAATGATTCACAGACAGCTGTTGCCCGACATTGCAACTACAACTACTAGAACAACAACAACACCTACAACTACAACTACAACTACAACTACATGTACAAACACAACTAATACAAGTAGAAGACAGACCACAAAACGCAAAAAGTCATGAGAGCGACAGTTAGAGGGAGAGGAAGCAAACAAGCATGGGAGTGGGAGAGAGCAAGGCGAGAGAAAGACGAAGTAAGCAGCATAAGAGCGACAAGTGGAAGGCGGAGTCAAAGGCGTCGGCAAAATTGCGACAAGATGAAGGAAGTGAAGCAGCTGGAAAATTACTCCGCACACTTTATGAATGAGTGTCATTTAAGTGGCCAAATGTGGATGTCTCTCTGTTTGTGTGTGTGTGTGTCTTGGAGTGTGTTGTGGCTGGCAGCTCAACAGCGGGATGCGAGCGAGCGCGAGAGTGTGAGTGAAATATATCAAGCGAGGGCGAGCCGGAGAGGATGAGTGTTTGTGTGTGCGAGTGTGAGTGTGAGAGCGCAATGAGTAGCTGTCTGTAATGAAAGTTTAAATTGTTTTTGTTTTCCGAATGCTTAGACAAATGTGGACTAACATGAGTTTGAGGTTTTGTGCTCTCGATTTGGGTTTGGGTTTGGGTTTGGGTTTCGGGTTCGTTTGTTGAGTTGAGTTGTTGTTTTTGGCATTTGGGCTAATAAATTCAGTTTTTACACGAAAACACATAAATATTGAGCTGGGAGCTATTGTCTCTGTTGTGTTATAAAGTTTATCATAAATATATTGTGCTTTTTATGCGGATGTCTGTTAGATGGGGAATAGAATAAAAAGCTAGCTTATGCAAAAAAAGGCAAACACATGATAAATAAGTGGCCAGAGAGAAGTGTGGGTGTGTGTGTGTGGGAGCTTGAGATGAAGATAGCAATACTAAGAGCGATGACACTATCGAACGTTTTCAGCAGGTGCTGAAACGATTATGCGTTTTATTGTTATTATGTGGTAATTTATTTCATTTTAATTTTTAATTATACATAAGTCAGACCATAATTCTTATTTGTTCTCTCAATTAAAATCTCTTTAATAAAAGTACTAGTTTAGCTCCCAAATATAATTTTTATTTGTTGGGATAAAACGATTAAATAAATTAAAAAGAAAGAGATATTTTTTTAAATTGTAATTATTTTTTATTTGATTTCAATATTAAATTGTAAAATAATTATTTTAATTTAAATTTATACCTTATTTATAGTTAAATTAATTAATTAGTTAAAGTAATTCAATTGCAAAATAACTGACAACATTGCTTTTATTAAGTTTATTGAAGCTTATTTATTGATTACCATTTATATTCCATTTTGAGGTAAAACTTTTGACTATAATTCTGAAATCATTCATCAAAGTCAGTAATCAAATTTTAGTCAGAAAATTATTTATCCCACAGTTCACTAGTTACAAGTTGTGCAAATCCATTAATCCAATCTTGTTTTTTGCTTTTACAATTTATCCACACTTAATGGAGTTGCCGTCTAGGATCGAAAACTTGCACAAATTGCTTTAAACCTTTTCAATACGAATTACTTTGAAATCAAGTTATAAGAACTTGTACTCATACTCCGTAAGCACAATCAAAGGCAGCCACCACAAATATTTGCTCAAATTGAATTTGGCAGTGAGCTCAATGCTCAATACGACGAACTAGAGAAAAAAAAAACGCTGAATAAAATGAAAACACAACTTAAATGAAAGCCAATAAAAAGAACTTGCAGGACAGTAAAAACAATTTGTCGACTTGCTTTTAGTTCTTGCTCCTTTTGCCGCTCAGTTTTGTGTGAGGCGCCTCGCGGCGCCTTCTGCTCAACAACTTCCGTTCGACTAATTTCATTTACTTGGCCAACTGCGGCAGAAGCTGAGCAACTTGTTAACTGGTAATTGATTTCATTAGGCCCCCTTTTGCAGCTTGTCGCGGGGGTGCGGGGCAGGAAAGTGCAAATTATGCTGCGGCTGTGACAAAGGAAAAGCCATCAAATTTTCAAAAGAGCCGCAAACTCAAATCGACTGCTGTTTGTGCCCCTGACAACTTGTTCGACTAGTTTGCCATATGTTTGCAGACAGCGATGGGAAGGCGTGCGTTCGAGTAAATGCCCCAAAAAAAAAAAATGAGGAGAAGAACCAACTCTTACTTTTACGATACTATTTTATTTTTATCTTTTTTGGCCGACCCGCTTAGCAAGTTGCCAACTGATCAGTATGCGACAACATGACACATACATTTTTCACCAATTTCCGTTACAGTCGCCGGGATTCACTACGCGCTACTCTAACTTGGGTTATCAACGAGAAACTATCGGGTTTGCAACAGTTGTGGAACCCAAATAAATTAGTGTTGAAAGAACCAATTGAATTTATAATACATTTTATAGTATATTTAACAAAAATTTTCTAATCAGACGAATTGATGATGATTTGATCCAAATTTGTGATACATTTTTAAAATATAAATTTACTGATATTAATTGACAATAGGATCTTTAATTGTTGATAAAATCTTTCGGTAAGAAATTTTGATTTGTGATACATTTTTTTTTTTGTATATTTATCTATATAAATAATTAATCAACAGGGTTGATGTTGATAGGATCTTTCAGTGCGAATTTAAGTAAATTAATTTAAATTGATTACGTTTCTTAATCAGTCGATCGCTTAAATCACTGCAGCTAAATATGGGCAGCTGTGAGCTCATCGCTTATTGTTTTGGTTGTGGTTTTACCGCTTGCTGCTAGCTGCCAGCATTATGCATTAGCATCAAAAGATTGCATCATTAAATTGTGTTGACTCACAGCCATAGTATGCTGAAGAATGAGTTGAACAAAGAGTTATTGGCATGGGGATATAGCTCAGTGGTAGAGCATTCGACTGCAGATCGAGAGGTCCCCGGTTCAAACCCGGGTGTCCCCTAGGAACAACTTTTTTGCATAACAAATATGCAAGCAACCTGAAATTATTAAGACTATATATTAAAAAAAAATAAACGAATAAAGGTAAAGCAAGTGGCGATGAAGACTTTCAACTCTTTGCATATTTGATTTATTTTTTAGTGCATTTTAAAAATGCAGAGTACATTTGAAAGTGTATTTTAGTTTCGCTTCGTCACCTTTTTCGCTACGTTTTACATTTGGGTTTTTTTCTCACATTTTTTGGCATTTCGTTTTGTGCTCTCCGTTTTGCAGGTCGTGTGTCAGTGACATTGTTATCCTTTCGTTTGGTTGCTTATCCTTGTCGTCTGGCAAATGGAACCTGAATGTGTTTGCTATTTTTTTTGTTGCGCTCTCTGTCGCATCTTTGAAATCTGCGCGAAATGCAAAAGAAAATTGTTTTCATTTTCCATTTTTTTCTTGCGCCCTTGTTTTTTTCGTCCATGTAAATGTTTTGCTTCATTTATCATTTGCTGTTGACTTTTATGCGCGTCATAACTCCAGAACGGACATTCATTTGACTTTGAATCCCAATTGTCCTGGAGAGTGGCCAATGTTTGATTATT
Source organism: Drosophila immigrans (assembly GCA_963583835.1). NCBI lineage: Eukaryota > Metazoa > Arthropoda > Insecta > Diptera > Drosophilidae > Drosophila > Drosophila immigrans. The sequence goes on from OY757143.1 coordinate 34,643,886, forward strand.
ATCCTGTTCACTCTCTCTCAATGTCTCCGATGCTTAAGCTTCAACTAATTGAAGCTGTAATTGGCTGCAGGTGTCCTTGGTATTCTCCTGTTGCTGTAATTGGATGCTGCTCCTTCTCCATCTCTCCTGCACTTGGCTGCACTGGGAAACGGTTTATTTGCATATAATCAAGCGAATTGCAAATTGCTGGCGTTAGCTCATCAATAGAAATGAGTCGAACACCACTCTCTGCCACCTCTACCGCCTCTGGCCACGCTTGTTGTCGTCTTGTTTGCCATCACAAGCATTTGGCTAATTTGTTGGGCAAACAAATACAACGGCATTCGATTCACTCTCACGACCCATTCACGGTTTTAACCAGAATTCAGCGGTTTTTGCAAATTATTTCAATTATTATTTTCCAGGAATGCGACGGTGAATGGTGTGGGCTTAACAGCTTATTAAATACCTTTTACTCATTTGCATTTTCATTTCAATTTTCATTATATTTTCCCACTACTTTGCTTTGGTTTTTGCCTTTTTCTGAGTCTTTTGTTGACCATTTATTGGGTGTGGTTTCAGCGTGGTCAGCTGTTGAATAGGTTAACTGATTACTGCGAGTAAATACTGTTGAATCCCTGCAAAAAAATTAAGGAAAAGTAAATACTGCCAGGACAGATTAATTAACTGGTGCTCTGCTGCATATAAATTTGCTTATATATGCGACTATTTTAAGCGGAATTATCAGTTGGGGATATAGCTCAGTGGTAGAGCATTCGACTGCAGATCGAGAGGTCCCCGGTTCAAACCCGGGTGTCCCCTTCAATCAATTTTTTCATTTTGCTCTTATTATTATAAGCAATTAATTTGAACATTATTGTGAACGCCAGATGTGAAGAATACCATTATTATTATTGTTGGTAATGTTTATGCGAAAACATTACAGTTGAATAATTTATTTGATAAATCTACTGCAAATATGCAAGCATTGGCCAAAATTTTTTTATTGAATGAAAAACAATTTAATTTAACAAAAAGACAACTACTATTTTACGAAAACTTAACTCACATATTATTTCATCACAAGTATATTTTATTAATCAGTATTTTCAAAAATTTAAAATATAAATAATAATTATAGTAATAAATAAATTTGTTTCTTTGCAGATTTTTAATATCATAAAACACCCAAAGCTAATCATCAAAATTCTACAATCAGTAAGTGATACTTTAAATTATTTTTAAAACTCGCTTATCAAGCAACACACAACTACTTAACTTGCAATGATTTATTAACTAGCTGCTTTTGCGTGTTTTCTTTAAAAACTATTATTAGAACTTGACCGATTAGTAAGTCAAGTGGCCATTCGCTTATATATTAGATAATTAAAGGGTGTATTGTCATTCAGCTGATTAATCAATTTGAACGCTTTAATTTATTTGAGTAGCGGTTATCTCAACTAAAATAGTGCTTAAATACTCCAATTAGGCGGATTGAAACAAGCGTGAATTAGCCAGGAATTTCTGGTTATTATCTAAATATTTCCAGAACCAAAAGCAACTTGAATGTTAATGCTATTAACTATTAAAATCAATGCTCTATTACCGCACAAATGGAGCACATATTATAACTGTTTAGCTATTTAATGAACTTGATGCATTATTCAAATCCGTCATAACGAGCCGGCTCTGTTGTTGCCTGGCAACACAAGAATTTCCATAAACACTGCTGAGTTTATTGTCATTTAAAATGTGGCATTAATGTTGCATGCCGCACACTGCACAGCACAGTTTAAGCCGGCGACTTTCTTACCCAGATTCCCCTCATCCTCCCCCCACCGAACTCTCAGAATTTGCGCAATGGGAAAAATAACTTAATTTTTGCACATATCGTATGCAGTATGACAACATGGTGTGCTTGCGGCATTTCGTTGGCATGCAACTCAACTCGTCACTTAGAGAGAGAGGCAAATCTTTGCAACATTTTGTGGCATGCCTCGTCATCTGTGTGATATGGATATGGCTGCTAGTAGTTTAGTTGTTGTTGCTCTAGTACTGTCGATTCGAAGTGAGTTGGTTGGAGGGGTATATGCGACACTCTGTTAAATGAGCATTAATAATGCATGGCCAGCATGAAAGATCGTTAGGCCGAGAGCACGGCACGCACATTTATGTTAATGTCTTTGGAAAAACAAAAGGAAAAGTCAGGAAAGGCAATGTTGAAAGCGAGATGGAGCCAGTAAGTAAATGATGCCACAACATAAGTGGATGAGTTTCTGCGTTGAGTATTTGAGACAGTAAATACGAGTAGTTGTTGGTCAGGCACTCCAAGGGGAGGGGGCAGGGGGAAGAGTACGGCGGCGGCGGCTGCTATAAACTGTTGCCGGTGGCAAGGACACGCAGGACACACTTGAGCTGTTCAATATTTGGGCTGTCATTGTTGTGCTATAGCCTTGTTATTGTTGTTATTGTTTTCGGAGTCGTGCGTGCGTTAAGCCCAACACGTTTCCTAGTGTGCCTGTTTATGTACAACAACCGTGACTCTGTCTCTCTGTGTGTGTGTGTGTGTGTGTGTGTGTGTGTGTGTGTGTGTGTGGGTGTGCTTGTGTGTGCGTGCTTTCCAATTAAGTCGGAGAGATAAAACAAAACAGGGAGCTGAGGTGAAAGCCAAAGTTTGTGTAAGCCAAGACAATGCTCGACCAGCTCGGCGGTTACAGTGACAAAAACAACATGGCTGCATATACAATAAGCACACACACACACACACACACACACATACCAGTACACACACACCAATACGCTGGCAATCAGCAAGCAAATATTAGAGCACAAAAACCGTTGCCTACTTTTAGGTGCGCGTTGAAAGTCGCCCCAGGAAACACAACAAGCCTGCAAATTGCGACTTGCGTTGTCTTCTTGCCTTTTCCTCCTCCGTTGCTGCTCTCGGCACAATCAATAAGCATTCACCTAATCTGAATTTTCATTTTGGAAAATTTCGTTGCCGTCTTGGCTTTTGTTTGCCGCTCGTTGTCTACGCGTTTCGAGGTTATTATTCAATTTTCGCACAAATTGCTCACATAAGCGGATTAAGTTGACAACACACACAATCACACACACACACACATGAATTGAGTTGCCAATGTGGGAAAAAAACAAGCAATAAATCAGCTTAAAATTTACACTTTGCCTGCGCTGAATGTCTCAACAAAAGTTTTTCACAAATCAACAATATTTTTTTGTTATACTCGCATATAACTTTGTGCTGTAATCGATATAGAAATCCGCTTAGCTTTATTTGCTTTTTCATCAACTGCGTATTTGATGTTTTTCCCAATTTTTTTCCTGTATTTTTCTCAACAATTGCCCGTGGACAGCCTTCGGTTTTGGAGTGCATAACTCGTATCGCAAAACAGTTCTAATGAAGCTGAAATTTAATATGCCTTCAGTAAACTGACTTTATTAGGGGAATGCCCTACACGCCCCCCATTTGTGAGAAGGGTTACTTCTGATTAGGTCTTTTGTTCCGCAACTGAGGATTTGGGCTTTTCTCTGATAACGATTTGACACTATTGTGTGTGTGTTTTTTTTATGGCACAACTCTATTGAAAATGAGTCGAGCCGGACAAAGGTAGAGGGCAGCATATCCGACCCGAAAGATGTGTTTAGATTTATGCTTAGTATTAATGTCAAACATAATTTGGAGCTACTCTTGGTTAAGCTCTAGTAATATGACGTATTAAGTTAAATACAAATATATAACGTTTTAGAAAATTGAGAAGAAATTCGAGAGCTTAAATTAAGTATACGTAAAATATATTTCAATTAAAAGAAATGTCTTTAACCCTTAATGTATCCTAAATGGCAACAAATTAGAAAGATATATAGGAAAAACAATATTATGATAATCAAAAATCATTTTAAAAAGTAGTATTGTTACTTGATGACTCTGTAAAATTAGTTTTTTAAGGGGCAGAAATATAAATTCAACAAAATTTCGAAATGTTACTTCGCGTAAGAATAAAACAGTATTCAGTTGGTTTCATAAAATATTCAAAATTATAAATACCAAAACAAGTAAAAACAATTTTATCTAGATGGGCGTGAATAAAATCAATTATAGCAAAAACGCTTTCGCAAATTAATCAATATTATTGTAATGCAAATCACACTTGCTATTTATACAACGAGGACATTCCGAGTGGCATTGCAAAAAGCATTTGCCTCGCATATTTTAATAATAATGGTGGCGAAAATATTTGTGGAGCAAGGGAACCATTTGTAATGCTTGCGCTTAAGCCTCGTACTTATGGCAATTTATACGTGGTCAACTCAGGCGCTTAACGTGTTTTTAATTATGTTTCAACGACAGACTCATTACGGATGGATGGGCGCCTGGACCCGGGACGCGAGCGTCTAAGAGCCCATGATTAATGCATGAGTATCTCGAAAGGACGACGACAGGAGCTGAAGCGGTAGACACCCTGATAATAACTGAAAGGTAACAACAAGCAGGAGCCGGAGAACAGCAAACATCTCGTCTCGGATGTGTGTGTGTGTGCGTTTGGTTATTAACATGCCACGTAAACTGGCAATGACGTATGGTGTAAACAGTAAGCAACGGCAACGTAACGAGCTGGGTTGCGATACGTTACGATGCGATGCGATGCGAAGCGACGAAATCGGGCCAAAAGTGTTGGGCCGCGATAAAATTGCGGAAGCGCAAAGAATGCCGATGGCATCGCCGTTGGCAGCAAATGATGGAAGTGTAAGGCTCTCTCGCTCTCTCTCTCTCACTCGCCTTTCTGCAGTCACATAGTCAAGTTTTGTATGCCTGGCACACGTTATGCCTTAAATAACGGAAAATGTAAGGAAAATACAGCAGGAAAAAAAAAAGTGAAACTCACCTGTCGCCGCACAGCAACAACAACAACAACAGCAACAAGGTATAGCAAACATGGCCAAAACGCCTTAGCCATCAGAGCAGAGCAACAAAAACATATGGGGCTCAGGGCTTCAAGCTCTCCACGGCACTCGCATAAGCGATTCAGATTCAGTTCCAGATCCAGTTGCTTGTCATCAGCCACGCCCCCCCCCCCTCTCACTTCGGGCCACGCCCCTCGCCTTTCTCGCTGGCTTAACCTTGTCGTCCACAGCAGCAACATGGCTGAGAAGCTGAGGCTGCCGTTGCCGCTGCCGCATCCCCGTCGAGGCTTTCGTACGGAAATCGGTTTGTCTTACGCTTGCCTGCACATGCGGCTTGCCAAATGTCGCTGCATTTGTAGAATGTTTTTTTGTGCCCTCCTTCTTCACTCTATTTTCCTGTTTGCTTCAGCTGGAGCCTGGAGACAGCTCGAAGGCTCAGCGAAGGTAGTTCTTCAATCTCTAAGCAGCTGCAAATCAACTGAATTTATGTGCTTGCGAGGCAATTTATAAGCAAAACCTTTGAAAAGGCACTTTATAGATGCTTTCGCTAGCATTTTGTATTTATCATATTTATACATAATTTAAGCTAGTTTTGTAGTAATATTTTGATGCATAAATTGCCATGCCAAGTAAAAGTTTTATCAGTTACATGGTTGAGTAATAAAAAAGGGGATTTCTAGAGACATTCGCTATCATTTTGAATTTGAAATTTAGTAAAATGTGATTTTATAAATACTTTAGATGGAATTTAGAATTTATCAAGTTTATGTTGTGATGAAAAGTGATTTCATAAATACTTTCGATAGCAGTTAGAATTGGTTAGAATTGAGCATTTTTATAATGTAAGAAAAAGTGCTGTTGCAAATACTTTCGAAAGCATTTCGAATTTATTACATTTTTAATGTAAAAACTATTTTTTTAATACTGTCCATAGAATTTATCATATTTGTAATAAAACTGTAAGCGAATTTCTATATTTTTATGCAGTAAAGCACACTAAAAATACACTTTTTAGATGTTATGTTGCCATTTCAAAGGTACCACATTTATAAATAATTTAAGCTAGTTTTATTGCAATTTTTGTTTTGCATAAAGTGCAAGTTTTATCAGTTTTATGCGATAATATATTTACAGGTCTTCTCTCACGTATCTGGCGAACAAAGAATTGGTTTAATGTTTATGGCTGGTTTCACACTTTTTTCGACTTTACAATGTAGCTTCTGTTTTATGTGGTCTATGCGCATCCATTGTTAAGCAACTGCTTTCAATTTGGGGGAAACTGTCTAAGCTGTTGTAAACTGTGTGAAATCCTTCGCTCAGAATTTCAGGTGGCGATTTAAGGTTTTACGGCAGTTTGGTTTGCCGGAATCGTCGACGAAAGACATTTTTGTTTATCTGCGTGTTGAAGCCGAGAAATACGAGCATGACACTTTATTTTATGTTATGCTTTATGCTGTGCATGTAAACGTTGTCGACCTCCCCTCCACCTTCCACCTGCCACGCCCACTTACGCCCATATAATTTAAAGTGCCTCGTCCTGTCTGTCTATCTGGTTGTCTGTCTCTCTCTTTCTGTTTGTGCTGGTCGCTTGCTGCTTTTTATGATGTCTTACTTTACCTTTTTCAAATGACAAAATTAGCGCAACGAACTCGTTTTTTATTTCAACTGCACAACGTGTCGTATACGCAATGTAGCAGAGCGAAGCACACAAATGTTAAGGATGCGTCGTTTAACCTACATGCTTGCCTCCTTAATTTAATATGTAGCACGAGATGAGAACTTGTACTTAGCACTTGACAGATTTCCTCAACGTACGGGTCACTCTCAACACTCAACACTCGACTCCTCCGCCACCGCTCAAGCAATTACATTAAGTATACGCCGAGTGGCACAGAAAAGAGAAGCGGCAACTTTTTTACCTTTTGACTGTAAGAAAACGCCGTAAACTCAGTTGTCTGTTTTCGTGTTTTTTTTTTTAGTACTTTTCTTGTTGTAGTTTTTATTTGACGTAAATTAAAATTGCAGTTATTTGAATTTCAATTTATTAAGTATACGCACTGTACACACAAACGCACACACACACACACACGCACGCAGGAGAGAGTATAAACAAACATTCAGTATTTGGTTTTTGTTTTATTCGGTTTCACGTTTCTTTGCTTCTAACATATACATATATTTATATATATAGATTTATATAAAAAACTACATAAAATTCATTTACACACAACAACAGAAAAACTCATCAAAATTAACAATAAAAGCACTTGAACAAATGCAAATGGAAACGAAAGTGGATGTGGAAGTGGAAATGGAATGTGAAATCGCCATAAAAATATTGTTAAAATTGTAAAATTCACATAAAACAAAGGTGGCAAAAAAGAACTCTGTAAAGAAAAGCAAATTAAATGCTTTGCTGTGTGTGTTTGCAATAGTATTTAATGTGAGTGTATGAGTGTGTTTGTGTGTGTGTGTGAGTTAACTAGAAATTCAAATTGATTTAAATATTGAAATGAATGCGTTTCGCATGCACTTGCAATCATTGCAAATAATATATGAAAATTGATTTCAATTATTGTTTTGGCATTTTTGTAAAATTTTAAAATAATTATATACACTTAAATTGTTTTGTTGTCTAATACATTTCGGCGAATGCATTTTAAGTACTTAAATTTATAACTAAAACTAATGATAACATTTCTTTATTCTTTTGTTTTTTTTTTGTATTATTATTCTTTTTTTTTTGCCTTTGTCATAGTCATAGAGATAGTTGAAGACTCTGAGCTCCAAATGGGATACATAGATAGTTTACTTGGAATTCTTTTGAATTATTTTATGCTTGTTGTTGCTGTTGTTGTAGTTGTGTTTTGCTTTCTGGGCTATCTAGATGAATAGTATTCAATGTTAATTGACTTCGGGGGAGGGGAATGCGTCGAATTAATGCAAATAATATGTATTCACTTTGTTTGTATTGTTTAAGCAGCTTCCAAAGGTTTACGTTAGTATGCGTATGTGTGTGCTCGTATGTAGTTTATATATATTTTTTAAATATATTTTATTACATATGCATATACATACATACAAAAATTAATCAGTCTAAATACGTGTTTTTGCTGTTGTTGTCAAATCACACACACTTCTCCTCGAGTTCTCCAAAGAAATTTGACTTGTACAACACATTCACCTTGTAACTTAAATATCATATTAGTTGAAACTTATAGTTGTTGTTCTCGTGTGTGTCTCTGTGTGTGTGGTTTATTTGTGTCTGTGTGTGGGTGTGTGTCTGTAAACACATAGAAACCACATACTTCATCATTATCATCATCATAATATCCGAGTAGGTAGCATTTATAAACATTCACAAATATCACGAAACGAACAGTTTCATTTACAGAAGAATCGCTTCAACGGAAGCCACATTTTCACGTTCTTCTCGCCTTCTCGTCTTCGGTTCTTCGGTTCTTCTCTTTTACAAGTTCTGTCTCAATTACATTCTTTCTTTTTCGAAAACAAATCTATTTAGTTGGTCGTTTGTTTGGTTCGCTGCTCTCACGCGTATTTGCTGAATTTCCAGCGCTGTGTCGACAGCGCCGAGTTGCAACGCTGCGCACTGATTCCCTGCTCATTGTGATCTCGCGTGTCCAAACATACATTGATCTTGTGGTGCCGCACCAGGCCACCATCCCGAATGATCCAGCGCTGATTCTCCGAGTCGTCGCATGACTTCAGCACCACCTGAGAGCCGCGGGCGAACTGCACGAGGGTTAGGCAGAGATCATCGTGCTTAATTTCGCCACGTTTCGAGTACGCCCATTCCTGATTGCCGCCCGTATTGTGGCAGGGGAAGAGACCTGAAATCGGAAAGGGGTGGAAGAGAAAAACAATGTTGAAGATTGAAGAATTTTAAAAGTATATTTTGAGAAAATGTATTCTTTTATGGATATTTTGAATTTATTCTTTTCCATCAATATAATGTTTTTTTTTAATAAATTTCTTCATATAACAATATAGTTGAAATTTGGCTAAAAATGCAGAAGCCATTGTAAATTTCTTTTCGTTCAAATATTTCCAAGTTTCAGTGGTGTAAAAGACCAGAGGATGACGTTTAATATAAGTTGAAGTATTTAAACTATTGTTTTAGCTAACAGCTTATTCACAATTCTAAATTAACCATATATGTATTCTTAAAACTAATTGAATAATTTCTGCTTGTAACTCACCCACAGTGCCGTCTATCAAGTGACCCATCGTGTCCAAGCATTCGGTCTGATCCTGTCGAAATTGTCCCACTTCCTGAGGCTCGGGCGCCTGCAGATCGGGATAGACGTGCTCCAGATACCACTTGAAGGGCTTGCAATGCAGTTTCTCCTTCAATGCCAAACGATCTTCAATGCTGACGAAGACAAAAACACACAAAAAGACCGAGCGAAATTAAAGCAAAACAGTTGAGAACAATGTCTTGTGCTCTACTCACTTGCCAAATGGAATATTTTTGGCCAACGGCACCGCATTGTAATAATGCTGCTTGTAATCATCCATCCAGACCTCGGCTGCACGTCGCGTATTCCGGGCAAAAACGTTGCCACTGCCTCCGGGGAAGGTATACGGATGACGTTTGCGGAAGACGTGTCCCACCCGACTGCAGGGAATTATCTCGAGGCTGCCGCCGCATTGCCAGACACGGAATGAAATCTCCAGATTCTCGCCGCCCCACACATCCATTTTCATGTCGTATTTGCCGAGCTTATTGAAATAGGCCTTGTCGATGACAAACAGACCGCCAGCAATCATGGGCGTCCTGATGGCCGTCGTCGGGTCATTGTGGCGTGCCGCACGCTCTGAGGGACTCAGATACTCCCACTTGAAGATCAGATTCCAGTCGAAGCCGCCGCGCAAATCAGCTGAGGCGCCAATGTACTGGAAGTTATCCATGCTGATCACATCGATGACGGGACAAACCACCCGGGTGGGATCTTCGCGCACTCGCTCCAACAGCGGCTCCAGCCACTGTTCGTTGCACTCCACGTGGCTGTCGAGGAAGGTGAGCACGCTGCTCACAGCCGCATCGGCGCCGCGAACTCGCGATCTCACCAATCCCTCGCGCTTGTCGTTCCGTATAATCCGCACCTTGTCGATCTTCGCCAGCTCGACGCCGTCCTCGGCTGCAAAGTATCCAAAAATGCACAGTTCAAATAAGTCAAATAAGTGAGTCTGGTAAGTTTGAAGCTTTGTATTATTATTTAATTTAAACTTGTTTGGGTTCTTTATTAAATCAAGTTAAAATGTGTTCGGTCAATTAATGGTTTAATCAGAAAAAAGTATTCAGCTTAAGAATTGTTTTCAATTAGTATTTCAAGGAATCAGACTTGCTCTGAAATTACCAAACAATTGAGCTAAATAAATTCCATTCCATGGAATCGGAATTTGCAATTATCTTGAATCTTAGATAAAAGGAAATTTTTCTGTATAATTAGTGTTTTCTTTTCAATAAAGTTATTACCAGAAATGTGCAGCAGAAAAAGCATAATATTTAATTTAAACTTAGTGAGTTCTTCTCTACGGTTGAGTCAAAAAAATAATGATTTGTTGCCAATTATTAGTCCATCAGAATTTGCAATTATCTTGACTATACAATCGAGGATTTTCCTATATTATCTTTAGATTTTTTATATAATTGTTTCTACACAAAATATATTAATGATGATTAATTGCATGTGCATTTAATTGCACATCTATATAAATTGTATTATTTGCTTAATTTTTTCTAACTTAAATTTATGATATATACGTAATTGCACATTTGAATTTATTGCATAATTTTAAGGCATCAAGTTTTTTGTTAAGCATTAACAAATTGGTAGTTAAACAAAGATTGTGAAATTGCGGGTTTTCTGGTCTAACTAAAAAATTGATCAATCGATTTTTCGTGTTTTTTTTTAAAGAACGCATTGCAGCTAATTGCAGAAATATAAATAATTGAATAAATATGACATTTTCTTAGTAAGAAAAGAATGGAAAAATCAATCATAAGCTCTGCAAACAATTACGGGAAACTTAACATATGCTGTCAGCATACTTACGATGGTCACTGTAATCATCCACAAGCACAATTTCGCGTATTAAATGCTCAGGGCTGCGATTGAGGACGCTGACAATGGTTCGCAGCAGCGTTGAACGCGCCTCGTTGTGGAAGGTGATGATGACACTTGTTTCGGGCAAATCCTCGCGGAATTTTCTCGCACGGCACCTGCAGAGATTGACAGAGACACAGACACAGAGAGAGATTGAATGAGTGAGTGAACCAGTGAGCGAACGCATGTAAAAATGCAGCTTACATGGGATTCCTTGTGTCGGGTATTTCGCGATTGCTGGGCAACGCATCGCTGGCCTCCTGATTGAAGCGATTCCTGATGTACGGATCCTCGCCGCTGCGCAAAGCGCCGCCGCGAATATAGCCGGCCTCATCGAAATATTCCACCTCGCCGTTGCCGCGTGAACTGGGCGCCATGGCCAGGCGTCCGGCATTGGGGAGACTGCTGCTGCTGCCGCCGCCGCCGTTGCCGTTGCCGCTCTGTGAGGTCTCCTCGAGGGCCACAATGCCGTTCAACTTGAGGCCATGGACCGCATTGCGTTCGAAATCCTTTACGGAGCCGATTAAAATGACATTGCCGCCGGGATCGTCTGCTCCGCTGCCGCCGATGCCAGACACGCGTACACCCGAGTTGGCAGCTGGTGCCCATTGGCGTGCGGTGGATGCGCCAGCCGATACGTCGTCCTGATACTGCTGCATGGCCGTTGCCACCTCACGCAGCCTCAGCGCACGATTTTCCACCTAAAAGAGCACATAAAGAGACAGAGAGCGTGTGAGTGTGTGTGAGTGTGGAAGAAACATTGCCACATTTAATTTATTTCTTTAATCTCCGCCACATTGGTGACACACCCAGCGTGTGGCAATAACTCAACTCAACTGCAAAAGCAAAAGGACAAGTGGACATGGGGTCGAGCGCATACACGACAGGACAGGACAGCACAGGACAGCAGAGGATTAGAGCGGATTCAACTTGCTGGCAAAAAACTTTATAGCTTACAACAAGCAGCACGCTACAGGCTGACTTATGGCTAAAAGCACCACAACAATAACATCAGCAGCAGCAGCAGCAGCAACAACAACAATAATATTTTGAAGCCAGTTTTACGCTTTTTGTTACAAAAGATTAATAATCTATAAATGGCATTGGGGCCAAACGCTTGACCCAGTTCACAAGGCTTGCCCCCAAAGGCAAAACAAAGTTTTGAGATGGTCATTGCTGTGATAGACTCGCAAAATATGTAAAAAGTTATGTCGAGTTTTATCGAGTGGCACTTACAACATGTTCCTCCTTCTACTTCTTCTTTTTTTTTCTACAAGATCGCAACTTTGAAATATATTCAGATTAGAGTGCATTATTCTTGTATACTCTTGGCTGGTCCAAGGCAATTCCTGATAAGTTCTTGTTGGATTGCGAGTGCTGTTCTCTGGAGTGGTTTTCAATAACTGCAAGGAGCTCCATAAAAATTATTGCTTTTATCTCTCTGCTTCTGCGGAAACAAGTGAATGAATTCCGCTTAATTGCAACCAGAACAAATAACCAGCAATTGTTCAAAGTTTTCAGGGAGGGCTATAAAGAAAAGCAACAATCGTAAGACAATGCTTTCGAAGTGTAACTGCAATTAATTTAAAACATGAACTGCAATTATTATAAGCTAAATTACAAAACTTAAATAATTTTATTAATGGATATGCAAGTATTGTTTCAAGGGAATTTTATGTCCTTGAATTTTTCGTACATCAATTCTAAGTCAGCAAATTTTGTTTATTTAACAATTCAACAAAAAATCACTAAAATCTTGATGATTTTTCATATTTAAAGGTTAGTTGAGGTTAAACTCCAGCAAACTGTCAACTTAATTAAGGCGCCCCTCATCAACCAGATTTGAATCTAGCATATCTATCATAATTTCTATACGCATATGACAAACATATTTGTCATTGTCACTTTGCTGACGATTGCCTCAATCCTTTGTACGTGCTGCTTTTTATTTTGCAATCTCATTCTATTGTTGTCGAAAAAAGCACATTAAACTTGTCCCCTAACTCATTCTGGATGCAGGCGAGCTTTGTATTTTTGAGATAATTTTTGTGAGCTGGACGAAATGCTCTAAGCCCTTGTTGCATGCGAATCTCTAATCCTGCTGTCTCTGGGTATCAGCCAGAAATGTAAAAGAAAAGAAATAAGAGTGGAGCAGAAAAAAAAAGGGTAAAGCCTTTTGGCAAATCCCGCCGGGTATAGACAAATAAAGAGTTGTACCGGATTTCCGTTGTTATATTCCCCGTAACATTATGTAAATTGTATAAATAGCAAAAGCGATATATACAGCACGATTAATGCCATATGATGAGGGACAGCAGCTGCAGCTGTTGACGACGAGAAATAGAGTTCGGAGACTGCAAAGAAAACTTTTCGGGTTTAACTAATGATGGATGGTTATTGTTGTTGTTCGGTTCGGTTGTTGAAATGATTTGCAAAGGCCAAAGATTGACATACTTTCACTCTCCTTTCACGCGCTCCTTTCACTCTTAAAGAACTAATAAAAGATAGAGGGCGAGGGGCGAGAGAGTTGCTTCACTTGGTCATTTGCCCATGACTCGTTTATTAATTGTGCTTAACATTCAATCTATTTGTCATGCTTTATGGCAAAAGTGCTTGGGCGAGACCCTCATTTGTTATACGCGACGTATGCGTGATGTTTTGCTCTGTTGTTTTTCTTGTAATTTTAAAATCGAAACCGGCACGTTTTTTTTAAATTCAACTTCCGTTCTCAGTCTCGCCTCTGCGCTTTCGATTTGCATGGTACGTGACCCCTTTTAACGCCATTTCCAAACGCATTTGTTATAGGGTGCCCAAAAGAAAAATGTATAAAAAAAAACCCCATCGCAGACGCCACTTGGCCCTTCTTCTGCTGCTGCTTCTGGCTCGTGCAACGTGTCTGCATTGTTAAATATTTAAAATGGTCTTAAGTGTCGAATTATGTGACAAGCTGCAGAAATTTCAATAGACTAGCTGTCGTCTGTCGTCTGTCTTCTGCCAGACTGCCGAGCGAAGTTTGAGTTTGGGAGGCATGTCTCAAGGCTGCCATTCGTAAAGTCAAAACATTCATTGTCCTTTTGTGTATTGGACGAAGCACTTAAGCTTCAGCAGCCATCATTGCCGAAACCAAACGCATTTCACTGCTAAATTTCCATTCACGAACAGCATTTTAAATCCTATTATTTGGCTGGCGAAATGACAAATAATCTGCAATTTGCAGCAACCGACCGAAAATGCTTGTTTAATATGTGCCATGAACAAATAGTTATTTAATTTGTTATTCAATTTGTTTGCTCTGCCACACACACAATAAATAATTCTTCGCTCGACTGTAGTTGCTATTATTATTATGCACACACAAACAGGCAACACAACAAACCAAACAAAAAAAAAAAACAAATAAACACATTCACAAGGGCCTTTTGGTTGTTATTATTAATTACAGTCTGAGCTGGAATTTTGCGCCTTGCTGCATGATGGACAGCCACAGCAGATGCGAGATGAAAGCGAAGAGATAAACGCAAAGACCATGTGATATGTGCTGTATGCTGATAACAAGCGCACAAAGGATCCTGGAATCCCAAAGAAAAGCGCAATTGTTGCCACATTAACGAAGATTGAATACGCTGCACACAAAAAAAAACGAAAAACTAATCCAATCTAAACGGGAATCTTGTTAGACTCGTTGTCTCTGTTGAGTTAATTAACTCGCAGAAAAAATATGAAAAGTCAACAGGGATTGGCGACCACGAGTTGATATTGTTATTATATCAAATAAATATAAGTTTTTGTTGAAACGGCGAAAATAATTAGTTTAACAATGAGGAGCGCTTATTTAAAATTGCTAGATTCACCATAACTATAAATAAAATAAATAACATTTATTGATCTAAATTTAAAAGAAATTCATTTCACAAAGTAGCTAAAGGGTTTCTATTAATTGTGAACATCTTTATTTTTATTTATTAAATAACACAATTATTTGAATGTTAAATTGCAATAATTCTGAGGATTTCAGCTTAAGAATTTTGCCAGACTTTAGCTTTTCAAGCTTTAAACTACATTTTATGTTGATTCGTTAGTTGAGCAGCTTGTGAATATAATACGAAAATTCATTTTGATATATATTGTTTCAAGTTGCGCTGAACTATTTGTTAAAGCAAACAAAATTTGCATACTTCTAATGAAGTTTTCATTGTGTTGCTGTTGCAGTTGCTCAGCAAATACGAATTGCACAAAATGCAAACTGCACAGCACATGAAAAGAGCTCGCTCGATACACTCGACAGGCGTAGAATGAAAACCTACTTGGGCGTACATGGCGTATACGCAACAAGGCGAGCACAAGGCCTCGGCCATGAAATAGTGCGTTTCTTATCATGGCAGCATGTAAGTAAAATATTGGTATGCGACAAGATGGCCACTGTCCTCTTGTGGCCTTTGCCCCTCACAATTGCGTTTGGGCCATGGGAAACAGTTTCAATTTGGCCATTCGATTTGTCGTTCTTGCCACACTTTGCCTTTGCTCTTCGGTCATGTGTAACTTAATTAGTTTCATTGTTTGCATTGTGGAGCGAGTGATGGACATGAGGGAGACGCACAGAGCGAGTGTAGGGAATGAGGATTTATGGTCAATGATTGGTTTCTGGGCCCAAATGTCCAAAGGGGTGAAATGGGTAAGCGGCTTATTTGCCGAGATCATTATGCTCATTTTGCACAACAATCGATATTGGTTATTAACTTGTTACTGCTGCTGCTGCTGCTGCTGCTGCTGCTGCTGCTGCTGCTAATTAGCCATAACTCAAATTTAGCGTGTGTGTGTTTGATAATAATAATACAAACAATATTTCAGCTAAAGAATTGCCAAAGTTTGTCGATGGACATGTATCGACGTACAACAACAGTTGTTGGTCTCTGGAGAGCAACTTTCAGTTAGGAGTAATGTAATGATATACGACTCTTTCAGCTGTTTGCTGGAACGTGACTTCGAGCCAACTTTGTACGGCACACGTTGCATTCGCCCATTCGCCCGTTTTGTCAACCACTCATTCACCCAATTAGTCAATCAGTCAATCACTCGATACACTTAAATATTTTCTGACCTACACTGCATCACTTCTCGCCATAATCGTGTCAAAACTGTGTCATTAGTCAATCAACAGCAGCAACAACAACAACTATCGCTGTCTACTTGTATATGGATGGCAACAAGTTGCCACAAATGGATCCATTTTTTGTTGTTTTTTTTATGATGATGCTTTTGGTCATTTTTTATGCAGCTCGTTTAAAGTTCAATGCTTGAGTTCAATGTCTGCCTGGCATGCTTAGCTTGTTGCCTTATTTTTGTCTACTTTCGTGAAAAAAAATCATTTGATTTGTTGCCTTTGGCATTCATGAATGGAATTGTAAGAAGAGGTATATTAGTTGGTCTGAATGAACAGCCTTGAACGGACAATTTAAATACGCAGATAATATTTGAAAGCCTCGTTTAATAACGACACGCAAAACCCCACTTAACAATACATATTTTAATAATTTATTTCTCTTCAAACTATTTTAAAATGTAGATAACTATCAATCAATTTAAACTTAAAAAAGAAGAAATATATTGACAGCATGTAATATAATTTAAAATACAATTTGTATAAAAATTTAATTCACTCTTAAATCTTGTTATATTATTATCAATTTATTCAGTTTTCAATATAGTATTGAAATTATGCATCCATAATTTACCCTGCACATCTATTGATAATATACTCTAAATAAAATTGCAATATACCCCAAATAAAATTGCAGCTATGTCCCAAAATAAATCTCCATTGGCAACTAAGCATTCTTTACGGTATTTTAAAAATTGTATTTTATCAACTGTTCATGCAATTATTGAAGTGAACTCAATGTTTTCGACTCAAGAATTAAATCGGATTTGCTTGGTCAGCTTTTGAACAGCAATTTCGATACAAAAGCATTTAAAATTAAAATACAAACACAGAGAGATGAAGTGAGAGGCATTGAGGGAGAAATTTGCATTTGTTCGAGCCAACTACTATTCGAGTCAATTGTCGTGCTTAAACTTCTGGCCAGACAGAAATCTGTGCCCATGTCATGTCTCATTTCCAATTTCATCAACGGTTCATTGCTTCTACAGTTATTCTTCTTCTTCTTTGACAATGCGACATGTGTGTGGGTGTATTTTTCTTGGTATTTGTCTTTGCAGAAGACCAAAAATATTTTTGTGTTTTGTCGAATCAATATTTTTGGGCGTGCATAGATTTTTAATTGAATTTTGTTTGTTGTTTCGTTAGTTGCTCGGTGACGCACAAATGCCAATGCCACACACATGACTGTGCAAGTGTTGTAGGTGTGACTGTGGCTGTAACTGTGGGCGTGGCTGTGGTAGTTGCAATGCATATTCAATTCTTGTCATGTGCAAGTTGGCATCGAAAAGGTCTTAACTGATTTGCAATGCGATTGAATTCCAATTGAAGCGGCCTGAAAGCCAAAGAAATTAGTTTTGCAAAACATGGGCAAAAACTTCAATTTGTTGTGGCCCTTTTTTTTTATGTTTGTAAAACCAAACTTAATCAGTACACTGTGGCATTTCTCAGTTTGGTTTTGAGTGAGAGACACTTGGGGCGAAAATAAATTTGATACGTTCCAATTACTGAATCATGCAGTCTACTTAGTAGCTATCTAGCAAACTGCCTGCCTGTCTGCCTGCCTGCACCGCATGGAAACTACAATGTGATGTGAAAATCATTCAGCTGGAAGACTGCACAACAGAGTTAAGCGAAAAACGAGAGAGAAAAATGAGATACAACATGAAATGAGCAAAGCACAAAAAACAAAAACGAAACGAAACAAAACGAACCGAAACTGAGGCCAAAAGCTAACCAAACGAAACGCAACAAATTAAAATCATTGTAAGAAAACATGAAAAGAAATTGCTGGCGAAAATTTTCACTAATTAATCAAAAACAAGAAGCACACAAAAAATGGGAAAGAAAAGAAAATAGGCAAATGTGAAAAGCGTAACAAAAAAGCACCAAAGATAATTGAATGTGACAGTCAAAGGAAGACGTTAAGCTGATCAGAGAATTTCAAAAATAACCATTTTTTCGGTTCTCTTTGTACATTATTATTTTCATGCACTACTTAAATTCACGGCCAAGGTGTTGACAATATCAATACACAATTATTAAAAATAAATATCGAGCATTTTCATTTTTCTTGGTCGCATATCTCATCAATTTTTTCCATTGCATTGTCTGGACTGATTTCGGACAGCATCTTTTGGGTTTCCTGCGCCAGACGCACCAATGTGGTCAGATCCTTTTCCAAGCAATCGATGCGATTCTTTTGCAGATCAATCACAGTCATAAAGCGTTCGATCTGCTCGCCCCGAGACAAGGCCAAGGCCCGCCAATAGGCCGCATCGTTGGTAACATCAACGTACTCGGCCATCGATTTCGAGTGGGCCAAACGCTTTTGCAGCAATATCACAACGTGGACCAGAATGCGGAATCTTAAACGTTTAGTTGGCGAAGCGTCACCAATCCTGAGTTTCCCCAAACAAATTTCAGATAGTTGTTTATTTTTGTCATTTTGTTGCATCAGCATATCGTCTGTTTTGTTATTCCCCGTGATTTCCATATTTTGATTTAATTAAACGATTTTTTGTTCTTATCGAATGGGAAATTTGGTTGGATTTTCCTTTGTATTATTTTTATTTTACTTGGCAAGCGTCGCCTACCTGTTTCTCTATTAGTTTCTACATGTTTTCGGACGATTTCTCATTCTCTGGCAAATTTCGCAATAATAAATCAATTAACGAGCAACTGTAATTCGTTTGTTTTCTCTTTTTAGCCATAGTTTAGCGGGAAATTGCTTAATTTAAACCGTCTTTTTTTTTTGTTGGCTTGCTTCGCACAATATTCTACGAAAAACTTCATTTCGTTTATAGTTGATTTTTATCATAAAACTTTAATTGTTGCGCTTGTTACATTTCCGGGCAGGCGAAAATTTCCTCTCCCCTCGTCTCTCGCCATCGAGCACGATATTTCTCTCTGTGGTTGTTTCTTAGATTTTCACCGTCGCATCTTGAGACTTTTATGGGACATTAACAAAACACGAAATCTCTTGGCTACGGCTAATTTCCTATACAGCAACGGCAAACGGCAAAGCAAAAGATTTTCTCTAGGTTTAATGAGCTGACAACATTAATCGCAGTTTTAAGTTTTAGATATTATTTTGATGCTGCCCTCGGGGCCCATCAACATTTATGCGTCGTGTGATAAGAGGTGATTTGTCGAGTCTCCAAATAAAACAGAAGATACCCTGTAATTTCCTATAGCTAACAATAAAGTTGTTTGCTATCGCTTGATTCCATCAAGCTCTTCTGCCCGAGGATATAAATAATGTTGTTGAACTGAGTTCGTCGTTCGCTTATCAGATTTGTGCTGTCAATCTGCGTTTGTTGGCCAGAATTTGCATAAGTCAGACATTAAATTTGTTGCTGTTCGAGAGTATTTTAATGGCAAATTTATGTTCGACAAATGTCGATGGTCAAACAATGCAAAACTGTGTTTACAATGCGTTCAATGCTCTGCAGTCGGAAAATGGCACAAGATGCCAGAAATAAATAAATTAACTCGTAATTTATTATCAATTACACGAGGCCGGCAGAGAGATGTTCGCCAGATGATTTGGCCTGCAGGTTAATTGAAAAACTCACATGCTGCCAGGTAAATCTGCCTTTCTCTCTGCATCAGTAGCATCATCTCATTCGTCGTGTGTATCTTTCTATTGGCTTTGCAGCGAGTTGCGCAACATTGATGATGAAGCTGCTGCGAAAAAAAAAAAAACAAAAATTGCGGCCAAAGCAACAATTGCAAATTGTTGTGTAGCAAATGTTGCATGTGGTTGTGTGCGGCATCTTCCGTCAGCGATGGGGCAACAAAGTCACATGGCAAAAAGCTTCCTTCTCTCAGCTTACGATGCTGGTTAAGTAGCGAGTTTGATGCTGTTGCAGCTGTCGGCCAACAACAGCAACAACAACACAACATCCCGCCCCCCTCTCAACGGTGTTGCCAATTGATGCAGCCTTCATTTTTGGCTATGGTTGGACAAACAAGTCTGTGGGCAATTTGCATGCCAAACTCAATTAAATAACCATCATTTTGAGGGCTTAGCTAACGCTTCCTCGCCGCCTCGTTCACTTTTTGCACATGTAAACCAAATAATTTGACCACAAATTTGACTTAGCTGCCAAGTTTCTCACCTTCGCTTAAGCCACACAACAAAGGTGTCTGCAAATTGAGTTAATTAAGCTCAATTTTGCCTCAAGTTTTGCGTCGCTTTCAAGACTATTTATGTTTAATAATCGATTGAAAATATGTCTAACAAATAGTTATTAATTTCGCAACAAACAAGACTATTTACACACAGAGAAAAAATACTCTAAAATCAGCAATAAAATCTTGAAAATTATTTATAATACATTTTTGAGATAGGATTTTTAACTGAAGGCAAGATATAAATTTAAAACAAAATTATTGAATCTTACAAAGATTTATCACAAATTTTTTAAGATTAAAATCTTGTTTCAAAAACATTTTATTAAGATCGGAAACGTCTCAAACTCATTCATTTTTTTCTAGTTTTTAGAAAGTCACTTTTCTCGCTGTGTATATTTAAATATTTATGGAAAATAGCTGTAGTAAATTTTATTGCTTATTAATCTCATTGAGCATCGTTTAAAAGGTGTTATTGACTTTCACAATTACTGCCAGCCACCTGATTGCAGTTCGATCAAACAATTTATCTGCTTTATTGTGCAGCATTATTTATGCCAAGTTTATTTGCAGGCATTAAGTCGAAACAGTTGATAACAATCAAGGTGATACTTGCTGCAAGCTGTGGACATGACAAGCTATGCTGCTGATGGCCAAAGCTCTGCTCAGTTTGACTTGAAAATATTATCCTTATTATCCTTTGGCAGTCTTAACTCTTGCTGTTGTCCACAAAACACATGCAGACATGCATGGGGGGCAGGGCGTGTGGCGTGTGGCAAGTTGCAGTTTGTAGTTTGCAGCTTGCAGCAGTGTGGCAGTGGCTGTGCCACGGGGTGGCAATTTGAAGTAACTGCCACAGAGGCTGCAATAAATTGCATGTTGCATAAATAGCTGGAGTACTACTGGAGCACAAGCAGCAGCGCCAGCTGTTGCATGCAACGTGTGTGTTAGAGTGTGTCCAAATTGCCACTGTGACTATGACTGTGACTGTGACTGAGTCTCTCTAACGTTGCAACTCTGCTGCTGACTCCGCCTCTGCCATGCTCTTGCTCTGCTTAAGTGCTTGCAACTGCCACGGCCAGTGGTTGTTGTGGCTGCCGCTGCAAGAGATCTTCATAAAATATATTGAAAGTGCTTGGCATAAATTTAAGGTCTCGCCCTCTCTCTCGCTCTCTCTCTCTTTCACACTATCTCTTTCGGTATGTGCCCCAAGACAATGCTGCTTTTCAGAGAATCAATTAAGGCCATGCCACAAACTAAGCATAGCTGTTGATGAACTGACGCCACACACAACGCTCGCACTCACTCACTGAGTCACAATCTCTCTCTGGCCTTTTCTCTCGATAGTTTTGGGCACTCATTAGAGGCATTTGTATCTGGGCATAATAATAATGCTATACTCGACAATCAAAAGTTACTCAATTCGGGTCATTCAATTAAGGCACACAAAACTGAATGTCGTCATGCAGTTGGAAAACTGTGACTCATTTGGCGGTTGAAAGAATTTTCATCATCATCAGGCCGCTGCCGATGCCGATGGCGATGTACGAAGTGAAGGGCAACGGTCAGCTGCGCTATTGTAGATACAGATACATTCGCATTCCCAATGCCATAAAATATTGTAAAGATACACATTCGATTGCAGCAGCAAGCACAAGAACAATAGCAGCGACAAATTGCCAAATGTGCCGCATCCGCACATAAACAAAAGCCACATGCGCGCACAAAAGATACACAGCCAGCCAACACAGCTATAGATACAAATGTATCTCACTGCGAATGTGACACGTCGCATTCTAATTAAAGCAAACACTTCTTGCAATACGAGTCTCATTTTTATTACCACGCTGATGTCAGTCACAATTATTAAGTATACGTATTTGAATGCAAATATATGTATGTGTTTTATGTGTTTGTATTTAACCAACTAATATATGGCTTATTCCATAAGCCCATTTCATTGTAATTAGCTTTGTTGCCAAGCGCCAAAATGCGGCTAAATACGTAACAACCGAACTCTGACCGCATTGGCCGCATTATTACCAATATATGCATTTATTTTTGGCGAGCTGCTGCCGTTGTTGTTGCACATGATATTTAATATTTAATTTAATTGCATTTTTGTCGCATTTCGTTGAAACAGGATTAAACCGCAGCTTAGCTACAGTCAATGAGCTAAATTAATAGCAGGTTTTTAAATTATAAGCTCAACTTGTTTCTGTTTCAATATCAAAATATTCCATCTTTAAGGTCGTTTTGCAAAGTATTCTGATTCTTTTGTTGCTTGCCAAATGCAAAGACAACAGACAAAACATTTTAATGAGTCACGAAATACGAAATTAAACTGGATGCGACACTTAGCAGGCAGCTAACTAGAACTATAAATAGGGAAGCTGACGTAAGTGCATTATAATGGCCAAGTTAATTATAATAGATGTTCATGCTCCTTTTGGCTTTGTCTTCACTCGAAGTTTAAGTACAAAATATAGAGTATCTAGATTGCAGTTTCAAAGTGGCACAGTAAAAATAAAAGAGCAAAATTGGGTGCTTTAGAAAGCTTTTCGTGGCAACCTCGAGCTGTCTTAAATTCTTATGTCTTAGACACCTGATATAAAGATAAATTATAATAAACATAATTTGTATTTAGATGCGCTCGATTATAGTTTTAAATTTGTTTTTCGGTTGTTGATGCGCAACTTTTGTAGCGTCGCTAGTGGAGTTTGCAATTAAAACTTTGTTTCGGAATGTTTGAACTTCTATGTAGTTGAATTTTAATATCAGAAAAATTTAAACGAATGTATAAAATTAATTAAAAATAAAATTTTCATTTGAAACCCTTTATTTTAGCAGTGAAATGTATGTAAACGACATATTAAATTTGCAGTTTAATTCACTCATTTTGGTTACTTTAAATCCCGGACAAGACTTAATTTGTTTAACCATCGCACAGACATCAAGTAAATACCACTGCTTGATCCTAAACAAATTGTTCTTTTCGCAAAAGAGTCGGCCAGCTGCCACACTTTCCTTGGCCCTTTATCCAAGCATTTGCTTGGCGTTAACTTAATTTTGGATCGTCAAGCGGTTTTATAGGCGCTCTTTAAGCGTGTTTTTATGCGCTGTGCCAGGAGAGTGACGGATGGAGGAATGGATGGAGTCCAGTGGACTGTGAGTTATTTCCCAGCAGTTTCTTTTTGTGTGTGGCACAGTTGCGTAGTTTACGCATTTCACGACAGCTGCTTTATGGAGTGCATTTTAGTAGAACTCAAGTACAACACCAAAACAACGCTTACAACACTAACAACACTAACAACACTAGCAGCACTAACAACACTATAAAGCCACGTTAAGATGCCGTTTGCAAAGTAATCTGGTATATGACCCACATAACTCGAAACTTCACTTCAACTCGTACCACATTTCATCCACGAGGGCCGCTCCAAGCATTAAGTGTTGCCTGTAGTACGCCCTCTCTGTCAACCATAGCTCTTCGCCCCCCTTCGCCACCCTGCGTCCCCCTTTCGGTCTGTGTGCAGTCATCACACTCACTTAACGTGTTTTGCGTCATAAAGTTCAAGTTCATTATGCCAACAAACAAAGCAAAGTCAAAAAGGCAACTACAATAACAAGTTAAAACAGTCAGTTAACAGTCAGTCAGGCACATTCACAAAGGGAGGCAGGCAGGGAGGGGTTGGGTGGGGAAGAGGCGCCCACCAGGCCAACAAAAATTGTGAAGTGCCTCTTGCAGCGATTACCACAAAAAAAAAACAAAACGGGGAAAAAAAAGTGAAACCATCGACAATAAAACACTGCAAAGCTGCTGACCAAATAAAGCAGAAGATACAAGCGACAACTACAGCAATGAAAACAACAAACAACAAACAATACAATGTTAAATAATTATTATTTAATGGCATTTGCATTGCGTCGTTTAAGCCCGGCCGACAGCAGCTGCTGGCCAAAGTTAAGAAACATTTAAGCCGGATGCACATGAATTGGCCAAAAGGTTGCCGCAGCTCGCAACGATATTCGCACGCTTTTCTCCCTCTCTGTCTACTTCCTCTTGCGCTCTCGCTCTCTCTCTCTCTCTTTTATAGTTGCCCCTATTTTTTGTTGGTCGTGTTGACATTTTAACTTGACTTGGCTTCTACCTTTCGCCGTCGTCGCTCCGCCTCCCCCGCTTTGCATGTGCTCGCCATTTAAATGCCAGGTAAATGGCTTCGAGATAATCATTTACATACAAATCATGGCTAAAAATAAAAGTAAAATAAAATTAAATAAGAATAAAGATAGAGATAAAACACAATTAGCTCGCAAGTGAAAGTACACAATGGCAGAAGCAACAGCAGCAAAAACAAAAGCATGAACAAATCGAACAACTTGAGAAAGTCACCAGACACAATTCAAATTTAAATTCGAATTCGAATACTTGCCCTCTGCTCCTTCTCTCCCTCTCCCTCTCTCTCTCTCCATGTCTCTCTCCTCCCCCTTTGTCAAATCGTTTCGTTTTGTGCATATCCGAGAGCTGACACTCCCCCTGCCGCTCCCTGTTGTCCTCTCCTTTTTTAACCTCGCTGCCTTTAAACTGCAAAAAATAGCCAACTTCAGCCGCGACTTTTGGCCATTTCAGCCACTTAAGTAGTGGCATTCACCTCCTGCCTAGCTTCTCCTCTTTTTTTATGGCATACCCTGTGTATTGAATCGATTTATAGAAAGAGTATTTAAAGTGTAGACCATGTATATGAAAATTGTTGAAAAGAAATATTAGATAAGTAAATTTTCAGAAGACTGATGATAACAACATGCAATTTTCCTAAATAAGCTCAAAATACGGAAATACTTTGGTTGCAAATAAGTTAAATGCAGTTTTACACATATAGATAAATAAATAGGGTATATTCTTCAGAATATCTATATTAATACGTTAATTTGTTTTGTTATGCGTAGGTTTTTAGATATAATATATATTTAAAACACATTTCTAAGGTAATCGCTATTTAATGCTTTCACATTTTTTTTTGCCTAATACATTTATTTAATAGATAAGTTTAGGAATCTTTTGGGTGTCATTTCATTCAAATTAATTTTCATATGTCATATTTATTCAATTCACATGGTTAAGCGATTCTGTATTACATTGCGTTCAAATTTATATTGATATATTTTCAAATATTATAATTAGTTAAAATATATTTCTTTGGTTTTTTTCTGTATTATTTTTCAATTAGTTTTATGTCGTTGGATAATTTAATATTGTCCACACATAACTCCTGGGATACTGACATCAAATCTGTTGTTCAACTGCATTCAAGGGGTATCTGTTAGTCGCATTCGTTTGTGTTTATCACACTCCCTCTCGTATTTCTGCTGCTTTGCAGCTGTAAGCTGTCGTTTTTTATCGCCGCTGGCATGCTTTGAGGCTGTGTATCTGGCGATGTTTGTGTATTGTGCGAGAGTAGTAGAGTGCATGCATGAATATGGGTGTTTTATGTGTAGGTAGGTTGGTTGTTGTTGCCTTTGTTTTTTGTCATATTTGGTAGCACTTAAATTTGCACTGCCAGCACAGCGACTAGGATAGCTACTCATCGCCTTAACGGGAAAAGATAGAGAGGCGACGCTGGAGCTGAAGACTGGGAGCTGACAAGCAGCTGCTGGTTTCAAATAAGTAGCATATCACTCAATTAGTTGCATATCTTATTTCACAAATTAGCTGATTTCAACATCCGTCGCAGTCTCTGTTATTTTTCCGCTTCTTTCGTTCAACAAACAGCTGGCGCATCAATTGTCTGCATTAATATTGGACGTTTTTTGACTATTCATCATTTGCTATTACATCAACAGTGACGACAAAAAAATGTTGACAAGAAGGAAAGCTACACCTGTTGTGTGTTGTGAGATACGAATGGGAGAAATACCAATTTCAATGTCAGCTTTAACTTTAATTAAACTTATCTAATAAAAAGAAGATACAGAGAGATCTGTTTAGTTTGTTAGGTGATAAATGAAATTGGTTGTTAATTGTTTGCTAAATATTTTCTTCATCTATCATTTGGTTGTGCAAAAATTGTCCATTTCGTATAAAAAATACAAGGTGATAAATAATATTTGTAGTTAACAGTTTGGTAAATAATTTATTCATCTATCATTCGATTGTGCAGCCACTCTACAGCGTCCCATTTTGTTCATGCTTTTATGGAATTTAAAATACAAGATTATAAGTAAAGTACGTAGTTAATAGTTTTCAAAATAATTTCCACATCTGTGTTTCTATTTTGCAAAAAAAATCGTATTTTGTTCAACGTTTGTACATATATAAAATACAACGTGTTCTGATACCTTCTGCTTTCTATTCAATTTATTTGCATTTATTTCAAAAACAAATTCCCCAACCATCTTTAGTGGTTACAAGCTATGTTAAGAGGATTAAATTGAAATACACTCGGAGAATGTCGAAAGTGTTGTTGGGTGATGAAACTGCATTATTCAAGAGTTCTCCCCAAAAGCCAACAAACAGTTTTTTGAAAGATCGTGTTTTTGTGCAGTGTATGACCTTAGAACAATTGAATTCGTTGAGCAGTTTACTAAGAAAATTACAATAGTCTTGGCAAATGGCAAATCGAAATTCGGAATTGTAATATGTAAATAAAGGCGAAAGGGAAATGCAAATGAATTTGTACTTGTGCTTGTTGTGTTATGTTTTGCGAGAGAGCAAATTGAAAAAATAATAGCAATTGTCAAAAATTGCAAATTTGTGGCAACAACATTTGACTAAGCTGAATAAATTGCAAAGTAATTGTTAAATGTTTGCAAAATCAATTTTCAATATTTAAGAATTTAAAATCTGCTTCAGTATAAGTAAATAAATCCTTCAGTTCACACTTGATGGACTTGGAGTCGACTTTGCTGCTCCCCCGAGTATTTCAAGTTTTCTTGTTGTTGTCCTTAACGCGGCTTTGCCTTGACCTTAACGCTTAAACGAAGCTTCCGGTTTGATCCCACAGACAGTTCCTGGCAGCGCGTAAACATTTATCTCAATTCAAGTAAAAACTACAACGTCGATTTCGTTGTTGCAGCTGCCTGCGGCAAAGACATGACAAGCTGCTACAGCGGCGTCCAAACAAGTTGTAAAATAACAATAAAAATCAGCGAAATGAAATTGAAAGTGCTGGGAGAGAGAAGAAAAAAGCATCTAGCGAACATTAATGATAGCAGCCGCCGATGCCATATAATAATAATAAAGCCCATAATAATGAGTAGCGAAGAAGGGATTGAAACAGATGCAGAGTTGCCTGGAGTTTGAGTTCAATAAAAATTATAAAGCCAAGAGCTGGCGACCTTGCGGAGATGCGATGGGTTACATTGCGTAATCGAGAGGCGGCCAACGGAGTCAACAGCTGGCAGCCAAATATAGCTGAAGATGGCGAAGTGGAATTGGCAACAACACCAAACGAAAACGAAAATGAAGACGACATGAAGATGAAGATGGAAATTGAGAGATGGAGAGACGAAGAGATGAAGACGAGGGCAAACTACAAAACCGGCTGCTGCTGTTGCTGCTTAAATTGTATGTGGCTTGAGCCGGTTAAGCGAGCTGCTTTTTAACTTTTGCTTTTGTTTTTTGTTTTGTTTGTGTTTGTCATTACAGTAGTCTCGGTCGTTGCTAGCCACTGAAATTAGTGATACAACAACAACAACAACAACAGAAAGGAGGCCAACAGCTAGCGTCATCTGCTGCGAGTTCGACCAGCCGATAAACATCTTTAATTATTCATTCTAAATCAAAGCATGCCAAATGCCAAATGTTGTCGGTTGTTTTTGTTGCCCCCCATCTCCAATACTTAGCAGAGCACTTGGGCAAAAGTTTACTTGATTTTACAACCACTAGAAGGGGCGGGGCAGGGCGGTGCGGGGCGATTGTCTCTTCTTTGTCAAAGCGCCTGACGAAAATGTTAATTGCTTGTGAAAGCAACAGAACAGAGTCGTCTTCATCGTCGTCATCAGGGCCATCGACAAACTTGCTGGCAGCGTCTGCCTAAACTGGAAATTCTATTCGATTTTATTGAACAACAGCAAAAAAATAATACAACAAAAAAAAAGGCCAAAAGGAAAAAGCCAGAGAAAAACCAGTTTCTAGTTTCAAGAATTTGTTTTAATTAATTTCTGTATTTTCGGATATTGGTCAAGTGACTTTGGAATAAATGTTAAAGACCTAGAGCTCGTTTCTGGGTTAAAACAGGTAAAAGTGCACGCGTAGTGAGTAGTCGACGACGCTATACCCTACTGATTATTTATTACTCTAAATATATGCAGCAAACGACCTTTCAAAATTGTGGACATTTTAAAATTCTAAACAGGAAATATGCATATTATCAAAAATTATTGAGCTAACAGTGCGACTGATAATTAACCTTCTCTTTTTCCATATATCACTTATCATAACCAGAAAAACAATTTCTACTCTATAATGAAATTAAATCAATCAAATGATTGAAAGCTCAAGGCGCTTAAATAAATTGTTAGCTAAATGTGATAATTAAAATGGTTGAAGAAGAACTCGAGTTACAGACACTTGGATCCGTTCACCGTGCAAAGTAGAATACTGACTGTCAGAGTTAGTCTGTTGAAATCTCAGTTTATTTGATATTGGCTTTCGGTTTCAGCACGTTATATTGTCATTTGGGCATCAAACAGAGCGTAACTGAATGTCACGCAATGCGCAGCTCAACTTGTACTTTTTTTTTTTTTATTGCCAAGTTTCTAGCTCTATTATCGCCCCTTTCCCCGTGGACGCCCCCTCAATGATATGCAGCTTTGACCATAAATCGAATCGCCGATGCGTAAAGTTATTCGAAACCATTTGAGTTTGAACTTGAAATTCGTTTCGTTGCGTTTCGATTTATATTTTTCGGGAATTTTGTGCTATTTCACTCTTCTTTTTTTGTTGTTGTTTGCTTGTAGAATTTTCTTATATTGTGCGAGAGTGTGTGGAATAAAAAGTTTGTATAAAACCTGATTTAATGATGTGCCCCATTTTTGAGTGTGCGAAAATTGAAATTTCAGCTTTGACAAACTTTTGAAAATACTTGCAAAGAATTTCCATATTTGATGGGCAGACATTTGCATATAAGCAATAAAATTTTACGATTCCAAGGCACACACATGAGAGTGTGTTCGTGTCTGTGTGTGTGGGAAGAGAAGATATCAACTGAGTTGTGTCGAGTTGACTTGAGTTCACATCGAAATAGCTTGGGGTCTTTGCGAGCGGAGCTCATGTGTATTACTCAGCATATTATTTATGATTAATCAAGAGATCTATGGCATAATTAACACCCCGTTGTTAATGCTGAATTGGGCTGATCAGTGTGCGATTATGCTTTCATTAACACTTGCTGAGCATAGCAGCAGCCAAGTAACTTTCCCTTTGCCGAAAATTAAAATTGAAATTTGTAGATTAACTAATGGGATGCGCATATGTAAGAGTATTTAGTTTATGTATGCTGGGGGTGCAGGGCTCCGTAAAGATGGGAACTTTGTTTAGGAAAGTAGTCCAAACTTTATAGCAAATTGCAAACATTTGTGTGCATGAAATTTATGCATAGAAAGGATACAAATATATTTTTGAAATATCTTTTTATTTATTTGTATAATTGCGAGCTTTGTGCGACAATTAAATTATTTGCTACCCGAATTGTGTTTTATCTTTATTGGCGTACATATGAAAAAAATAAATAATTCATTGAACATGTGCTTATGCATAACTGTATATAAATACCATTCAGGGCAAAAAAAGACAGCAAATTGTGTGGGCGGGTGGCAACAACGTGAAGCTTGCAACAAATGGGGGCTCCATACTGAGTATATTTCATATATGTAGAGAGCAAGAGGTTGCATTTGATATGTGTCACATAAAATGCAAACGTGCGCAAACGAATAAACATTTATAAAAACCAGCAGGGGCACAGAGCGAAAGTAGTTTATAATTCATGCATTGCCAAATACCCTTACTGGCATACTTTGATAAAAGGGGCAAGAAAGTTCCATTTGCTCCAATCAAATGACTCAAATTGGACACATTTTTGAGCTATGTAGGTCATCCGAAAATATCAGAATTAATTGAATTATTTTTAATAAAAGCTTTCTCGTCGATGTCACATAATTGTCAACAATTGCAGCTTACTCTCCAGCTGTTAGAGCACTGAAAATATGTCTGTATTTTTTTGCTGTAAATGGAAGTGATTAAATTGTGCATGTTTTAAAACTGTAAATTATTGTTAAAAGCTGCAGGCAAAAAAAAGAGCCCGTAGGCGCCATTTTGTTGCCACACTCATATTCATACTGCACTCACACCCATTCACACTCACAATCGCACTCACACTCACGCTCTGGGGGAAGCCCACATACGCGCTGGCAAAGCAAATATAATGAGTGTGAAAAGTAATTCAATAATACGCTGTTAATTACACTTTTGATCTCTGCAATGATTTTTTTAATTGAGTCAAAAACAAAAGGCGAAAAGTGTTGAAACGTTAAAGGACAAAACGAAAGCCGATTATAATGATAAATATGTGTGTGCGAGTGTTTGTTCATAACACTTTGCTCTGTGTGCGTCTCTGGAAAATCCACTCAAAGCTTTTTCGGCTGACCTCCAGCTGCAGCCGCAAACTCTTCACCACAGCAATTGCAACAGCAACGGCAGCAGTAAAGATGAAATCATTTTTCACATAAACTTGATTTTATTTTTTTATTTTATATTTTTTTGGTCGAGGAAAAATGCAGGAAATGCCGGAAATGCAGTCGAAGTGATTGAGTTTTTCTTCTTGGCGGCAGCCAAATACTCGTAGAGTATATTTCTCTCTCTTTCTCTGTCTATTTCTATTTCATGTTTTAATTCACACTAAAATGCATGGCAGATAATCCCAAGTTTTGCTAGGGGCATTCCGTTTATTTATTGCACATTTGATGCCCGTTGCGGATTAGCTGAACATTTTTAAAGATTTATGAAGTGCTTCATGAACAACTTTCAAGTGGCCAAATTGCAGACTTATCTCTGATGCAATCAAAGCTTTTGCAGCAATCTCAAAATTGTTGATACTATAACTACGCTTGAGAGTGTGTTAGATTAATGGCAACTTGTGCCAAATTGATATTCTGCTATTTTTAGCAATGGTTATTTTTGTTTACACTTAAGAGAGAGAGAGAGAAGTAAGAAATATAAAACGATTTCATCTTTAATGTATTTGACTCTACTAAATGGATTTAATTTCCGTACAATGGCTTTGCAACTATTTATGGACTTGCCTCGTTTTCAACATGTTTAACTTGAAGTTGCTCAAACTGTGCAAATATTTTTCGACATCTCCGACATATGTAGATTGATAACCATCAATATTTGATATTTATGTGATAGTGCGATTTTTTATTTGTGATTGATGGCAGTTGATAAATGCTTTATGCTGTTTTGTTTTGCTTTGTTGCTGTCATTTGATAACTTCATAAATTGACAAACAGTGTTCACCTAATTGGAAACATTGTGTTTCTTATTATGTTTGCATTTATTTTGCGTTCCATTAAAATACCAATCGATATGATTTTTGCATAAACGAGTACGTAATACTTTTATCAATATTGATAACGATAACGACAACAATAAGGATTGTCCAATGCAGTTGGGCGGTTGCTTTTTCTTATTACTGTGGGCATTTCGGTCGTAAGACGAACACCACAACAAGCAGATGACCCAATTTACCTTTAAATTACGCATACGTCGTGTGCAACTGTCACGACTGTCAGCACTAAAAAACAGAGTGTTTAATTAAAAAGAAAAAAACACAAAAACCAACGGCAAAGCGGAATAAAAACAACTCGAGAGTGGGGCTCAAATGACTAGCAGATACTCAGTAATAATGGCTGAAACTATTTTGAAATTATAATTCATACAGCCTTTAAACTTTGTTATATTTCAGTTCTATTTTTCATTGAATTCAATACAAATTGTTGATAATAACAGTGATATTAAAAATCAGTTTCTCAAAGCTCTAAAATAGTTTTCAAATATTAATAAATAAAGCTACGTCCGCTAGATTTATTTTGCAATTTAAGTGATTAATAATTAGTTTTGTTTACTATGTTGAATTGTAATTCTTTCTTATCAATTTAATTCAAGTTGTAATACTCTAAAAAAAGAAAAGAAGCTGTCATTCCATTCTGCTGTATTTCTAAGATAGTTCAGAGTTATTTTGAAAGAAATTTACCCCTTTTAGGTGAGTACAGGGTATGGGCATAAGTCAAGCGAACGGAAAGCCGAGATACGCAGTTTTGTGGGCGGCTCAGGGCGTTTCTGCACTTGCTGCCAACCGCATATACATACGTGCGGCTAATTATGTGCACAGCGACAGAGAGAAAGAGAGAGAGTGAAAGATAGATAGAGAGAGAACTCAAACAATGGAAATACAGGTAGTTGAATGCCAGGTGGTTGCTGGTAAATAATTACTATGCACGTTGCATACGCGCACTTTGATGATCTATGGACATCGAGCGGAAGAGGTTGAAACTCAAATAATAATAAAGCAAGGAGAGCATGGTGAAAGGGGCGAAAGGGGCGAAGAGACCGAGGGGATCGAAGTGTATTTGGCTGGAGTAAGAAATCAAATTTATAAATCAATTTGAATTGGGAAATCACATACCTTTTCGGTGCTGGACTGAAAGTAATAGACCATTACAAACATCCAAATGATGCTGACGAAGACGATTAATTTGATGTTGCGACGCATGTTGATGAATTCGAGTTTCACTCTCGTTATTTGGTATTTATTCCTACGGACGTTATTTGCTTGTTGCTCTTGTTGCTGTTGCTGTTGCGGTTATTGAATTTGTGGTTGCTTTTGTTGCAGTTACATTTACAGTTGTTGTTGTTGTTGTTGTTTGATTTGGCAATAATTTCACGTTGTATTTCACTAAATAAAGCAGAAACATTATTTGATTAAATCATTAATTACACACAACAAACACGTGTGTTGTAAATTACAGTACTTAATTATTTAATTGGAAAACGCTTTCATCCTACTCATTTCTCATTGCCCATTTCCCATTTCTCATATTCATTTTTGTTTTTCATGTTTTTTTCTCTCTTTTTTGTTTGTTTTTTATTTAATTGATTTGATTTAATTTCAAACAATTAATTAGTCTCATGTTGGAAGGTGTTTGTGGGTTCCGCTTAATTGTGCTGCTCGTGTTGCAAAAGTTTTACAATAAATATGCTTTGAATATTTATGGATATTATGAATGAGACAAGTTTAAAGATCAACAGCCAACAGGGAAACTTCAGTAAAGCCATTCTGTTATTTTTGTTTAGTAAATAGTTATTTTAAATTTGACGCTGGTAGCTTCATTATGTCTGCTACTAACGATTGAGGTGCTAATTGTGTTCAAAAGTAGTTCAACGTCGTATTGGAATTTCAAATACGACAAGAGCACAAAGATATTTATAGCAAACGATGCCAAGTAAATTAGACATGTCAACATTATCAGAAGTTTGTGCTGTTTAATAAGCAGTTTTTAATTTTGTCAGAAATTTAGGCAGATAATTTAAAGGTTGCTTGCTGTGCTGTTGATTGAATGAGTAAACGCCAAAAAAAAAAAAATGAAAAACGAAAGGTATCGTGAATACGAAATAATCCAAGCGGCTTATTGTCAGACTTATGCGTGATTTATCGTCAACTGTATTAACAACATTTTTTCTTGGTACAAATTTTAATGACAAGTCGACAAGATGCGTAATAATTTTCTAGGAAATTATGTTTGCAAGGGTTTCATTTGAAATAAAGTAAAGTACGAACACACGGTGTAACTGTATTGGAAGTGCACTTTTTAACTATAACTAATTCAAGATTAGCACATTTTCACTTATCGCACACAGAAATAGACGGGAGCTGATAAGCGGCACACCGAAGAACGATATGCAAGTCAGAGTCACATTTTATCACAAAATTGGCCCATTGTCAAAGCGTTTGGCATTGCCACTTCACTCTACAGAGCATTACAACACTTGGCCTTTAATAGACTCTTGAGCTCTATGTTGATTTCATCGATATTCGAGTTATTGGGATTTATTTTTGGTGTTTTGGGAAAAGTGAAAGTACTTCACAGCTGACTAATTGCTATCGTTATGATTGTTTTTGTTTATTTTGGGCACACTTGAGGCAAGGGCACAGCCAGGTAGCGAGCGAGTGTTACGCATACGCAGCGTTGTACACGATAAGATAAGCAAAACTTAATCGAGTCTCGACTTTGATTTGGTTTTAATTTTGCTTGCTGCCTTGCCCCTGCTCATTTTGCCTGTTTTGTTTGTTGCAGCTGTTTCCACACGACACAAAACATTTTTATGACAACACGCTTATAATCGAAAAATGCCGGGAATTAGCACACACGAGTCAGATAGTTTGAGGCAGGGAGAGAGAAAGATAGGCATAAAACATTTATAACATTATTGCTTTTGCTGTTTATTGCATTCAGTCAGTGTGTTTGACGTATTTATTTTTGTATTGCATTTACCGTTTTGTTACCGCCGTTTATTATTATGATAATGATTGCCACTCGGAATCGTAGTCGTTGTTGTTGTTGTTGTTGTTATTGTTCTGCCACACACGGGACGCGTTGCACGCGAGTCGCGCGAGTCGCAAGCTCCAAAACACAACACACACGGCCTGACACTGAGAGACTTAGAATGAGAATGTGATGCAGAGCTGACGTGCGAGAGCGCGCAAGAGCGAGAGGCGAACGTCAGCGTCGGCGTCGCACACACAAATGGCCAATAAGCGCTGCCGTCGCGTATATTTTATGCTGCCCAACAGCATGAACAGCAAACAGCGAACGGGGCGACGTCGACAGTGGCAGCGACAGCGACAACCTCAGACGCAACGGTATTTTTCAACTGTGCTTCAAACCATTTGGTTCGTATAAGAGTTGCTTGCCAATGGAGTTCGCTGTCAACTTGCTGCGAACATGTTGCGTGTTCGATGTTGCCAGTCGAACTTTGTTTAACTTCTTGAAACTTTTGCGTTGCGTTGGCGGCAAATCGAAGTTCGGGCAGCGTCAGAGCCAAAGTCAACGTTGCGTATGCGTAATATTGCATAGAGGAGCTGCTGCTGCTGCTACAACACAAGCTGCATCTTGTTTACCTCTGCTGATTGATTCGATCAACACCTGTGCCCAGCAAAGTCTTATAATTAATCCTTGCATAATAAGCTGTGCCCCCAGAGGCACGTTTTACATTCATGTAGCTTCCGTTCATTATATTTGGTTGGAAGTTTATTGTGCAGTGGGGGAACTATGATTAACTAACCCAAGATGGAACGCACCTCAAGTAAGGGCTTTACGTCACTTGGGTATTGCTCCATTTACAGCTATTGACGGCTAATTTGAGATACATTTGTTTTTATATGAATTTAGTCATAATTTTAATTGCATTTTTTCCAAAAGGAATATTAATACTTCCTATATCAATATTATGTTTTTATACTCTACTAAAATTACTGTAGTGTATTAAACCCGCGGTGTCACAATTTCCACTATTATCTTTGAGAATATTTTCGAAAATCTAAACTCAAATATTTATTTCATTTCATTATCAGTTTGTTGGTTTAAATGTTGTTAAATGTTGTTAGTTTTTAGCCTTTCCATTTACCTGTTCAACTAATTTGAATAATTGTTTTCCGACTTTTCATCGTCGGCTTGCATCTAAAATTTCCATTTTAATAAGGTTTCGCTAACCATTAGAATATTATTTTAATGAGCTTTTACTTTAGTTTCGCATGCATGCGAGTGTGTGTGTGTGTGTGTGTGTGTGAATGAATGCAACAAAATGCAGACATATTCAATTAAAGCAAGTTAAATATTCATTCAATTTGTTAGAATAAATTTCAATTATGCAAATTGTGTGTAGCTTCAGGATGGACCAACAACAGCCACAACAAAAGAAGCTGCAAAAATAGTAGGATATTTAGCTAGCGCCACGCCCCCAAATCCAGCATACACCGCGCAACCCTTTAGGGAGTTGGTCAATTTGAGTTTCGAGTTTTTGCATGCAGTTCAGATAAATGCCAGCATTATTTATAAACTCCCGCTCTGAGTGGGTGACTATGTGTGAGCTTATGAACACTCTCCATGTGTGTGTTTGAGTGTGTACGCAGTGCGTATGTGGGTGTGTGTGTGTGTTGTGTGTGTTTGGTGTGTGTAGTTAGCAAGAGCCATAACTTTTTAAGAGCAGCTGGAGCTGAACTGAAACAAAAAAGAGCAACAGCAAAAGGAGCTAAGCGAAAGCACAAATAGAATATGTAAGAATGCAAGCGATAGTAAGTCTATAACGACCAGCAAATACCCTTTAAAATACTTTGAAAACAATTTCTATATTAAAATATTAATATGTGTTCAACATATTTGTTTACAGAAATATTTTTAAGTCTTTTTATTTTTCTGAGCAAATAAATTTGATTTACTAGCAATGAATATGCCATTTAGTTGGCATTTATTTTAATGGCTTTCACATAAAAGCATTTATAGTTTTTTTTTATTGCAGTCTTGTTAATTAATTTATTTAATGCTGCCTTCAGTTGTCTGCCAAAACGCTCTTTGGCTGTCGCTTAGCATTTCATTTCTTTTTTGTTGATTGAATTGTTGCAATGGGATAAACACACAGCAAGGATGCTGGTCATAGTGTTTGACCCTTGAATCCTCGACTGTTGCCCGTTCACTTATTTAAATTGGCTTAAAAACTCAACGAACAACGAAACGGGGCAACAAAGTCATGAATATGCAGCAGGACAGCCAAGACAGCCCGACGGACGGACAGTCAGAGAGTTGAACAATTACAAAAGTACACACATATGCAGTTAACTTGCACCCAGCAACAAGCAGTGTGCAATGTGCAACATGCGGCCCGCTGTCTGCTCTTTGCCCCGCTGATGAGTGGCATTCCATTAGGCGTAATTAGAGCATTTAGCAGAGAAAAAGTTAAGAAAATACAACAACACAGCGAGCAGAGAGGCAGAGACAGTTGGACATGCATATGTATGTCTCTCTAACAGTCTCTCTGTCTGTCTGTCTCTCTGTCTGTCTGTCTAACTGCCTTTCTCTGTATCTGTGTCTGTCTGTGTATGCATATGTATGATCTAGCTGCAGCTGTATTTGTGTTGAAAACAATTTAGCTGCAGTTGCAAGTCTCAACAGCAGCAACAGCGAGAGACTTGGCTCAAGTACGATAATTAAAAGTTGGTTAAATGTTGCATGAGTTGCAGCATCCTCGAAGCTCTGCCACATGGCAGAGCACAGAGCGCAGCTCAGCGCACATTTGATTGCACACCATTTGCCAGACACACACTTTGCCATGTGTGTGTGTGTGTTGGGTGTGTGTGTGTGTGTGTTTGAGTTCACCTAGCCGTGAATGCTGCTGGGTATCTTGCAACCGCACAGCACATTTGGCAGTCATGCCCCCTCCGCCGTCGTCGTCGCTTCCACCACATCCGCTGCCCCGCTGCTAACACATCCTCTGCCCTCTGCCCTCTGCTCTCTGCTGTGCCTTCTAATCCACACAGCCTGCCCCATGCTGCCTCGTTTGCACTCTCATTACTTGCTGGCTTTTTCTTGCAACATCGTCGCTTGCTGCCTGCGGAAATCAAAGTGCAAATGTATTTTGTCAAATGCTCGTCGGGCCAAAGTTGGCGCCCATTTTGCGGAAATGTTGAAAATATTTTCAGAATGCTTTCAAATTAATGCATAATTGCATTAGTCACTTCATTTTGGTCGTCGCCACAGTCTCCAGCTGCAACCTGCAACTTGCAGCCAGACACTGAGACTGAGACAGAGACAGAGGGAAAGGTGGCAAGCAGTTACACGTTGCAGGCAGTTTGGCGAATTTGTTGCAATTTATTAGCGTTGCGGTTGCAAACTGGGGAATAATGCGGCATCACTCTATATATTGTAGAAGTACATATATCTATGCTTGTGTGTGTGTGTGTGTTTGTGTGTTTGTGCTTGCCTAATGTCTTGATGACAAGCGGTGGGTAAAGCTGATAAGTGGCGTTAAGTGTTATCGCCCTTGGCTGCCTCGGTGTCCTGGTTCTTGGCCCCGCCCGTGGCCCTGATCCCGGCACTTTGCCCCCTCCTTTGGGTGTGACTGCGAGTTGCAAATTTATGGCATTCGGGGAATGTCTTCGAATTGTGCTGCGTGTTCTGCATTTGCGAACCTAAATATTATTACGCATTCTACGTGGAATTGCCTAATATTTAAGTATTTTGCCAGGCAGCTAAAAAATACGAGTGCTCACATATCAAAATGTAAATTGATCCCTTTAACTATTGCAAAATGACTTTCAGATTATACCGCTAAATTCGTTTAATTGTGTGTGGTGAATTCTCAGTACATGTCACTAAATTATATGTGTGATATATAATATTAATATTAATTAAATTTAAATATTTGACAATAGTGGGACAGGACTTGAACCTTTTTTACTTTATAATTTAATACTTCAAATTCCTTTCACTACGATTTGACAATTTTGTCATCATTATTAAAGAAGTTTAAACTGTATTTATTTATGTTGATATTGACTAATCATTTCATAGCCAAAATACTCCATTGATCGAAAATAAAATCGTGTAGTGTTTAATTTAATAACAGAGAATAATTGTGGTTTGAAGCAGCCAAGCGAAAATGTTGCGCACTTATTTAAGCATAAAATCAGTTGATTTATTGCATAAGCTAACTTGATTCTAATGGCAATAATTAATATTTATTTATTTAGTCATTACATAATTGTGTTTGCCTATATCAAATTTGTGCAATTTATTGTTATGCAATTTAATGTATTACTTTCGTAATATTGCAATTAAAATTCAACTCGTGACACAGATTTATTAATTAATGCACATAAATTTATGGGAATTATTTTAATTGCCACGACTTTTTAACACTCAGTTGCAATTTTCTTGCAGTGTATTTGTCACGAACTTATTTTATTGTTATAACTCTTCAACTCACAGAAGTTTCTCGTTATTTTCTTGCAGTGCATTTGTCACGCTTTCAAGTCAAGTCTCTCTCAATCAGTTTCTCTTTCGATTTGCATTTGCCGGCCTTGCAGCGCTCTCTCACACGCTTGCATTTCCCTGTGGCCCTTTCGCTCTCTCTCCCACTCTTGCTCGCTCTCTCTCTCTCTTTCTCTGGCTGTGGTTGTCACTCTCAATTGGCGCCTCGAGGGTAGCTTTTGGGTGACGGGCAGCTAAACAACTGACATAAAGTGCGTGTGGTTACATTTATACACCCGTTTATTTCCTCGTCTCTCTCTCTCTCCTTCTCCTTTTCCCCGCTGCTGCTCAGCGTGACGTGACCCCTGTGCAGGGGGAATGATAAAGGGGGGGAGCTGAGAAGGGGATTCTATCAAAACAAATGCTGTCAGCTGCTGGCTGTGAGTGAATTTTTGTTACATTTGGCACGCAAACTGCAATCGCGAGACTTTCGACTGTTTGTCTGCCTTCGATTTTTACAATTTATCACACACACACACACACAGACACACACACACACACGCACACTGAGACAACATTGATTTTTATTTGCTTACATATGAAAAACTAACAATTTGAACACTTTTTTTGTTTTATTGCGAATTTCCTTCGTTTCCTTTGCTTTTTTCGCTTTGCTTTCTATTGCTTCTTTTAGGCGCATTCGAAGACTTTTCCACGTTGATTTTGTTGTTGTTAAATGCACTTTTGGTGTTTATTAATGTTGTTTCGGTTTTAGTTTATAGCAAAAATATAATTTATTATTTAGTTATTAGTTAGCTACGTTTCAATCTATATCTATTTTGGTTTCTTTTTCTATTTGTTTGTTAATTAAATAACGCGACGCGACGCGTTTCGTTTGGTTTCGTTTGTTTCACACACTGAAGCAGCCGAATTCAGCCCGTTTGCACTTACTCTTCTCTCTCCTTTCCGCTCTCTTGTCTTGTCTCTGTTTTTGACTCGTTTTCGCTTTGCGTTTGTTGTTGTTTTTCTTTTTCTCTCGTCGCCTTGCCTTCATTCTGGCTTGGATGAAGTAACTTTTCCATTGTCGCGCATTTCCGTGTTTTGCTACCCTTTTGCTTCCTTGTCGCAGTTTCGCAACGCGCTCTCTCTCTCTCTCTCTCTCTCTCTCTCTCAGTCTCTTCTGGGGGTTGCTCAAGCTGACGAGCGTGTTGATTGAGAGCGCGAGCTTTGCGCAAGCGTCGAACTTTGTTCTGTTTACAGTTTGAATTTGTGAATACCGTTAGTTAAAGCAGCGCCTACAGGACTCCAATTGTTTGAATTTACCCAGACTTGGGGGAATCGTAGATGAAGTTGAAATTAATTTAGTTCTCCAGCACGTGCCTTGGCAAATTGTATTCTTTGTTCTTTAAAAATATGCTACGCTTTCTCTTTTATCATCTATATTTATTACCATTGTTAGTATCGATAATTTGGTATATTACTTAACAAATTTGTATACTTTTTAATATGTGAATAATATAATTTAGATAATTAAGCTAATGTTTTACAATAATAATAAAAAATATTAAAATAGATCCCATGGAATTATAATAGTTAGACTTCAAGTTCTTTAGCAAGTTATTTGGCAATGTATTTCAAAAATATAGATAATTTGATTTCTTATAAAGAAAGATATATTTTATACTAACTGCAGAAAAAAATAAATTTATTTGTAGTGAAGTTTTCTTAAATAATCAAAAGTTAAATTTATCTTATAGGTATTTTTGAACATAGAATAAAATATTGTTTCTAATAGATCATCAATAGTTACTATAATCGTTGGCATATAAAATTTGCACTATATTTAAAAAAAAATAAAATTACCACAATTTTGAACAATATTTTTTAATAAGAAATTAAAGCCAATAAAGCTTAAATTGATGATTTAATAAGAAATTAAAGCCAATAAAGCTTAAATTGAACAATATATAATCTAAATTTATGTAGTTTGTTCTAAAAACGTTTCTTTTACAGAATTTGGGCTTTAAATTTCCTTTATTTAAAATCTCATCAACTCATTTTAATTTAAAAAAAAAGGATACATAATTCTGAGAAGCCTTTTAATAGAACATTTAAAACAATCTTGCTATTCTGTCTGCATTTGCATTCCCTTTCAAAGGAAACCATTCATTATTTCTTTTGTCAATGCCCCCCAACTTAATTTTGCCTTTGTTTAGTTCATGTAACGACTTGGTTACTGAGGCAACTCCTTGACTATGTTTGATATTAACCACAATGCTCAATCCTTAGCACTTCAAAGTGCTTGCTTGCGTTGTTGGCATTCGATTTTAAGCTCTGAACCCACAATAATTTAAAGATAATATTATTGTTAAGGCAAATAATCAACCGCTGTGTGGTTGATTAATGCCATATTCGAAATTACCATACTAAGGCCTTTGACTTAACTGCCTTGAGGTTAATTTTAGCGTAACTTTTGTTTGCCTTCACACATGCATACTCACCCACACACCCATACACACACACACACACACGCACAGCATATTTTATGGGAAGGCTGCGCGAACTTTCACTTTGATAAGAGGACAACGCAGCACTTTCATTTCAATAGATAACATAAATTTCTATTAGCTCCACATGCCGTTGAATGTATTGAAATTAATTTAATACTCCCTCTCTCTCACTCTGTCTCTCTCTCTCTCTGTCTCTTACTTGCTGTGACATGTGCGGTGAGTCTGTCGTCACCC
The DNA here is from genome assembly GCA_963583835.1 of Drosophila immigrans. Classification (NCBI taxonomy): domain Eukaryota; kingdom Metazoa; phylum Arthropoda; class Insecta; order Diptera; family Drosophilidae; genus Drosophila; species Drosophila immigrans. The sequence goes on from OY757143.1 coordinate 34,685,975, forward strand.
TGTACATATGTCAGTTTTTGTTGCTTCCGGTCGCCGGCAAACCGCACACAAAAGACAAAGACAGAAGAATTTGGTGTATGATTGCCGCAAAAACCGAGCTGACATTAAGCCCCACATTCAAAAGGAAAGCCAAAACGCATATTTAGTCATATATACATATATACATATATATATAGTCGGCAACCGATACCCCTTTTCCTCTTATTTGAGTTTGTGTGTGTGAAAATATTCTCGCAACTTGCATGTCATTTATATGGATTATACATGAGGAATCATTAATTTTTGCTTTTTTTTTGTTGTCCTTTGGCTTGTTGTCATCGCATTTGACTTCTTGACGCTATAGAAATTTGCATAAAATTGTTTTTGTTTTTGTTTTTACTATTGGGGTTGCTCTCGAATTAGTGGAAAAGGGGGGCGCAGGAGGTTGGCATATGAAAATTAATAAGAAAAGACAACGCTGCCTTGGAATGTCTGTTTGTGTTTTGATAAGAAGTCTCCTTCTCCACCTCCTCTGTCTTCCGTTTCATCCAGCTGCTGCTTAAGATTACGATTATTATGATGCTCTCGTTGTTGATGAGTTCGTATATATTTATTTTTAGCCAACTTAAAAGTCTTTGGCATAGGCAAAAAGCCCTTGAGAGTGAGCATAACCATGCGAGCAAACGTTAATTCTTTTAAGCATATCTCATTGTCAAGCTTTGGCTAAAAGTGGAAACAGTGAGAAGCTCCTTCATACGTTGCTGAGGTCACATTAGTGGAGTTCTCAACGAGCTTATTAAGTGGTGTTCTATGTTGTTATGCTATAAGTAGCGCAGTCAGCAAAGTTCTAATTAGGTTGCCTTGTTTTTCCCTGTTGCTTCCAATAAAAATAGCCTAATTGATCCCCAGTTACCATGGAGAGCTCTAACTTAAAAGTTAATCTTACAAATTATATAGATATGGTTGCAAGGATTGGTTTAAATGTATTCTATTGAAATCAGAAGAAAGAATTAAATACACAAAATATAAAATTAAACATTTAATTTATTTATAAAAATTCCGTAAACTAAATTAAAATGTTGTACTTAGTAATTTAATTTCACAATTAGAGTTTTACAAATTGTTAATGCGTAGCTTGTCTGTGAAGTTTGATATTAAGTTAACATAATTATTTTATGTCTATTAAAATATGTGTAGTTTCTTAATATGTACATAATTAGTAATATGGTATTATTATCGTATTATCTTTGACAATAAGTCTACCAATCTTGCATCATTTTCGGAAAATATAAAATAAGTCATCTGTCGGCTAAACTGGCACTTAAGTAAAGTGTCTGAACAGCTTAGTTTTTAGTGGATTTTAAAAGGTGACCCACTTGCGCTGGAGCTTCCTTGGTCTGTCTATATGCATAATGTCATGTAGAAGTGCTTTATGGCCAACAGGCAGCAGCGTATTGTGTTTAGAGCACGACGGCGTACTTCCTCATCTGGTAATTGCAATATTATGTTTTGCCCAAAGGGGCGCTGCGAAACTGAAAATGAAACTGAAAACAGCGCAAAAAAATACTGAATAGGCGAATAACTGAATAACAGAAAAAGTGCAAAACTAAAAAACTAGGAAAACGGGTTAATAATGCCATAAAATAGTAAAGACGACACTTTCGTGACTGGCCCATGCCGACGGCAGCAACTGAGCCAAGTTTGTTTGCTCTCAACTGTCGGCTGGTTGGCTGCTCGGTCGTCAGCAGGTCGCTTGTTTGGGGGTTTGTTTGTTCGACTGTCGCTCTGTCTGTCTGTCTGTCTGTCTGACAGTCTGTCGCGGAAAGTGAAAGGCAGACAATGCACAAATGCATGCGAGTGTGTTTGCAAAGACTAGTTGCATCCACAGAGAGGGGCACAACAAAGGCCAAAGCATGTCGTGGCATTAATGTTATCACCAGTTAGCTTGTTGCAACACAGCTCGATACAGGTTCATTGACACACTGCATGCTAATAAATTCGTCACAAATACATTTGTGAGCAGCAATTAAATGCAAGCCACGTGCAATTAGCCCACAAATACCCTGCCCCTTCCACCTTCACCCTTTCCATCCGCATTGCTTTCGGTTATGTTTGCCATTCTCCTCAAGTGATGATTGTTTACGGCGCGCATCAATCAGAAAAATGCAATTGGAAAACGCATTGCATTGCATTTTCCGCTTCTGAAGATTTTCCGTGTCATTCACTTGTCGCATCACCAGATTGTTATTTAATGATGTGAAAAGCACTCGCACTCGTACTTGCACTCACACATTCATGCAATTGCACTCACGCTCACAATCACATTCATATTTACACTCGCACTTTCTGCTGGTTTTCGTGTCGTTGACGTTGAACGTGAAAAATAATTGCATTGTAATAGCTTAATTGGTATTTATGGTCTGGACATTGTATATCCCATATAATTACGCGTACGTGAGACGCCCCATTCGAATGCGGGCAATAATCGTATTTGCACAAAAACTTACAGCGCTAACGAGCGTCGTTAATGTGCATACCCTGTAAATGTAGAGTGCATTTTATGGGGTAACATAATTTACTGCTACTCACTGAAGCTGGTAATAATAGTTTAGTGCTCGCAATTACGAGAAATATGAAAATGAATATTTAATATATAATTTTCAAGGAAAATACTATTATCTTTCAAAGCAATAACGTATAATAATATTCGTTGATATTTCAATAATTAGTTTATAGCCGAAAGCCTTAACAGTCAGTTCTGCAGTTAAGTTAGTCGTAATTTTAATTATAACTAACTATTATAAATAAATAAAATTATCCGTCTACTTAAAAACTCAAAATCAATTACCAAATTAATTATATTGCATTATTATACTTTCATATTGACTCCCTTGTAATTAATAATTTTTTTGTAATGATATTGAAAAAAGGAGCGTAAGAAGTTTCCTTTATAACATTTATAGTTATTTGATAACAATATATATGACACATATATTTGACTTGAAAAATTAATAACTACTTCAGAAATCTATATAGGCTTATCATTTTGTCCTTAGGTTGCAATAGTCTACTTAGCAATCAAAATATCAATCATAAGTTTAATGCGATAACTACCAAATTACAGAGTATATTTCCAGCGCGCAATTTATCGCTTTATTAACATTAACAATACGCAATGCAGTGGCATTCGATTTTGATTATTAACGGGGAATGCCATTGCTGTTGAACTGTGATTGAATGAAAAATCATAAATGTATTTATGTCACCAACAGGAAAATGAGTAGAGAAACGCAGCCAAAGGCTGACAAGGTGTAAAAAGAGCGGGATTAAAGGATGAAATCGCCGGCTTACGTACAAAAGAAAGTAAAAATGTAAAGAAAATGAAAATAATAAAAAATGGAAAGGGTTTTCTTTAATAAAATGAAAAGCTATAAGCTTCTTTCTTAGCCTAAGATTGAAAGCCAGCTTAAATATTTCAATATCTTGAAAGCTTTTAATTAAAGAGTTCTTCGTGATGTTGCAAGTGAATAATATTATAAATAGCATAAAGTACTTTTGGCTTTTAGCTTTTAGTTGCTCTTTAAACGGTGTAAATTATTGTGATAAATATTGACAATAAATGAGGTATGATGGTGACCGCAGCTGCCGTAATATTTGTTATAAACATTTTTGAAATATATTTTATGCGATATTGCGCTTGTAGTTGGCATTGCAATTTGTCGTCATTAAAATGAGTTGGCCAAGCACTTAGTGAACTTTGGTGCTATCTATTGTTGGCTTATGGCGATGGCGATGGAGGAGGAGGTGGCTCAGGTGGTTTGGCTTTGCATTGTTGGCCTTGGCTCGTTAGCATGGCTAACGGTCACCCAACGATGGCGATGGCGATGGCGATGTCGAAGGCGATGTGGATGCTATATTATAAATATGCTCGTACATAATGGCAAAGTGCAGAATATTGCACATAATAATTTACAAGCAGACGCGAATTGATTTATGACAAGTCACGTAGTTTGCTTGGCAACGTTGCGCTGCACAAAGTACCCCAAGAGGAACAGAGAGAGAGGGAAAGAGACTGTGCATCGCGTGTTGCAGGCAACAGCCCATTAAAGTCATTTGGTGCCCCTTAATTTGTGTATGCTTCGAGTTGGAGTTAAACAAGCAAAAGAGGATGCAGGCAAGGACGAGACGAGATAACTGAAAGTAATCAGCAGCAGCCTTTGACTAGATGACTGCGCAGGCTGGAGGCGATACTGGAGGTCCATCCATTAGCATAATCGATGGCACTTTGTTTGCTTCGGCTGCACTTTTACAACAACTACAAAGGCCAGATTTAACCAGTTGCCATTCTATCTTGCTCTCTCTCTCTCTCTCTCTCTCTCTCTGTCTCTTGTTATCCTTGTTGTTGTCGTTGTCGTTGTTATTGCTATTGGTTCGTTTCTGCTCATTGTTGTTCGGGGCATACAAAAGCATATTGCCCACCGCCATCTTCTGCCCCAAGTAAACGAATTAATTAAGCATGTCACGAGCGTGAAATTCAAACAAAAGATTGTTTGTTCGCACAAAAGACAGAGAGAGAGAGAGAGAGAGAGAGAGAGAGAGAGAAGGAGAGTGGGAAATCATACTTGGCAGTCGCCACTGTTCCCTGAACGCAGAGCATAACAAATGCAAACTGCAAATTTAATTAAATTACATTTCCACCCAACTCTTCCGACACTTTTTCGTTTAACAGCAGTCTACAGCTGGCTGTGGACTATATAAGGTAGGACTCGCAGGTGCCCGAGTCGAGTTAATATAACAATTAAGTTCCACTAAAGTTCGGCTTTAATTGTTACTTATTTGAGAACAAGATGCATTTTCGTCAAGTGCAACACGTTAATTAGCTGTGCCGCAAGTTTTCCCATTTTCTAATTACGTTTTTTTTTGGCTGCTGCTGAGAATTTGCACTGAGTTGAAAACACCTGGAGAATTGGAGAATTGCGCATTTTTTGAGTTTCGCAAAACGAACATTTATTACTTTTTTGTTTGTGAGATGGGTTAACAGTTTTACAAATATTTTTGCAGAAGAAAAAATCAATTATTTCCAATGGTCAATAAACATTATAATTATAATAAATTATTATTGCAAATTATTAAAAATTAAATTGAAGAAATTCTTAAAAAATTTATTTTAAATGTTATAAAAATATACAAAAATATATAATTATTCAGGCAAATCATAAATTGATATGGTATTTAATTTAGTAAACTTTTGTAAATTATGAGGATAAATATGTAATACTTTTATTACATGTTGTACATTTTATTGCCAGCTAAATGTACTCGTATAGTTCTTAGTTTCAATTCAATTATTTCTCACTTTCAAAAATAATAACATTTTTATCTGCCAGCATATTTTAGAATTATTTAGAATTAATATACAAGTACTGCACTTTTTTTTGTGGGAACTAAAAATACTTGTGAATTTCAAATTGCCATTTAAAAATAGAAAACAAATTCAAATAGAAAATGTTAGCTTGTTTTTAATAACTGCTAACTTTCAACAATGAAATGACAACGTACATCAGTTCGTTTCTTTTGTTAGACACATTTGCATATCATACTTTTGGAATGTGTCATCAATTTATTTGCCAGCTGGAAGTCCTTGTGTAGTTCTTTCAACTTTTTGGGGCAGCATTTAAACTGAAACAAGTTTTGCTTAATTAACATATCTGAAGCAGAAAATGCATAATCATGGCCATTATCCAGGCACATCGCTCAACTTGCGCCAACTTTGTCAAATTGGTCAGCCTGGTCAGCAGTTTCACGCTCAACGTTGACCTTCTGCACCCCTCGTTACCCCTTCCCCTCTGCTTTCCCTCATAAACTGCTGCTGCTGCTGCTGTCATGTCTCTCTGCTGGTGACTGCGACTGTTGCCAGTTGCTATGCAAATTTCATTTGGTTGCCTGCATTGAAGCGCGTTGCCTGGCAACAGCTCCCCAGACCCTAAACCGCCCTCAAGCCTCTCGTCGTCGCACTCCCACGACCCCTTTTCGCAAACGCTTCTAATCCCCACAGAAACTAGCATGAAATGAAGCGCCCTTGTGCATGGGGCAGCTGTCATATTGGGCTTACATGACAACGACACAAATTTTAACTAAATTAATAACACATAATTTAAATATTTTTGGCGTACAGCAAACTAGAGACGTCTGCACTGTCAGCTGCATTAACACCCAGCACAAACACACACTCAACACAACACAACACACACACAGCTGGCATCCACATGTAAAGCCAAAATATTGAAGCCAAACTGTAAACAGACTGACATATCTCTGACATGGGCTATTTGTTATTTCAGCATTACAATTTCACGCATTCCCGGCTCTCGTTCTCTCCAAAATTATCACATGTAAATTCAACATCAACAGCAAATTCGAAATTTTGATTAAACAAATATTTTGCAAGCCCATTTTAAAGATAGAGCGAGTTGGTATTTGAACTAGAGCGAGATGGGGAAATGCACAATTTTTGATTATATATTATGGACTAAAAGTTGTCATATATTTATTTAAATTTATTTGGGAGAAATACTTGGAAATTCTAAAATAATTTTGCAGCATTTGCTAAAGGAAAACTCATTTATTAAATATTAGAAATCAGTGTATTGACTCTGAATTACTCTGTACTAAAATTATATTAATATTTTCTACTAAATTATTTTAATATAAATGTTGTTTTTAGTGCTGACTACTTTGTGTAGAAGTGCATTAAAATTGTTCTTTAGAAAGTACAAAAAAATTAATATTGTTCTCTATATTAAAATAGAAGTCCACGCATTCAGATAAAGAACTTATGTATTTAAGATGCGCTTGTGCCAAATGAAATCCAACCTGAATTGTAGCATTCTAATATTTATACACGCATAAATACAACATTATTTGCCTTAATTTAAAGCGACCCTCTTTATTATATTTTGTATGCACAGGGTATATTAATATCAATTATAAATAAACTTCCGGCCAAAGGAAATTTACATTTTATTGCCACGAAATTCGCAACAATTTTCATATCTGTGCATATCCTGTTCAATTTTCAAGGCTTTGTGCAGGCTTTAGAATGAAATTTATGAAAATAATTTCCATATGTAAAATAATCTTAAAGGTAAAAAGGTCACAATGGACTTACAACGAGCACAGACCGCACACACACACACATTTATATATGTATATGGAATGCTGTTACATAAATTGTGGTCACTTGTGCCTCTTGCTGGGGCAACAAACGTGCAACGTACACGTGACCAGCGGCTGCCTCTAATAATAAACGGCACAACATTGCAAGGATAATGGCAATGAGTACCGTCGAGTCCAGCCCCAAAGACTATTTACTTGAATAGATTGGAATGTGCCCCTCGCTCCCTACTGACTCTTGCCCCTCGCCGTCTTGCCTCACATGTATAAAGGGACTCGACACATTCCCAGCTGACCACTTTCATTTTTCCCCAGCTTTGAACTGAGCTGCTTTTCCACGCTGGACTCATTTCATTTTCAGTGTTCGCTTTACTCATTATCCTGTCAGGGACTTTGCTTGACGCTAAATTGCGTTTTTGCCTTTTCAGCTGCTAGTTTAGGGGCATTTGTAAGTGTAGTGCAATTGTGGTAAAGTGGACAGCGCTCCATCAACGAGGCGGCAGCGCTTTATTTGCATATTGACTATGCTGGAGTTTCACGAATATGTTCAACGGAATACCACACACAATGGATACCACAAAGAATGAGTGCACTTCATGGTTTTTTCTCTCGACCGTCTAATTGAAACTATAAGTTACAGATCTGCCAAAGTTGCTGATGAATAGATTTGAAGAGTGAATTTGGAATCCAATTTAAAATGCTAGGATTGGTCATAACCTTCACTAGCTTCTAACAGAGGGTTTGGTTTATTGAATATTGAAATAATTATTTTATAATGTTTGTAATTTATATTAAAATATTTTAATAGTGAAATCAATTTAATCATCCAAAATTGATTTTAACAAACAAATAATAATCATAAAATAATATTAGTCTCCAATAGTGAATGCATTTAATACTTCTTACATCTCACATACAAGCAGAAATGGTAGAAATAGATAAATTAGTGATCTAAATTTAATAGTAAAGAATGCAATTATTGTAGTAAAAAAAATTTGATTTAATTAGTTGAAATAGTGCAGTTATTTATAAGCTTCAGCTTGTCTATAAATATATAATAATAATAATCAAACTGACACTAACTTATGCAGCTCACTGTCGATTGCAATTATACATGCGAAAATTGGATTATTTTAAAATTGTGTGCGTTGTAAATCCAATTGCAATGTCTAACTGAAGCCGCCAAAGTGCTGCGTTCTGGTAGTTAATTGCATGACTGTAATTAAAATCGAACTTTGAGCTCTCCCAATTGGCCGTTATCAATGCGCAAACCATTTAAGTCGGATAATCAAATTTGTCGTGCTGAACTGATGCCGTTGATGCTTTTGCAAGTTGAAGTGAAATGCGATTTAAATAACTCGAGTGCGCTCGAGAGTTTAATTGATTTGATAAGGAGTGACAACTGGTTTAAAACTGGCAAATTTAAAGTCTGTTGACATTATAAAAAGCGATGAGATATCGACACCGCAAATAAAGGACAACCAGAGAGTGCTCTTGTGCTGTGAACTGGCCTCTGGCCAAGAGCAGGGATTTGCACAGATGACTTGCCTGCTTGCTGGATGCACACGTTGATTTCTCTCACACGGATTGACAATTGAAATACGAGCCAAGTCAAATACGCTGGCAGACCGACATATCAGACGCTGTGCGCGTGTGTGTGTGTGTGCTCGTGTGTGTACATATGGATGTGGCAGCCACAAAGAGATAGGCAAGGACATCGTCGCATAAATTCTCTCGCTCTCACTGCAAACAGACAGAGGAGGGCAAAAACAAACAAACGGCGCAAACAAATAAAATGCCAAGCACTAAGCGACGCCGCAAATAAGGTTCAAGGACAGAAGAGGCTGCTCCCCCCCCCCCCCCCCCCCGGCAAACGTCTTGGAAATTCAGTTTAAGCTCTGCATTTGCCACATGCACAAATTGTGGTCAACACTTGCCGAGAAATGTGTGTTTGCGTTGTCTTGTGCTACTCATGTTACAAAATTCATTTAAATGAAGTGATGCCTCAGACGTTGGTCAGCGCAGGACCATCACTCAAGCTCGGCGTCTCTCGTAACCGTTGTTGTTAGCAGTTAAAGTCACGTATACGGCACGTTGAACACGCCATCCATATGGCGCAGCTGTTTTACCAAACAATTTTCGACACAATTTATGGCAACCAATTGACATAACTAACAAAAAGTTGTGTTTACCGCAGTCATTTTGGCTTCAAAACGCTTTCGCCGCATTTTCACCAACTTCTCCGTAGCATACTTATCGGGGGAGTATGCGAAAAAGGGACTAAATATTGAATTGAAGCAATGAAACTGAATGCTGTCCATAAAATATGGAATCGCAAAAATCAAGAATGCTGCCCTGGAGTGGGATGGACAATAAAATATTCCTCGTAACATCACTTACACAAGGTGGAGCGCAATCCTCGTAGAGTATTAAAAATACTATTGTGCCCGACTTTATTAAAAAACGAATTTACACAAAAGCAATATTGGGAACAGCATCCGCTGGCAAATAAGCTTGTTTGACTAGCGCTTAATGTGTAATCAAACGTGGCATTTTTCGGTACTGTCACGCAATTCAGCATTCAAATGCTGCGCATAAATAAGGCAATAAATCAGTGAAATATAATACATCACCTGGCAGAGCTGAGGAGAGCATTCGACCGACCAGGTGGTCCAGAGCGACCTCGGTGTTTTGGTCCGCTTGATCCCCATGAAATGTCTTGGTGCGTCTGAGGGATAAATGGAAGAAGAGTCTCAGATTTTATGCTGGATGGCGTTCAACATTTCCATGGAGCCCCATAAATTATGCGTGTTTTTCGGTTGTAAGTCATAAGAAAAATGACATATTTTCTCGGTCTCATTTCTCGCTCACAGTTCTTGCTTTTGGGCGGCATGCCAGTCGATGCCACGGCCAGACTTAGGCCAAAGGCCAAACATTTTTGCTATGTGGGTTGCCCTTTTTTGCAAAATGAGAGACGCACAGACGGAGACGGAGACGAAGAGATTGACACACATAATTCATTTGGCCATTCCATGAGCATACTCGGTATTTATGAAATGCGTCGTAGTCGCCATCGTCATCGCCATCGCAGTCGCAGTTGTAGTTGTATTTGCGTTCGCCTTTGTGTCCGGGCAACGACAAAATTAATTAAACTTCAATTTGGCTTGTCAAAAGCTGATTAAATACGATTCGTTGTATTTGCTCTATTAAATAAATAACACAAAGCAAAACTTTGTTCTACAAGTTGTCATTTCGCTATATGACATTATCATGGCAACAATTGTTGGCCAACTTGAAGGGTAATTGAAGTCGAAATAGACTTGTAATTAACAAAAGATACTATTATGGTTGCCAAAATACAAAAGACAAAAGACTGATTGCATGACTGACTGAGTGATTGCTCAATAAAGTGCTTAGCATTTGACAACTGGCAACTTGTTCAGTTCACCGTTCATCACAAAAAGTCTCTAGAAAATGACAGATTTGATAACAGACAACACAAATCGATTTACATTTATATCGAAAGCTCTATCCTTAAACCGGAAAAGGAACATAATAAATTGGCTTACATGCATTTGCTTTAAATAAAAATATTACGATGATTTGTGGCCACGTTTTTTGTGCTGCTGCTTTAAAAATATGCAAAAAATGCATTGCCTTATCAGTTTGAAATATTTCAGCTTTTATCCAATTTCTTTTTGGTTTCCGCTCGGCTGCGTTGCACATATTTATTGCCACTTATTTGCAGCTGAAAAATGCAACAGTTTTAATGCAAAAACACACCTTAAAAATGGCACAAAAACGCCAACGGCCATTGCTCTGATCCACTCAAAGACAAAAACACACACACACACACATTTACAATAAACACACCATGGCACACACTACAGAACACACACACACATACTGTTTACGAACTGTTTTCTTTTTTAACGTACAAAAAAAGAGAAGCTAAAAATGTTAGCATTTTGTTCCACCAAAGTTTGTTTGCGCTTGAGATAACCGTTTTGTTTACTTTACGATACTCTCTAGTTTCCAACTGAAAGGGTAGTTTGTTACCCTAGCTTTTCCATTTATAAAATAAAGTCGATTTATTTCAATATTTTCTGCAGTTCATGCAGATTATTGTATTGCTTAGAAGACTTTAACTTATTTAAAACAAATGTAATTTATTTTTCCTTTGCTGGGTATCAACCTGTCATTCTTTTCGATTTTTTTCGTATTATTCTACTGTGTATTGCTTTCAGCTACAGTTTCTCAGATGCTGTTAGGTCTCACTATTTTTTTATCATATGATGTTTTAGTTAACATATGTGTGTTTTTGTCATGTGGACATGGGTTAAACGGACTGAATGCTGCTGGAATGGGAATGGGTATGGGAATGGGACGTGGCGCCGAGAGTTTACACAGGATTTATTGTTTTCTATGTGCATTTTAAGCACAGCAAAATCATTTTCAACAAAATGAGAAGAAACCTCTAAACCTGCTACTCGAATGGACGGACACACACAAACACATGTACATCAGCAAATAGGCACTCACACACTCAAACACATGCCAAACACGCACCATCCCATCAGCTGTTCGCTCCTCAGCTCCTCAGTCCTGTCAGTATGTGGCCATTTATCCTTATTTCGGTCGAAAAGCACTCGAATATGAGCACAGAAAAAAACCAAAGGAAGTTTTTGAAAGAGCAGCTCGATTGACTTTAAGATACTATAGAAGATATTTAAATAAAATCAATTTCTCAAAATTTTTACTTAGATTTTCATGTTTTAGCAACAGAATCGGCTTTTATTATTTGATTTAGCAATTTACTTAATTTATTTATTATTGTAATGAATGAAATTTTATAGAGTAAAAAATTAATCGTATCATTATTCATTATTAATTTCGTTTAGCTCTTCAAAACTTTAGCAACAAATTCAATTCAAAGAACTTTAACTATTTTCCACTGATCATAAATTTTGATCAAACACGTATTGCTTAAGGTTTAAGATTGTTTTTACCTTTTTAAATTTCTAAATTTTATCAACCAACTTTTGTTATTGGACACTTCACTTATTTTCAATAGATCAGCAATTTACATACAAATTTATAAGAATCTGGAGTTTATGGATATTTTAAATACTACTTTTGGCTTAAAGAATTTAGGGATTATAAATATTTTTAATACATTTCTTTGGGTTTATGAAGCGTATTTACAAAAGAGGATCGAGAATAAATACATATATTCAAAAATATGTTTTATATTATTATGTCCTATGCATTTGCAAATAATTCTATTACCTTTGAAGATTCTTCTCACCCGTAATTGGTTATAAATAAATGTTTTAAGTCTTCTGTTTTCGTTGAAAAAGAAAAATTAATTAGAATCGTAATTTCCTTCAACAACCCAACATAAAAGTACAACTTTCGCAATATCTCTGCTTGCCACATAATAATACGGGGTATCAACAATGGGTTCTTTTTCTTGGGCACGTACCTCAAAATATTCGTGGAGCCTTGGGGGCGATTCAAGTCCGATGGGCTGCTCAGAAGCGTAGACTTTACGTCTATGCGCATCATTTTTTAGTCTCATGCTTCGAGAAGCGCAAGAATATTAAAAATTTGTGAAACGTTGCCGAAAAACTTTAAATTTGCTTATTATGCTTAACTTGCTGTCTGCTCTCAGTTCTCTCAGTTGTCTGTTGTCTACCTGCTGAATGCTTGGCTGCTTGCCTGCCTTTAGAGAATCGCCAGCCGTATTGCACCTTTTAGTACTTGCACCTTCGCTGCCTTCTCCTGCAACTGGCTGCTGTTTGCTCGCCTGCTCTCTGGGCGGCACTTGAACGCATTTGCTCACTTGCCTGGCTGCAGTATCAAATGGCAGGCAGGTGGAGGCAGGAGGCATGAGGCATGAGGCATGAGGCAGGAGGAGGCATGACCCAATTTCCCGTTTCTGCATTCGCATGTGCATGTGCATGTGAGTGTGCGTGTCCTGTCTGTTACGTTTAACGACTTTCGAGTTCAAATTGTACAAAATTTACGATGCCAAGCATTTTCACACTAGCCAAAATTGGTATTTGTTTCCTCCCCCACCCCCTCAGCCCATTATTTTTTGTTCACTTGGGTTTTTATTTGGCTGCTGCAGCTGCCACAGGCTGTCGTTAATTGAGGCGCAGAGCGACACTAAAAATGAGCAAACGCAAACATTGTGTGTGCAATTGTCTGGCATGGTTTTAATTCAATTTGGCCAACACAAACAAATGTCTAATAACAACAACAACAACAACGATTTGCTAGCATAATTAATTTTCAAATATCGTGCAACAATGATTTTCATTTGGAGATTGCTTTTTCAATGTTTTTCATGCGTTCTGCACAAGTTTATGCATTTGAATGACTTGTGAAAAGTTGAAGGAGAAAGATTATGAAAGCAGAAAATAATGGTCTAATGTTTGGGAAGCCAAGCATCAACTGCAAGGCAGTCTTAGTGAAAGGAAGGGGAATCAAAACTGACTTGGAATTAAAACTGTCTGTTAGCTCATTCTCAATTACAGGCAGAGAACATGAGAGGTCAGAGCTCAAATGCATAGCTCATGAATAGAATGAATAAATTATAATGTTTAGTAATTCATTACAATATTATTTGCTTTTATGTACTCAATAGCTATTGGATATGTTTTAGTCTGTAGCTTAGCTGTTTTCAAAATATGAAATATATATGTTAAATGTCAAATACCATAAATAAAGTGCTGCATATAGACGTTAGTGAAAAATACATTAATTCAAATTTTTTCTTAAAACATGTTTGAGTTTTTTATACCAACTTAAAAGACGTATTTTACAATTTACAATTTTAAATACCTTGTTTTTAAATAGAATAATAATAATAGTAATTATTATATACATGTTAAAATGCTAATATAAAAAATTAAATGTATTTGTTTCATCAATGTACTAATATAATTATGATGTTAACGACAATTTCGTAAAGTGTTCATCACATTAAAATCAATTGTAGTGTTCTCCTGGGCTAAAAAGAAAATTTATTATTACCAATAACTAAATAATAAAAATTAGTACTTGGCTAATATTATTTATCTTGCTCAAACTCTCTATATATTGTCGACACTATGCAGCTTGTTAACTAACTCCTCAAGAGAGACTCTAATGACGTATTTTCTTGTGCAACTGGCATGACTCTGCAGAAATGCGCAATTTTCAAGATCAACAACTCGTGAGGGCAACTCAATGCCATTGAATAAATACTCCACCTAAAGCATAATACAAGTATTATCAAAAACTTGCATTGAACCAATTGCCAGTAATTATTAGAGACTCTCTTTTGATAGCATTTGCGTTAATTGTTCCCGATGCAAAGAGCTTTTGATAAGCAAACAATAAAATGAGTTGTGAAATCAGCATCAGATTCCAGAGTTTCGCAAAGAGACAGACTTCAAGTTCATTGTGGCAATTTGTGCAGAGTTCCCCGCAGAGTCTTTTGGGCGCTGTTTTGTATTTTGTTTGCTGTCATTCCTTGGCACACTTTTGGCCAAGTCTTGCACAAGCGCGGCTCAAGGTCGCCGTACACTGAGACGTTAACGTAAATGCCAGTTTAACGTAAATCAAACAAAAGTCAACAAACTAAAATAAATAAATAGAGAAGCAGCGAGAGACGACTCGTGGAATGAATGCAACGAGTGGCAAGCGGCAGTTGCATAATTCGCTCGTGCAAACACGATTTTTACCAGCAGTAAAACACCCAACACCCCAAATGCATCATCGCGTTGCCGACACCAGCTGGTCCTCCACTTTGCCCCTGCCCCCGCCCCTGGGACGCTGTCCACTGGCCGTCTGTACGTGGTTGTATTGCATGTGCCACACGTCGTCAAATATTCGTGTGGCGCATAAATCTTTTCCACTGTGGCGCAAAATAATTTAACTCTTGTCGCGCTGAGCTTTAATATGCAATGCAAGCGAAACCAGCAACGACAGCAACATCATCTGCAACAACAACAACCGACAAACACAGCAACTTTTGTGATTCGATTGCTGCGGCGCTTCGCTCCACAATCACAACGACAGCTGAGCTGCAGAGAGCTACAACAACTTCTTTAACAATTTCCGTTTTTTCCCTATAGCATTGTTAAACCAATACCCTGTAAAATTAAGCAATTGCCCAGCTAGTTTGATTGCATAGTTGAGAGCACTTTCAGATACATTCACACACTTCTACATACATTCTAGTTGTACAGGGTAGATCCAATTCAATATAGTTGAGAGTACTTTTGCTTTGATGCTACTGATTCGACTTGACAATTAATTTGTTCTCATTCTTGAGGTGTTCATTAAACTTGCCCAGCACGAGCACAACAAAAGGAAATGTCGCAACATTGACTTTTGACTCGCAGCATGAAAAACTTTTCCCGCTTCTGTTTTCTTTCGCTCTGTTATCGATTGCTCTAAGTTTAGTAAACATTTTCTTCTTTTACTTTTCAAATTGTCTCAAATTGTTGTCAACTTGTTTTCTTTCTAGCTCGACCTAAGCACATTAAAGTACATTTATTTATTTTATTTAAATTTATTGAAGCCAAGTCTAACGAAGCGTAAAGTTTGGAAATATATTAGATTGACAATGCTTACGAAAAGTTGATGATGTATGTGTGAAGTGTCCTACAAAAAGCATATACAACTAAATGAGATACTCAAAGATTACATGGAATTGTGTCAAATCGACGCTCATCCCATAATCTCTGTTAAAAGTTGATTTTAAATAAGGAACTGTGACTACCAAATATCCTACAAAAATTTCAATGTATAATGCAAATAATGAATGTAATGAATAAATTTTAATTTGTAATTTTACTTGCTTAAAGATATTAAATATTATATTAGTAACTTATTCAATATTTACTTATTTCTTCTTCTTATTTAAAATACTAGTAATTTGATCACTTAGACTATCTATTGTAGTCTTAAAAATAAAATAAATTAATACAAAATTAATTTTACACTGAAAAATATGATAAATTATAAATTTGTCAATTATTCCTATTACACAAAAAGCGTATTTTATTCAATAATTTTCTTAGGGGGAAAATAGTTATTAGCGCTCTGAATGTCTGTCAATGTGACCAGTTACAGGGTATACCCAATCAAAGTAACACTCACTCATTATAAATCTACCTTGCTGTTAGTTACTTGCGAGAATTTTGCACTTTGTAGCCACACTCACTTCTGTCCATTTTGTTGATGTTTCCGACAGCAAAGCGGAAACTTTCAGCTTCCTCTTTCTGCTGTGGTCTTTGGCCACGACAAACTTTGAACTTTGTCAAATCCAATAAGCCCTCTGAACCTACATAAGAAATATGAAAAAAATGCGAAAACAAGCAAAATAATACAAGAACAAATTTTGGCTTTATTTCACCTATGCGCCGCACAAAATCCCTCTGAAACTAAATCCAATTGCAGCTCAATACTCGAAGTCAAACGTGCAGAGCGTACGAATTGAGTTTTGAGTAGATTTGAATACATTCGAGATCGAGTTGCAAACCGCAATTGCAATCCCATTCGCAATCGCAATCGAATTCAGATTCGCGATAATTGAATGCAATTCAATTACAGCGATGGCAACTTGCGGCATTTGTCGAGCAATTAAATAACAATTTTCGCAATCGCCAATAAAGCATTAAAATTCATTTAGGCCTTAATAATGAGGGGTGGGTGAATGACTTTCAAGTTGTTCATCGTCTGTCCCCCGTCTCTCCTTCCCTTTGGCAAAACGTGCCATGATTGATGACCAGCTCTTGTCGAGATGTTAATGCTGTCATTATGATTTTAATGAGTTACAAATGAAAGTGAATACGAGCGTGAGTATACTCAGTCATCCCATTTGCCGTGTTTGCCAATTGTTTGTTAAATGTCGTTTTTTCATCTTTGCTTCTCTTTTTCTTTTTTTTTTGACAACTATTTTGGCAATTCTCTGAGCGCGAATTGTGAATTGTGAATGGAACACGAATAACTTAACTGGCGAATATGTGTGTGGAAAGTCGTTTGCAGTAAACACGAGGAGCTTGTGAAAGAGCTATAATAATAGAGTTGTGAGCGTTGAATGGATGAGTGTGAGCCCATTAATAATTTGTTGTTATTCGAATGTGTGGCCTTTCTTTCTTGTTCGTGAAATATTAGTCGAGACGACTAAGTTGGTATTCGGCAACTAATTTCGGAATTTGCATATATACAGGTATGAATTGTGAATGAATATTTATGGGTATTTATGCACATTGCTAAATGTGCTAAATAATATTTATGTAAGCTCTTTATGGCTGCTTAATCCATTGGCTTGGCAATTAAAATTAATTTTTGAAATATTTATTCAATTATTTAATAAAATTCCACGCTAGCTTTGTTCATTGAAATCTGTGCTGCGAACAGCCAAATACCCTATAAAGAATATAAGTTTTTAATTGATTGAATCGTTTAACAAATAAAAATGTTATTCCACAATTATTATTTGTTCTATTCGATAATAAATACGAAATTTTCCGTTGACCTTAAACTCGCTGAGATCAATGACTTTCTAACACCTCAGAGTTCATTTACCTGTATAATTTATACAAGAAATCGTCATAACTATAACATCAAAACCAAATGCAGTCTGTATTTAGCATAAAATACACATTAAAATGACCCACATACAATGTAATAAACGTTATCAAGTTTCCCCAACTAACTCGACACGAAAAAGTGCTCGCGTTTTTATTGTCTTTGATTAACGCTTAAAATTGTTCTGTAGTTAAAGATTTCCATCTTCCAATTTTCGTTTTATTTCTTGGCCTTTTCTTGGCTAATTTGCTAGTAGAATCAATAAAAAATCTTTTTCAAATTCGTTAACAGCAACAGAAAGTCGACGCTGCTGGAAAACAGGTCTGAAATTGCCTGGGGGAGAGGAACAGACAGAGAGCTCTGGGTCTCTGGAACACTCTCATTCTCATTCGCATTCACATTCACATTCATAGAGGCACTCACACTCACACATTCTGAGGCTCATTCTCATTCTGGTTTTTGGGTAAATTCATTAAATATTCTACTGACTGCATACAAATTGTGCTTGGATGACTTTTTCTGTGTTTTGGTCATTTAGTTGCCAGTTTTATTGTATTTTCCAAGTCGATGAGCCACAGACAGAGGGAGAGAGATAGGGAATCGGAGAGAGTGAGAGAGAGAGAGAATGGGAGGCAGAGTGAAAAATTACATGCACACAAATTTTGATAGCTGGCCAAAAATGTTGTTCAATGTAGTTCAATTTGCTGGTGTTCTGGCTGCGCATTGAATTCGATATGCGTTTTTTTTGTTGTGAGGGTCTTTTGTTGGGTGTCGAACACGTTTTTGATTGTTGCTGCTAATTGATGCATGCAACACACTCTACGCAGCTGATTGGGCGCACCTAGCTATCGCACTCTCTCAGCTGCAACTTCAACTCCAGCTCAAGTTGGCAGCAGAGCTAATGGAGTAATTACCAGCACGTTGAAATTGTGGTTGAGCTTCACGTGAAATGGGTGAATGGGTGAATGCTTCAGCGCAGTTGTTACCCTACTCTACACTATGCTACACTATATTACACTATCCTACAGCGGCCACTCCCCACTACTGATAAAGTGAGTGGGTTAGTTGTGGTTGCAGTTGTTGCCTTTTGGACATCATAACTATGTGGGCTTTGCCAGTCATACTCTATTCAAAAGCTGAGCACATTTCTTGTGTTCGCTTGTTTGACGCAATTATTTGCGCAGTGTGTAAACAAGTTCGTTGTGCTGGGGGTAACTTGTGTTTGCATTGTTTGATTGTTTGTTTGCCGACGAATCTTTTGGCATGAGCCAAAGCGTCGAAGCGCCACAAGTAGCCGCTGGTTGTGCCCCTCTCTGTCCCTGTCCCTGTCGCTGCCCCACTCTCTTGTTAGTAGCTTTGAGCGCACGTAACGCTCGAGTAAAGCGGCGAATTATAATGCGAAACTCTTTTGGCCAGCCGGGCATATCAACAGTTGGCTGCTGGCTTTGTTAGTGCAGACAGATGGAGGGGCAAGATGAAGACGCGAGTGAGGCATGTGGCATGCGGCATTCAGCATAAAACATAACTCTTGATTTGTGTGTGTGTGTGTTTGTGTTGTTGCCAGCTATTTTGATTTCATTTTAAGCGCGTTTTATAACACCCGCAACAAAAGCGAAGACGAGAGTTGGAGTTGAAGTTGAAGTTGGAGTCGGAATTGGAATTGAGAAGCATTTGAGACGCCTTTCGCGCTACTGTCGCATTGTCTCGCATTTTGGCCATTGTCTCGCCTGGCCATATAATATCTCATCTCTTTTACAATGCGTTACCGTGTTGATATTAATAACCGTATTGCCAAATTGAGTTACTGCAGACGGCGAGATAATTCCCATTGAATTGCTTAATTAATATCAATTTGAAGCGAGTGACAACTGGATCAACACACGCTATCAATAATAGAGAAATATATTTAAATCAAAGCTAGGTAAATGACAACGAGTAAATACTCTAGTAAGAATAGGTAGCGAGTTCAAAGAGTTCAAAAAAATATAGAAAACAATAGTCATAAAGATAAAAAAAGGTTAATTAAAATGTTTCATATAGTTAGAAAAATTAAAAAAAATTTTAAAATAAATAACAAAGTTTTGAATGCTTGTGGCTAGCGGTCAAATTCATAAACTTTAGCTTGGGGTGCTAGGAAAAGTAATAAATGAAAATATAATAAAGATTAAATTTAGTGTGTTTGAAAGTGTTATATTTAAAAACAATATTTAGAATATGTTGGTATTAATTGTTTAACCAAAATTTTTCTTTTTTTATTTAATTAAATTTCTTAGTTGCTAATATTTTCTTTTTCTGTTGCTCTTTTGCAGCATCTACGACATGACAAAGTGCAAGCATCCACGGTGAGTGTATTGCAATGAGCAATGATATTTTATGTATATGTATTCATGGTCATCGTACGGTTTGTTACCATAATAATGGAAAATGTTTGAATAATTGATTTTCCCCATATCGTTTGTTGAATGAATACAAAAAAGAAAAAAAAAAACTGTGTTTTTATGCATCTTTCTCTCGTTTTTGTGGTCAACATCGCGATTATTCTAGTTACGCTTATTTCTCTTTTTTTCTATTTACCGCAATTATTTTTAATTTATTTAATTTGTCATATTTTGCGCGACTAGTTGGAAAATTACAGTTGATTGAATCGTCTCGGCATTCAGACGAGTGTTAATGAGCCAAGTGTGAGTGCATGAGTGTGCGGCGCTTGATAGATTTGAATGGCCTTTTCATTGTCAGTTGGCTGTGCAGCAACCCTTGACCATTTAATGACCCTTCCTGGTTTACAGCCTATTCTCAAAGTATTGCCCTGACCCAAAGAGTTTGCCAATATACCATAAAACGGAGGAACTAACAACAGCGCGCAACGGCTAAAAGTGTTTCATTTAAGGTGCACTGCATTGTTCCCTAACCTTATTCTTAATTGCATGCAACGGGCAACGTGCAGTTAGTTTTGTTGCTGCTTTTACTGCAATTGTTATTGTTGCTAGCCTAGGCGACAGCACATCAATTCTTATACGCTAGCTGGCGCGTGCAGCTTGTCAGTGCGTATAAGAGTCAAGTTCGAGTTGCATTGCGCTGCGTTGCTTTGGCGCAACGTGTTCGATGTTGTCTGTGGCTTGTTGCGACTGCGGGTTGTAAGCAAGTTTGATGCAAGCTTTGATATGCCGAGATTTCCATATCGAAATTAAGTATACGTTTCAGGAGTTCCATCAACATGCAACTAAATATTATTCTATACTTTATTTACGTTGTATAGTCTTTAATTCAAAATGTACAACTACATATGTATTTGCCTGTTATATTACCATATATGGTATAGTTTTCATAGTTCTTATTACTTTGATTAGCATTTTAATCTCGAAATTATTTATTAAAGTGAAATATATTGAGATTAACACGAAGTTAATTCCTATTTATTACCTTTAACTGCTTTACACTTTCTTCGCATAATAATAATATTTAATTATTTTTGGTATTAACTCAACCAATGTTCTTTCGTAAATTTAATATACAAGTTTAATTAGATTTTTGCACGGCAACTTGCTTAAAGCAGGAGCATGACACACATTCCTTTTCATGCCAAAAACACAATTATTGCACAGCATGAGGTTAACAGTTTAAACTAATAATTTGTTTTAATTTGTTTCTCGACTGCATTTCACACTCACTTAACCGATTGCACACCGTGCACCATGATTAGTGGACCAAGCTTAACTCAAGCGAGCCACTCTAGAAAGGCGGCGTAGTGAAAGGTTGAGTTGAGTCGAGGTGCTAAGAAGAGGTTGCAGCAATAGAAATAGCAATAGCAATAGCAATAGAGATGGCGATGGCGATGGCTAACGATGCTGCTGCCGAGCTGCCACCAAATGAAGCAAGCTCAAAAGGTGCATACATCAGCAGGCAAAGCTTTAGTGGCAGAGACAGAGTGAGATGATGCCAAGAAAGGGCCACAGACAATAAGGAAAATGTACAACTCACTGCGCTCGACGAAGATGCAGCTGCAACGATTGCAACTACCATTATATACACACATATATATGCATGTGTATGTGTGGGTGTGTGTGTGTGTGTTGGTGCATGCAACATCGTTTATGGAACAAACGTTTCGAATAATTAAAATCCCTGCAATGCAATGCGATTGCGAGGAGAAGCGAAACCAACTAATTGGTTTTGCATGAACTCGTCGAGTGGGGCATGCCGCAGGAAATGTGAAATGTGTGACGGGGGGGAGAGCGCATACATACATACATCACTCACGTAATGTGCCACAAGTGGCATCGAAAATCACGCTGCCAATTTGCTAAAACAATTTTGCTGTAAGCGCTAAAATGCAAAGCCAACAACTGAATTCGCTCGACTTTTAACCAAATATAAAATATGCTACAACGGAATGCGCTCTATCTGAATGCGGGGCACAAAACGAGCTGCGAAATTGTGGAATCGCAATTACTGCGAGCTCCGCAGATGGCAACTTGAAATAAATGCTCGGGATTTTACTGTTTATTAATGGCATATCATTTAATTTACTGTCATGTAATTGATTTCAAATCACTTTCGCCACAAATGCGTTAAAAACAATGCTCAATGATTACAATAGATTGATGACATGAGCTGCAGTTTCATTTTCGATCATTGCTCGTTAAACAGAACTCAATTTTCGCAGCGATTTTCGATAATGAACACATTTGTGTGCTTAAATAATGAATTGATTTGAATAAGAGTAAACCATTTAATTTATGTACTTACATATATAAAATATATATGTGTATATAATATTGTCGTTACGTTGATAACTTTTACGTGACATTAAGTTACTTTAGTTTTTGGTTTGTGAACTTAAATATAAATATTTCAGAGTAGATACTCGCTCCCTAGTTTTTCAGCTATTTCGACTTGTTAATTATTTACAAAATATTTAAATATAAATATTTCTCTACAACAGTACGTCCAAAATAACAAACTTCCTCCTTATTTATTTCTTATTCACTAAATATTTCAATACACAAATTTCTGAAGAACTCTTGGCATTAAAACTAAATTTATCTTCTGGCATCTCAATTGCATAGACTTGTTAACTAAACATTGAAATCTAAATATTTCTCTACAATTCAATTTATATTTATTTCAACTCCTCTCACTTTAATTATATTACAAGTAACTAGTAAATTGTGCGCTCTTCTCAGAGTTTCATTCAGCAAAATATCAAGTGAAAATTGCAGTACAAAAACAAAAGGGAGTCTGTTGAGCCCAATTAAGAATTCAGAATATCAAATGACATTTGGTTGGGGAAACATGGAATGGCATAAATAAATATTTGCATATTTGCGTGTCCATCATGTGACACGAAGCCATGGAATGGACACACGTTGAGCTCTCAGTTATCGGATGAGGGCAAAGCACATTGAAGTTGTGGTTTACTTTTCAAATATGTGGTAAATCACTCAAAACTATTCAGCAGTGATTTACGAGTAACTGCAAATGGCGCCCGAATAGTGTCAAAGATTTCACTTGCAATTTTCCTGCATTTCCCCGACGCGTCGATTCCTTCTTCGTCTCTCTCGCTGTTGCATTGTTGGTAATAGGAAGCAGAAACGGAGCCAGCATAAAATTTGGCCACAGTAGAGGCATTTTATTATTTATGCCTATGTATGTATCTCACAGATACACGCAAATGCATCTATGGCAGTAGTTTGCCAGCCATGAGTAACTTTTGGCCATATTTTACAATTTATTGCGCCTGTCAATTGCCAGCAGGCAGAAAAGGGACTCAAATATATATGTTATATTGTATTCGTGCGAGTACAAATGAATATCCCCATGTAGCACTTACACACTCGTTTGAAGCTCGTCCTGTGCCTGCGCATCTCGACTGCATATGCTGCAAACACAAGTACACATAATATTCGTACACTCACTGGACGAGTACTCGTCTGTGTGTATGAATAACACTCGTAAGCAAATTTATTCTTTTGAATATATTGCATTTTGATTTCACTTCCCAAAAAGAAAGTCTCTCTCCATGGTCTCCATACAACAGCAAACAGCAAACAACAACAGAATAACAAAAAATAAAATGCTTGACTATGAAATTTGAGATATGATAAACTTTTAGTCCTGCTCAGAGATACAAGAAGACAAAAGCCAACTCAGACAAGTGCCAATTGCCGAGCAAAACAAAAGTTATTTAAAATGAAGATACGAGATACAAGCACTCAGATGCGAGTACTCGTTCCACATTCAAATGCTGTGCTAAAGGGAATACGTGTACTCATAATTGTGAGCACACACTTTTGAGCCAGAGATAGAGAACCGTTGAGAATTGTGCAACTCGAGTTATTCATTTGAAATGATTTAGCTTGTGATATGAATAATTGCAGATCCTTGTTCCCTCTCCTTTCTATCAGAATTTGCATTTTTGCTAGTAACTAATTTTATTATGTCTTTATAGTAAATAAATAGTTGAGTTGCTAGTTTCACTTTTCTAGAATTTGCTCTTTAAAAACTCTTTAGTATTTGCAGCTTTATCTTTACGAGCTTATTTAATAACTAAATAGTTACATTTTTTATTTACTTATCGTTAAAGTTTGAGTAGTTTTAAAAGCTAAAAATACTTCAAAATAGCACTTACTTATTTTTTTATGTATTTATAGTAAATAAATAGCTTAGTTACTATATTCCTTTTTCCATAATATGCACTTTTATTTGTAAAGTTAATTTATATATGGAATAATCCAACAATATATTTTATACACCGAACTGTGTTTAGTTTTCCCATTAGTTTTTGAATTGAAGAAATATTTACTTCAAATCTTTTACTTTTCTTTTTAGTATTCATGAAAGATCTTTTATATAAACCCAAATTGCGAAATTCTCCAAAGATTTTTGCAATTACTTAAAAAGCCTGAAAAGGCCAAAAAATAAATTAAATAGATAACTTAACTTTCACGTTGTTGAAATCCAATCCATTAATTGAAAACATCGACTGCTGCCAAAATCAATTACCCCTCAAATTTGATTGATTTGGTAACTAAAACCCATTTTTTAAACGAATTTAAAGCAGATTTTGGGTTAGCAATTTATGCTGCCTGGCTTTGTGTTGAATTTCAATTTTATGCTCCATAGAAAAGCCATTCATGATTGCTAAGCCATATGCCAAGCTGACGATGAATTTCACAAAATTATCTAGAAGCCGCAACTAATTAAGATATATTCGCTCGAGAATTGCTTGCGTGGTTTTCAGGTGTGCAGAAGGCATTGCAACGTGTGGCATGACAACACACACACACAGACAAGAGAGAGAGGGGGAGAGAGAGATCGTTCGTCAAATTGGAGAAATGGAGACGAAATCAATAAATGAAGTTAATTTATAAATTGGTAACAAGACAAGTGGTCTGCTGGCCTTGCAACGACGCGTCGTGTGTGGCATTCAACACACAGACTCAGACACAGACGCAAGTCGACGCATAGCCAGCAGCAAAAGGGTTCAGTTACAGGCCGAATAACCGTAGTCGACGTCTCCGTATTCGCATTCGCATTATAGCCAACTCATGTGCAGGTTGTCTGCAAGTGGCTTTTTGACTTTGGGCCATTAACATAAACTTGACACGTTGCCATCGTCGTCGTCGTCGTCGTTGGCGTCGTCATCGTCAACGCCTCTTGACGTCTTGTCAGCCAGTTAACACTCGGCTACTCGACTACTTAGCTGCTTGGCTGTTTGGCTGTTTGGCTACCTGGCCACTTGGTTACTTGGCTATGGATACATTCGACTTTTGGCCAAGACATTACTTTAGCTGATTTATGATTAGTCACGATTTTGAGAGGCTTAAGCGATTTTGGCAACGACCTGTGCGAAAAGGTTTTCAATGATTTCATTTCAGTTTTTTACGGGTTTCATTTTTTTGTGGTTCGCTTATGTTGTTGCTGTTGTTGTTGCTTATGAACAATGGCAATTTTACAGGCATTTGGCGATTATTGGGCAAACACGGTTGTCGCTCGCCCATCAGCAGCCAATTAAACCGCAAGTTGATTGAATTACGTGGCGTGGCATTTCGAGTACTCGAACATCGAGCCCAAAGCTGCAGCAAGTGCAACGTGCAACGTGCAACTGCCTCCGCAACGACCGCCGCACATGTAACTGCCTCCGCAAGTGCTGCTGCTGCAACTGCAACCAGACCGCAAACAATTCTCGAATCCACCTTGAACTGTCTGGGACGTCTCACGTTTTCTGCCTCCCAAAAATGGTTGGCACTTCATAACTGTTTGATACCCTGTTGACTTCTGCAAGTGATTGTAAAAACTTGGCCAAGTTCAAGAGTTAGAACCTTACGAGGGCACTTAAAATGTTAGGAATTTTTCACAAGCATTTAAGTAATTAAGTATTTATTTGTTTGCCAACTGTGTTCATAGAAAAGTTGAATTATTAATATACAGAGGTTAAGTTAAATAACTCTGGCATTAATTATTTATTAACAAGTAAATACTTGTAATAAAGTTATTTTTGATACAATAAAATATAGCTTAATTTAAAGTGTATTGTAAAAAAATATTGTAAGGTAAAGTAAAATAAATAGCTGCATAACCATAAAATTCACAAAGCATCTTTAACATTGAAGATTTATACAAACTAATTTTTACAATCGTTTCGCATACCCGAAAATTTTCTATACAAAAATATTTCAACTATTTTTTCATTAATCCGCACACTTTATTTATATATTAATTAAGTTTAATTGATATTTTCTAAATTATTTTGATAACAATTTTAATTTTTTTTTAATAACATAAAATAGAATCTGATATTTGAAAGTTATTTAATGTAAATTGTTATCTTAAAATTGCAATTCTATATACGAAATATTTATAATATTTAAGTTTAATTATTATTTTAAAATAATTATTTGTATTGTTATTCTTTGCTTATATTTATTGAAATATTAGCTGTCTAAAATCAGCTTAGCTTCGTATTACAAATAATTTTGCTTAGCGTCCTATTGGCTACTCTCTTTTTACAGGGTATCTGGTAAAGCAAAACAGGCGAGCCTTCAAGCGCTGCTTACTCGTAATGTTGCAGTTTTCTGTGTGCCTTGCAATTTGCAATGAAATGTATTTCCATTTTTGCTACGCCACTTCACATAATTTCAATGAACCGCATTTACGTTTGGCTTATCAGCACCGCCATTACTCTCTCTTTCTCTCTCTCTCTCTCACTCTCGGTGTCCCTCTCTTTTGCTCTAGTTATATGTGTATCTGATTCGTTTTTTGTGCATGTTTTCGGTGTTGGCCTGACAATGCCACAGACATTGGCGGCGCTCAATGCTCGGATGAGTTCTTACTGCTGCTGCCGCTGTTGTTGCTTCTGCCTCTGTCTCATCGTCTGCAGTCTGTGGCTTTTGCCAATCTCACTCTGCCACACACACTCACACACACACACACACACTTACCCACACACATGAGCAGAGCACTTGCACTCCACGTAACACAAAAATCGCAGCAATTCAGGCGCAACTCGTCGAGATACGCGCATTTCGCGCTCATCAAACGACAGATGCAGTGGCACAAAAGCCACTACACCTACTGCCCCGCCCACTCCCCTTCTCGCCCCCCTTTAACCTACAATTCCCATCACGAGGCAGACGTAAGCAATTCATGCATACCTCTATGAGCTGGCCCCCACCAGAGCTGGCGATGGGGTTGGGGATGTGGTTTGTCCTCATTGCAACTTTGTTTCTTGATTGAAAATCTAAGCCAAAAATAGAAAAGTTTTCCAGCTCAAATGGAGACTGGGAAATACCTTGAAATTTGTTATGCAAACTCCAACATTCATTTCGAATGCTAACCTTTGACAATTTCTGTTTTATTTTATAAAAACCAATACCACAATCCTCAAATGGCCTGTAAGAAAAAAAATATATATTAAAAATGTATTGGAAAAATATTTTGCTTTAAAAGCAGGATACAGCTTAATAAAAAATTGATTAAAATTGAGATTGCAAAATATCTGGTTAAGCAAATTCTAGCATTCATTTAGAATGACAATTTATATTTATTTTAAGCTTTTAATACAGAAATTAATATCAGTATCAGAAATATGTAATGGTTGAAAAGAATAAATACAGAAAAACAAATTAATAGCAAAAATACTTATATTTAAATGTAAGTTACATTTTAATTCAAATTGGATTGATAAGAGACTTATTTTTAAAGCATTTAAATGCTATCTTTTGATACTTTTCTTGTGTTTGTTACAAAATAACAATTAATATCAGAAGTAGGAAAATGTATTAAAAAATTTAATACAATTTGTCTTAAATTATTACTCTTTAGCGACGTTAAGAGCATAACAAATTCTACAATGCTTAACTCGCAATTGATGAAGTACTTTCATTATCAACTTTTCCACAGCTATAAAAAATAATCCATTCAAACAAATTGATTGTAAATATAATCTTCTTTCCACGAGTTGAAATGGAAACTATCTGTATATATTTCAACTGATTCGTTGAGTTGAAGGCTGTATTATTGAAAACAATAGATAAACGGAATTTAAGTGATATATTGATTTAATATATTCTAGTGATAACAGTCAATCAAAGAGATTTCCTTAGCTCATAAATTCATTAAATGATCTACTGGAATTAACTCAAAAAATAAAACAGTTCAAATGCTGAATGAACTCTTTTTTATTGTGCTCAAACAAATAATGTATAAATTTCCGAGGAATTAATTGGAATTATCTGAAGAAATAATAGCAATTGATATATGGAATAGAAACATGTGAGAATCTATTGCGACTATCAAGGGCCATAAAATTGTATTCGATTCGTACGATTGTGCGATTGTGTCATAATTAGCCATATTTACGATGTGTGTGTTTTTTTCGCGCAATTGGCAATGGCAATAATTATCCGGATCGATCGTTTACCCCCCGTGTGCTGGCAATCAGCATGAATACAGAAGCATGTCGGTTGGACGTAATCTCATCGTGAATAGAACGGCGCATAAATCTCTCTCACATGGGGCGCGCACAGGATTATCTGAATGGGAATTCAAATCGCAATCGAAACTCGAAATTGTGTTGGTCTTATCGCGCCGTCAGGGGGGGAAACAAAATGCTAAAAACAGACGCAAAAAAAAAGCACTCGATAGATTAGATTTTCTGCTACAAGAACTACAAGAGTTTTGGCCAGTGAATATTTTAAGTTCAGTCGAACGACAACTTCGAAACGTCGCAGCTGGCAAAATGCTCAAGGAATCCATATTGATCCTGATATTGGCCCTGGCTGGCGCTAGCTTTGCTGCCAGGATACCCACGGGCACCGACAACGATTTCATCGATATACCATTCAAGAGAGTCAAGACTTCGGTGAGCACCTGAAAATGTTTCTCAACTTCACACACACACTCACACACACACACACCCAAACTTCAGGCCGAACGCATTGAATCGCATGGTTATCCGGCAGAATCGCATTTCGTGGAGACGGAGGATGGCTATGTGCTGAACATGTTCCGCATTCCGCACTCGCCCAAGCTGGACAACGCCAAGGAGCACCGTCCGGTGGTGTTCATACAGCACGGCCTGTTCAGCTGCTCCGATTGTTTCCTGCTCAATGGGCCAGGCGATGCGTTGGCCTACAATTTTGCCGACAAGGGCTACGACGTCTGGCTGGGCAATGCCCGTGGCAATCTCTATTCGCGCAACAATACCAAAATTAATATCAATCATCCCAACTTCTGGGCATTCAGTTGGCACGAAATTGGCGCCTACGATCTACCGGCCATGATTGACTATATT
This sequence comes from Drosophila immigrans, assembly GCA_963583835.1. NCBI lineage: Eukaryota > Metazoa > Arthropoda > Insecta > Diptera > Drosophilidae > Drosophila > Drosophila immigrans. The sequence continues at coordinate 34,715,511 of OY757143.1, forward strand.
CTCGAGCTGACCGGCGAGAAGTCGCTGCATTATGTCGGCCACTCCCAGGGCTGCACCACATTCTTTGTGATGGCCTCATTCCGACCCGAGTACAATGCCAAGATTAAGACCGCCCACATGCTGGCACCGCCCATCTTCATGGGCAACGTCACCGAGGGAACTGTGGTCGCTCTCGCTCCGCATGTCGGTTCGCCCGGCCTCGGGGCTGAGCTGCTGCAGAATCAGGTATTTTTGCCCTGGAATGAGGTTGTGCAGCGTGTCCTCGACACCGCCTGCAGCAATGATCCCTATCTGCACAGCTATTGCGTAACGCTCGCCCTGATGTGGGGCGGCGGCGAGGGCAATTTGAATCTTACACTCTTGCCGCAGGTCGCAGAGACGCATCCGGCTGGCATTTCCACCAATCAGGGCATCCATTTCATCCAGTCGCATGTGTCGAATCAGTTCCGTCGCTACGACTGGGGCACCAAGAAGAATCTGGCCAAGTATGGCAGCGAGGAGCCGCCAGCCTACGACTTGACTCAGATCACAGCGCAGCTGTATTTGTATGCAGGACCTGCCGACGGTTCGGCGAATTTGAAGGACATTGCCCGCCTGCCGCAGTACCTGAAGAATCATGTGCTCTTCGAGATCGAGGATGAGACGTGGGGACATCTGGACTTCATATTCGCCATGAAGGTGAAGGAGGTAATCAACGATAAGGTCATAAAGCTTAGCGAGACCTACGATTCGCTGAATAAAGAATAATCATGCCCCTTGCGATTAATAATCTTATCTCAAATCATTTGCGCTCTATCAAATTGAGCAGAGAGGGGGAGGAGTGGAGTGCGGGGGAGAACCGCTACAGGCAATGCGACAGTTGCAAGTTGCAAGTTGCAACTGAGCTGAGCTGAGCAGCTTAATTACACTGTTGCCTCGGCTTAGTTGACCCGCGTAAAAACTTTGCAATACCCTGTAGTCATAGGACTTTTATAAGGTGTCTTCCCATAATTGAGGCATCTTTAAATGCTTTTAATTTGGGCAAAGAAATATTAGAACAAATTCAGTTTAGTGCCTTTCTCTTGACTGCTTATTGAATTCTTAATTATTTGATGCTCTGCAGACTATTATTTTTATTCATTCGTGCTTTCCATTTTTTTTCCATTTTAATAAAACCATTTGATATACAATTAATTTGTGCAGAGCTTATCAATTAATTATTTAATGCATTTATTGAATGAATCGCTTCAAGTATAAATTTGTAATGCTCGTAATTAATGCGACAGTCACTTCATCAATTTAGCGGTTTCAAGGCAAGAAATCATTGAACAAGAAACTGCGCTCAAATGAGTACTGATTAATTTGTATAATAATGATTATTACGAATGTTTCTTCTATTGTTTTTACTGGTTTTATTTATTTGTTGTTCTAATTATATTAATGTGTGCTTCTCTTAAGCAATCTGTTGTTCTGATTACCTTTTTCTAATTAACGCAAAAAGAATGGTGGCAAGTAAAACCTGACCTGAAAAAACTCATCAGTCGTTTTGCCTTCTCTTTACACGGCATATTTTTGATCAATATAATATGTTGAATATATTATTATTTTATTAACTATTTGATGTTATACAAATGCAATTCTTCAGCTCATTCTCAATATCTAAAACAGTATTTCGAATTATTGTTACATTCGACTTGAATGACTCAATAGATTTTCACAACATTTACTGTCCTTTTATAGGGTATCTAGTAATCTCCTATGCTCACTGCATTCTCTCGGCTGCATGTGTTGACAAAGTTTAGCGTTGAAGCACGTGGTTAACAGCAAGTGCAACTTATCGCACAGCTTTGTTGGGCGTAGTGTAAACCGGACAACGCTTGACAAAATTATAGTAATTAGCGTCTGGCGAGCTGGCTGTAACCGCCCAGCTGTTGGCTGTTGGCTGCTGGCTTTTAGCCTGGCTAACACGGCGACACCTGTAATTATGCCTGCTGCAAACTGCAGCACAAACACTCGAATATTGATTATTAACTATGACTCAGTGAATACAAAGTACGCGATTACCACAAGATAAGAAGAAAAATATTTCTGGACGTGGCCACACTTTGAATTCAAATGTGCGATAATCAGTATTGAAGACATAATCACAACAATGTATGTCTAACATCAAATGATATACAATGTATACACGAAATATAATTAATAAATATATTGTGAATAAGTTAAGAGCTTTGAGGCAAAAGAGAGATAACAAACACAGTAATAGTAACATTAATACATATTATTTATTTTATGAGGCTGAAAGAAAGTATGAAGAAAAATTCTTAGAAATCAATTGAAATTATGAATCATTCAATTTGGATTAATCGAAAAACAAAAAAAAATAGATTCTAGAATAGAATAATACATAGTAAATCTAGTTGTAATTAATAATTAATATGCGAAAGTAGTCAATAAACCTTTCGGAAAGTTGATTTAATATAAATACATTGTCAACATGGATGGATAGAAAGGATAGTTGAATAAGTGAGGAGAGGTCTTAAAATTAATAATGGAATCGTAGTACATACATATTATGATACATTTTTCATTTTACCTTATAGAAGGCTGATAAAATATAAATATTGATTGGAGTATTTGTTACAATGGATTATTATAAATTTAATTGGAAAGCTTGAGGAGCTAAAAGTAATAATGCCATGAAATGCTTTGGAGCTCCTATAATATATTAAGAGTTTCCTTCGCAGACAAACACAAATCGATTCTAATTTAATGGTAGTAATAGATAATACAATAGTATGCTTTTAGAATATAAGGATAAAGTGAACAATTAAAGAAGAATACGAAGAATATTCAGCTCTACATGCCACAAACCCACCTAAATAAAGGAAAACCTCAGAACGAAATTAGGTGAAGCGTATAAAAGTAGCCAGTCTTTATTGAACTTAATCGCTCTCGAGGAATGCGGAAAATTATACTTGAGTCGTAGTGTAGTGCGTTAATTAGATTAGAGCCAAATGAAGATACTCGCAGAGGTTAACTAAAGCAGAAACTGAAGCCACCGTCGAAGCAGCAGCAGCAGCAGCAGCAGCAAGTGGTTGTTGCAGAGGTTGAAGCATACGCAACCACTCAAGTCGCTGCGAGTGGTTTTCCTTTTTGTCAGCTCAACCACAGATGCGCAGCGAGGCAACAACACAACTTCATTAATGACAAACTGCTGATGCGGAAAATGGATAATGTGGATGAAAATGACAACGACAACGACAACGACAACGGGAAAGGTCGAGGTCAGAGTGAAAAGAAGGGCGACAACAACTGCAATAACAATTATGAAATTAATAAACTGTGAAAAGATTTGTCGCGACAAACAAAAACAAATACTTGCCACGCCCAACACATTGAAAGAGAGAAAGAAGGCATACAATATTTGGGGAGACAAAGTGCGATTATAATCCTTTATTTTAGCTTTCAATTTGCCTGTAGCAACAAGAATAAAAGTGCCAGCAAACAACGGCAAAAGTTTTGTTGGCCAACGAAAATCTCGCATCTTGTTTGCCACTAAGTGGCATAGAGTCTTCTTGGCTTCTTCAGTATGCATAATTTAGCAGAAGGCGTCAAAACAAAAAAGACTTGAGTTGAGATTTGCGAATTGAAAAATTTGGGTGCATAAAAGTGAGAAATGAAAATGTCCAAGAAAAACAAAAAGCGCAAAAACTTACAAGTTGCAAATGTCGCAGCGTGTATACTGCCAAATGTTTATTGTCAAAGTTGCGAGCCGGGCAAAAGTTTTCCATTTCTTGAGCTGCAGTTAGAGGAGGATGCGCATATTCAACTGTAAGTAAAATGTATATGTATTATATATGCATATATTCACTTACTGCAGAATATCAAGTTGTTGAAAGTAAATTGGAATAATTAAATACTAAGTAAATACTGCAGGCAGACGCCATAATCTATTGGCCGACATCTTGTTGACACCCAAAAGTTTTCGCGTTTCCATTTGCACATTAAATGAATTGGCAAAGAATTTGAAAATAAACGATAAAATATGTGCGAGTCTAGCAAGCAGTGCGAATGACAGGCGTGCACTGCTTGTTGGCGTGCGCTGCAAGCAGTGTGCCAACTTTTGATGCAAAGCAGTTCACGTTTGTATAAGGTTGGAAACTTAGCTAAACTGTATAAGATTTCGGTGTGAAATTCATTTCAACGTGAGTTCTCAAGAAATTAAGAATTAGCAGATACCCTATAAATTAAATTGAATGGAAAAGATATTATTTGAAATATAACTAAATAAATAGTAATTGGAAAGAAAACTTTATTCAATTATTATCATTATTATTTTAAAAATTGTATAGCTTGAAAGAAGGATCGACTAGAGAATATCCTATGTGAAATACCCAACTATTTTGCCGTGTGATATATCAAAAAACGGTGGAATAAATAAACTAATAATTATTTCAAATATAAATAAATATATAGTTTTATTACTTTAAATTAAGTATTCAAAAAAACAAATTCAAGAAATTAAAAGAAAGCAATTAATAAGAATGCAATTTATACTTATACTTACATATAGTTATAAATGATATTTAAATTAAATCATTCCATTAGTTAACTCCGCGTTAATTTCTGCGCAAACGAAAACGCAAAAAGAATTGTAAAGCGCGCGAATTACCCAAAAAGAAAAGAACTTGAAAGCGCGCCAAGCAAGTCTGAACTTCAACTAGTTACTGTGACCAACAATGACTGTTGTTTTCATTGAGAAGAGAGTGTCATACTTTAAGCACTTTGCTAACTACTTTCATTATGACAAATTGAGATGACAAGTTTAAAGAGCCGCCCTTTAACACTTGGCTGACGCGGCAACTAATTGGCCCAAGTCAAGGTGATCAGAACAGTTTATTGACACGCTGGGAAGAAATAAAAAAGGTGAGCCAAAAACATAATTGAATGAAAATATCAATTTTCAATCAGAGCAAAATCGTATTAAGTGCACAAAGCAACCAAAATTAAATAGAACGAGACGGGAAGAAAGGAAAGAAAGAGAGAGAAACGACGGCAACAACACGCCCCGCAGCTAATCAGGCTCTAATGGCGATAAATATTTCATTCTATATATTTTGGCAGAAAGCACGAGCACAAAACAGACACGCCCCAAATCGCAGACTCTGCCAAGCTTCAGTTTTGATCATCCTCAAGCCACAGTCAAAGACAAAGGCATCGCGGCAGACACAATCTGCAATGCGATGGACAATCGTGTAGACGACGATGACGATGACGATGATCAAACAGCACCTGGAGAGACCGTGCCCCCAAAGGGGGCGACAGTTGTGGCAGCTACGCCAATGCAGTCCAGCTGCTCAGCTGAAACTGCAGGCAAGGCCTTCGCGCTGCCTTCTGTCCGTTCCTTTTGCCATTTTTGTGTTATGAATCGCAGATTTAAAACAGCTTTCAGGTACAACATGGGCGGGTGCGCCGTTCTCTGGCTGCAGCTAAGGATGAGGCTGAGGCTGAGACGGGTCCACTGAGCATGAGGATTCGACGACTGCCAGCCATTATGAGTAATGGGAGTAATGCCTGGAATTTGTTTACTTGCGGCGCTCGATTGCTCTCTGCACTGCAACTCCCAGCGACACTCAACGTCTCGAGTGTGCGCTGCGTGTGCTCTATGGGATTGCATGTGGTTGTCTGTGTTGCCAGTGTTGTCCGTGTTGTCTGTGTTGCCTGTTTTGCCTTTGTGGTTTGCCAAACGCACCACAAGATGAGCTGCTCGCATGAGTAAGCGGCGAGAACCACAAACTGCAGGGAAAAAACCAACAATTTACTGGAAAATATTAGCAATCATTTATTCTTTATGTGTTTTAGAATTCATTTTGTTGTTATGCAGTTGTTTATTTATTTTTAAAAATCTATTTGATTTGTAATTTGTTTATTATACATTATATGTTTCTACTAAATTATATAAATTAAATTTGGGATTTATTAATTTATTAGCTTTAAAGAATATGAACATATTTATATTCCAGAAAACTTAAATATTTTCTGCATAAATTAAAGGAACATAACATAATAATTTACTATGAAATATAAATAGTAATTTTAAATTTATACATTTCAAATTTGCTTTAATGTTACAATATTAATTTGAGATTAAAGCATATACAATATTTTATAACTTTGTTATTATATATCACTTGTAATAATTCAATTAATATACATATAATGAAGTTTTCATTTAATTTCTTATTACATTATATTTAATGAAATATAAAAATATATATTTATGCACACATAATAAGGCATAAATGAAATTTTATTTTAAGTAAATAAATAATTCTTGCCATCAATATAAATACAATGGATACTCTCTCTGCTAAGAGCACATTCGCTCTAAGAGAGTTTTGTTCAGCGCTCTTCGGCTGCAGCTTTCAAACAAGAATCTTTGGCTGTGGCAGAATTTTTGTATGCAGGCAACTTTCTTTGGGGGCTTTTCTTAAAAGCAACGCGTCAACACGATGGGGGCTTCAGTTAGCAGCCAACACGCGACGCGTTCACAACGAGCCAAAACAACAACGACTGCGCCAGCGGCAAGACGAAAGGTAGAAAACAACAAAAAACTGTGTTGGCCATAAAAATAAAAAGTCTAAGATCTTGTGGTTAAGGATGAGAGAACCTTGAAGTGAAGTGAAGTGCAGCAGAAAGCAAAGCAAGCAACACAAACACAACCTGCGATATTTTGTTATTGTTTTGAAATTGAGTCGCCGCGAGTGGAGGAGAAAAGTAGCCAGCGCAGAGCAAACAAAAAACTTAATGGTCAAACACACAAGTGGATAAACAATCTAAAGCAGCAACAAGAACAACAGGAACAAGCGAGGTATGTGAACTTTTCGAGTACTCAAGGAGCCGCCGTCTTCTTGACACTGTCCAACTCATTAGCATGGCCATGACTCTTCTCTGTCTCCCTCTCCCCGTCTCTCCCCCTCTCCCTCTCCCTCGCTGTCGCTGTCGCTGTCGCTGGAAATTCTTGCTTGCGGTTTTCTTTCTTCTTGTGCTGCTGTTCACATTTTTCTTCAATTTTTTTTTTGGATTTTGGCATGCAAAATGCTGAAATTTAATAAGTGTTTTCCGTGAGTTTTTCCCGCTTATGCGACGCGGTCGCATTTCAGCTAACAGTTTTTCCAGTTGTCGTTTCCACTGTTGTTGTTGCAACACACATACACGAGTGTCTCTTGATGCATTGCCGTTGGAGGGAGCGTGCAACTGAAATTTGTTGAGGTTCGCAGTCGCATTCGCATTCGCAGAGTTGGCGAGAACTTGGCAAATTCTTGGCGTTTGTTTGTGCAACATGTTGTGGCGTGTTAACGGTATTGTTTACAATGTTAATACGCAGCCCAGTGCTGGGTGGCAGCTTAAATAAATAATTGAGACGCAGAACGAGCGAGCTCCAAAACGATTCGCTTCGCTGCACACTCACCAACAGAGACAGCGACAAAGACAGCGACAAAGACACAGTTGAAGAAATGAAAAAGGCAAGCAAACAAATGACTTAGGCAACGAACTTGGACGCAATTGTTTTGTGGCCTGGGAGTCGGAGTCGGAGCTGGAGCTGTTTGTTGGCGTTGGCGGCACAAACAGTCGGTAGCGATTACATTGCCAGCGTCGAAGCCAGTGCACAAAAGGAATAGCAATGTGAATTGGCTGCTTCTGGGGGTTCTCACGTTCTTCCTGCACTTTCAATTACACTACTTTGAAGCAAGGAATTTTAATTGCATTCTGCCAGACACAAAACAAAGTTAATTGGAAGAGCATTTTAGAAAAATTAGGTGTAATGAAGGACTGTACTTCTATTTGGGCTTGCAATTATTATTGTTATTTTCATTTATATTAAAATTGTATATTATATCATTTTAAATTTTTATTTACAATTTTGTCCATAGCTTTTATTTTTGACTATTGTATTAATTTGTAATTTTATGCAAAGTTTATAGCAATATTTATTTGATGGTATACCGAATTCGTCCGACTTCTATAAAATTTAGTGTTTAATTAAATAATTTATGACTTTTATCTACTTTAAGCCGCCATAGGTCAGTTTGTTATGTACATTAAATTTATGACTTGAGCTCATAGAACTTAAAGAACACAATGAAAGACATTCATAAAAATGTTAAAGTCGTTTCTATTAAGTTATAGACATTGAATCATAAAATTTCCTCTCTCTACATGTCTTTGTATGCTGAAGCATTTGCAGATTTCTCGAATTAGTTATGCATTTAACTAGCAATAATCTAATAATTTTCTCATCATAGAATGAAATTTCTAGATATCAATTAAGTTGTCCAAATACCAGTTTCAATGTTCTCTACATAATTGAGATGTTGTGGCATAATCTTGACTTTTTTATTTGATTTGGACATGTAAAGAAATGTGTGCTTAGCTACAACAAAAAAAAAACAAAAAAACGGCTTGTCATCGCTACGAAATCTACGCAAATCTACACAAATTAAATAATCTGGCGAGCAATTAAATAACAGCTGAACGCAAGACAAAGAAAGCAACATGAAAAAAGGTCACAAGAAAATTGTCTATTTATTAAGAAGAAGGAAAAACTGTTCCCTCTCTCTCTCTCTCTCTGTTTCTCTTACGCTCATGCTAATGATGTAAAGTAAGCATTTAACTGTTAAAGTGCCGACAGCGCCACAAGACGACAAAAAGTGTTGGCAGCTGAAGATGGGTAAAGATGGTAAAAAGCAAAGACAACCGCAGAGCTGAAGATCGACTTTGGGTTCGACTTTGAGTTCGAGTTCGAGTCTAATCAAAGCCGTTACAATGGTCACAGAATGCGACTAAGAAACGCAGCGACAACAAAAGGGTTCAGCAGAGACATAAGAGTGTGTGCGAGTGTGTGTGTGTAGAGTGTGTGTGTGTGCGTGGAGGCGCATGTGAATGTAGGTTGCATTGGCAATGAGTGAAAATGTTCACGGTAATCTTGTCAGAAATTACCGTTCCTTTGTTGTTGCTGCTGCTGCTGCTGCTGTTGTCGGTGTTGACAAAGCGACAACCAGTTGCTGCCGCTGAAGACGTTGCTGCTGCTGCTGCTGCGGCTGTGATTACAGCGCTTTCTTAATGATCATCATTAGATTGCTGCCGCGCACTTAAAGGGTGTTTTTTATAACTAAAAGCAGAACACAGAGAGAGAGATAAAGAGAGCGAGATGCGAGATGCGAGACAGCAACTAACGTGTCGACATGCAATCCACAAGAGACGACTCCAATAATATTTGATAATGCAAAGCGGAAGCTATAACAACAGCCACTGAGAGCGGAGAACTGAGAACGACATTTATGTTCGTTAGTCGCTAGTTAGTTAGTTATTGCCATCGTTGTTCTAGGCACAGAATTTGCTAATTGCCAGCAATTGGCTAGCGGTACTCTCAGCCAGCTTTGAGACGGAAGCCTCATTAAATTAATGGGCCTAAAGCAGCTTCTTAATCGGCCGACGACACAGCAACACACAAAATGCTCGGCTGCAAATCTTTATGCACGAGCGTCAAGTCGAGTTGAAACTGATGTTTTGGCTCAAGGTCAAGATGCTGCCTAATGGGCGCACACTCCTTATGCACAACTCCTCTTTTTGGCAACTGCCACATCTGATATGCCCCGAACGAGAGTCGAGCACAAAGCGCACCGAAATTCAACTCCTCGATAGAAGCACCGCACGTAATCAGATATTGCAGCAGCAGCAACAACAGCAGCAGCGGCAGCGGCAGAGACTTGCCATATGAGGAGGGATTCGGTTTGGTCTTGAGATTGCCGCAGCTTTTTTCTTTTGGTGTTTTTTTTTGCTGCTCTATGTAGCGGTTACCCAAAGGAACTGGCCAAGGCAACAGTACACAGAAAGAAAAGTTTTGAAATCAAGTATTTAAAAAGAAAACAAATCTAAAATGATGCGAGATCAAAAGAACTTTAATCCAGAAAATTCTAGAATCTTTATAATTATTTATTAATAACTTTATAGTCCTATTGGATATTGAAATAGCAATTTCTAATTAGTTATTCAATTTATTAGTTTGGAATAAATGTGAGGAATTAAAATATTCAATTCATTTATTCATAACCAAAATAATACAGATATTCAGCGAGTATTATCAAATAATAAAGCCTTCAACTATCTGTTGTATAATTGCAGTTATTGAGATTTAATTTGATTTTAGTTAGATTTTGAGCCTTAGGTTATTTAAAAGAAATTAAAATTTTTTTACATTAGTTTTTAAATATCCGATTACTGTCCGAATCGTTTGAAACTGCATGATAAACGATCGCTCTATTTATTTAATAAACAGCGACAACACAAAGTTTTGCCCTATCGAAAACATTCTTTTTTAAACTGTAAATGAATTTCAAGACTTTTTTGAAAGCAAAAACTCTCTTAGCTTATAGAATTTAATTCTTGCCTTCCGAATGTAGTTTTTCTGTCTGTATACCGGGCAAAAGACAAAAGAGGTGGCCAGGAGAGGTGGCTTCGCTTCTGCAGCACATGGAGTTCCAAGCGAGTGCACAACAAGCTGAGCAGCTGAGACTGTCTGCCTGGCTGTGCTGTAATAGTGAGCGGAAGAGATGACAACCAGGTGCATGTATCTTGCAGATATAAATCAAGACGCGCACTACAGAAAAGTGCTGCTAAAAACTATATACTCGAATGATACGAAAAGATTTGTTACATAGAGGAGAATTCATAGAGCAAAGTACTGTAGTTGCTGCGTGCTTGCAGCTCATTCGTTTAAGGGAAAACTGAAATTCAAGACTCGAAATTTGTTAAACAGTTATCAAATTAACATATGCGTGTACTTACATCTGATTAAATTGCAAGTTCAGCTTCAAGAAGTCTCAAAGAGTTTACGCAGCCTTGGCTTTGGCAGTTTTCGATGTGCTCAGCAGGCCGTAGGATAATTTCTTTATTTTTTCAGAAGATTATTATGATTGTTCTAGTGCTGCTATCGCTCATAACTTTAATGTGCATAAAAGCAAGACTCGTTCCAGTTGTGAATTTAATACCATATTTCGCACCACATTACACTCAGATAGCAGATCAAAGTTTTCTACTACAAAATAAAAGAGAAAAAAATGTTAGAGTATTACTAAAAGAGTGTTAACTGCAGTTTAGTTATTTGCAGAGCATTGACAGTCTATCAAAAGCCTATCCCAGAGGCATATAAAAAAGTTATTGTTTTTTTTGGTTCGAGCTGAGTGCAGAGTCAGTTATTTATCAGAGCTGTCAGCACAAGCCATTTGTGGACTCGCAGTTTGTCTGGCGAGTCTGGCGATAATAAAAGGTGGAAGGCAGACGCAAATTCAGCTGGAGTTGCATTCTAACGGCTCTTGGCCATGTTTACAAGTTGCCGTTGACAAATGTGCCCGGAAATTCTATATGTTCGTGCAAAATTCCGAAATGGAAATGGAAATGGAAAATGTGCCTTTGTGCTTGCATTTTGATGGTGCATTGTTTTGCCAACGACGAAAAGTCAAAACAAGTTTGCCGCAGAGTCTGTGGCAGCTACCTGAGGCGCTGATTCGGTCGTTGGCTTTAGCTATGGCTTTGGCTTTGACTTTGCTTTGGTTTGCTTGCAACTTGAACTTCCCCTTGCTGCCATTAAATTCGAATGGCAAACAAAGTTTGTGTTCCGAGTCTTTTGTTTTGTGGCCGAGAGTCATGATTTATGCTTGATAAATTAAAGTCTATATTAATCGCAGCTGTCATGTTGACAATTTTATTGTAATGCGAACGCGAATCACGATCACCAGCAACAACAATGGCAGCAAAAATTTAGCTAAATGACCCAGAACAGACAAATTTATGGCAATAGCTAGGAAATGGGCAGCAAAGTTAATGCTCTCTGGTACTTAATGATGCCTAGAACTTGGGCTCATTTTGTAACACAGTCGTCTCAGATTCTGTGAAAGGTTTACTCTGTATATATGTGTGTGTGTTTGTGTTTGTACTCGACTTCAAATTGTACCTTTCCTTTGCAATCGCTTTGTCGTGCTGTTGTTCTAATTTCATTTACCAGCCAACTGACTTTCACCTGCCCAGTTGTTGTTGTTGTACCTGATGCCCCCATATGCAGAGAGCTCTTAGCTGGGCCCAACCCAGCCTAAGTCTGTCTGTCTGGGCGCAGCCCTGGGTCCAGTTAATTAAACACATCACGTGCCCAGTGCAGCAACAATCGCCAATTACACGCTAGTTATTCATCTGACACTCAGCAGCATCGCAGCTTAGCATCTGCTCACGAAGCGATGAGATTCAATTAAATTTTATGACAACTTGACTCGACTGCAACTATCGATTGGTGAAAGAGCAAAGCTTTTAATGACACAGAAAAGAAAAACATGATTTACTTGCCGGTTATGATTATGATGTGCTGGCAGATTGAGGTATCGTAAAATTGATGTGACATTTGCCACAGTAACTTAAATAAATTATAGTTTAAAGGAAAATAAAATAAACAGCAAAGCAAAGCCATATTTTATGAATATTAATTTAATTTACTTGAGTAGCATTTGAGTTGAAATTAAAATAAAGTATAAAGCAAACAAAATTTTCTGAATATTTTATAATTTTTCATTCAATTTATTCGAATAGCATTTTCTTAATATAACTGGCAGTATATGAAATGAAAATAAACTATAAAGCAAAGCCACATGAATATTTTATGAATATGACTTCAATTTATGTTTATAGCATTTTCTTGACTTAAACTGGCAATAAATTGAAGATAACTCCTTCAATTACTTAACTTTTATGTTGAGCAATTAATACATAGCCTGCTATTAAAAATACAAAGGTACTTTTTCAGTGTCAATAAATACTATAATCAGTCGTTAGAACCTTTTCCAAATTTAATAAAGGCATTCAAACTTCGTTCTTAGTCAGTTTCTTGGACACTGCTCTTGTGCATTTCTTTTCATTTACAACTTCCGCTTGGGCAGCAAACACTGAGAGGGGAACAAAAATAATAAAATATAAAGAAAAGCAAGGCTGCAAGAAAAAGGCTGCAAAACATTCGATGCGATCACTGCAATCGCTGATGATGAGGTGCATAAACGACGCCCATTTATTGAGCCCTTGCGGCTTTAATAACTTTGGACGAGGAGCTGCCGACGACGAGAGCCGTGGCTCTGGCTTTTGGCTTGGATTGATTGTGGTGGGCATTGCTCAGCAGAGGTTGGAGATGCAGCAGAAAGGTGGCGAGGTGAGTGAGGAAACATGTTTGCCTGCCACTAAATGACAGGCATTTGTCTGTCCACCGAAAAGGGGGAAGAAAGAGGACAGAAGACAGCCAAGCAAAAGTCGCATCAATTGAGTTCGACATGAAAATTGCTCAGTCTAAAGTTCTCTGGAGACCTCAACTTGTTGTTGTTGTTTTTGTTGTTGTCTTTGTACTTGTTGTTTGTTCGTAGAATATTTAAAAAGCCACACATGAAGCCATCGAGTCGAATTACGAGTCCACCAGCAGACTAGAAGACTTCCCGACGACCAGAAGACTGCTTCTTTATGGCAAGGTGTGTCTACAGCGTGTACAAACGAGTATGTGAGTATACTCACAACACTCATAGTACTCATAGTTGTGGTGCCCGCTATGGGCAATGTCGATGGCCAAATTAGTGAGCACGCGTGGGCCACAAATTGTTTGGCACACTATAAAAGCAACTGGCACAAATTTCACTCGATTAGGCGGCAAGAAATATAAAATGGCCAAAGATGAAAGAACACTTTAAATACTCTACAAGTAGCCATGGCATTTGTAGAGTATACGAAAAGCAGTTCATTAAAAATGTACAACATCAGTTTGCAGATTTCTTGTGATTGATGCGCATTTATTAAAGCCCAAAGTTGTTAACAGCGTACGCAAGTCAAGACCCTGGTAACACCTCTTAAAGCAAATGATTTTCTTAGTAGTCGATTTGCAATACATTTCAGCTATATAGAGTGTCTGAAGAGCTGTGTAGCCACTGCCAAAGATTTCTCGAGAAGATGTCGAAGAAGCAAACAATAAAAGAACAGATGAGTGCTCAGACAAGTGCGTTGAGAGACCGGATAAATACCATTTAAAAGCTGGGAACAAAAATACGAGCACACGTGAAATAAACTTAGAACGAAATTAATTACACTAAAATTATTAAAAATTTTAAATTATTTTTTAAAGTATCCATGATTTAGAATTGTTGAAATTTGTCAACACTAATGTTTCTTTTTCAATAATTTAATAAACTATATACAATACAAATTAACTGGAACTTAATCATAATTTATCGTGGTCCTCATACCAATTAAATTGAAAGAATTTACTGTCGAGCAGTAGATATTGTCGATTAAATTTGAAGGGTATAGAAATAGTTGCCAATGAAATTGCCGAGCTGCAACCTATTGACTTTTCTAGATCAAGTTTAAATACGGGCATAAACCACTTTCACAGGGTATAACAATAGAGTTATTTACCCGCTGCTAACCGAGTTTTCTATCCATCTATTATTCAGTTCATTCATCGATCGATCGCGCTGCTGATTCATTAGCTAGTTGAATGCGCTCGCTCGGTTTCGATTTCCGTTCCGTGTTCTTGCTCAATTTGCAAAAGTGAAAATAGGCTCAGCTCAGAGCTGTTGTGCTCTGCATCTGCTTATCTCTCAGTTGTGTGTATTTTAAATCGTTTCATTTCTTTTATTTTCTGCTCGACTGATATTTACATAATCTGTGCTTATTATTATCGAGATGGGCGGACTTGAATTTGGTGAAAGTTTTCTTTCATACTTATTTTTTTCTTTTGTATTTTGCGCGCACTACAAATTACAAGTTAGAACGAATGATGCCCAGTAGCCAAGTTGCGCTGATTAGAGCCAAGGCTTCGAGCCCATTTACTGCCTGCCTTTCACAAATCAACGTTACAGCCCCCAAAAGAAACAGATCTTTAGAAACAAAAAAATATCTGTCAGTGGGGCGTTGCCAGTGTGTCAAATACTCAACACGAAACCGAAGCAACCCAAACGAAATGCTACAACAAAAGTATCTGTCAGATACAAGTGCTCAATAGCCGATTTATTGTCTTGAATTGATGTCGCGCTTTAGAATTTATTGCTGTGCAACTTTTGTTGATATCCAAACTGTGGCGTATTGTCTTCAGCTGAAGATTTGTGTCCATGGGTTTTGTAGAACAGTCTTCTGCTAACTGGGTTGATTTCTTTTAGTGTGATCAGAAACAAAGGTGAATGATTCATAGTTTGTGTGGATGACAAATTGGCACCTCAATTAAGCCTCAATTGTTATCAGTTTTGAGTAAATTCATAATTTATACGACAACATCTTGAACAATTAAATGTGCCTGAGAAAATCATTTCTAGTAATTTCCTTGTGCTTTCTAAGCTCTAATCGCCAGCTTTCATTTAATCATTGGTTTGTCAGCAAGTAGAACTCTAAAAAGCGCTCTGGCTAATTGTTAACTCTCAGTTTCTCACCGATCACTTAAAAATCTCTCTCTGACAACATTGAGAATTCATTCAATTTCCCTTAACTTTAATCTTTGGCATCACAGTTAACTAGGTTGCTGAAATGGAAATTAAAAGTAGTAATTTCCTAAACTAATAATCCAATCTGCACTAAGTTAATGCGCGTTGACTTTCGCCCCGTCGCGAACTTCAACACAAGAAAGAGCCATCACAATTAATTACTTTATTAATTTGTCTAGCATTTCTCTCAGTGCACACAATACCTCTATGTTATATTGAATGAGCTGTTGTCGACCAAAAACTACATTGTTGGGGCGTAATTGTTGGCCTCGTTATGCCAGAGTTCTTGGACACTTTAAAAGACAATTGCTCCCACAGCCTCAGAGCGCGTCGTTGGCTTTCTTCAGCACTTTGTCTAATTCTCCAGCAACTACTGTATTATTATTATTTATGAACCTTCTAACCACACGTTCTGCATACACAACAGAGAGCTGTGACTGAATGCGTTCTACATTCGCTACACATTTCCACTGTGGTTAGTCACCGGAATTATGAGAACTTGAGAGCTGCCCCAATGCGAATGGCGTTGAGCCATTGTGGCATTATAATTAAGTGAACAACAATTTCGCCACAGCTGCAAAGAAAGTGCCAAATACTAGTATTAAATACCCTGTCTTCAACTTCTACAACTTTGAAAGGGTTTTAAGAGCAACCGAAAATCGAAACTGCCTTTTTATTGTTGCTGGCTATGCAAACGAGAGCCAAGTGAATTTGAATTTAAATTCTCAGCACACTCGAAATAAAAGTCAACTGCTGTGATTTATTGTGTGAAACTGAAACTTCTTTTTCGGCTTCCTTCTGTTTGTATATTTTCTGTTTTGTCTGCTGTGATTTTGAAGTCCAACTTTGGCTACTTCTTTGCGGCGTGAAAGTTTCAGTTGTTTGTTGCTCCGGGGGCTTGACATTAGGATAATGTCTTGATTAAAAGTTGTCTTGAGAACGAACTGAACTGAGCAAAATGCTTTGCCAGCGAGCTGATAGCTTTGGCATGAGAGTTCCAATTAAGCGCACTTCTTCATCATGTCGCACTTGCTGTAACTAAAGCGGGGCTTCTGCAGTTTGTGAAGTCGTTTGTAACTGCTAAATATGGCCATGAAATATGAAACTCTACAAAGAATTTAAAGCATTCAATCGCAGAAATCTTTGTTTAATATCTTACAAATTTAACTTGGATTGCAATGAATTTACACCAGGAATGTTTTCCATCATTAATTTAGCTTCAATTGTTTAATGAGTTAACTATCAGATCTATTTTATTTACCTCAACTAAAGTATTTTTATTAAATAATTTAACCCTGTTGAAATATTTTTAAATATATTATTATTTATTGATCAAGTTAAATCACTAATTTAGAGTGATTTAATTTTATTTCGTTTTATAATTTTGAATTGGCAGTGCACTTAACAACATCTTGATAATATTGTAAATAATTTACCAAGTTAAACTTCAATTATGCTTTTAATTTCCCGCATATAAAGTTTACTAAAAATACTTCTTGGAAGTTAATCATGCTAAACTTAACAATTCGTTAGGGTAACTTTATAATTTTTTCATTTTTATTTTGATTTATTTTAATTGATCAGATAAGTAGAATATACTTATAAAATATTTTGAAATACTTCATGTAAGTTTAGAGAATTTCTTAAAAAATGTATTGCTTATTTATTATTTTCAATAGCTGAATCTAAAGTATTCACTTAAATTAAACTAGCTAAGTCAAGTCTGAGTATTTTTTTTGCTTTTAGTTGACTTCATCTATACTACTTTTGAATATATTATTCCTCATGTGAAGCAAACTTAGAGTCTGCAGTTAATTTACCTCAATGAGAATATTTTAACATGTTTAATTATCGGTGTCAAGTACGAATTTCTCGTAGAACAAACACTGATGTCATCCGCATCACCTTTTGCCATCCGCAATTACTTTCGTTTAGTGACAGTTCAGAGAGGGCATCTGGCATTCGCTCTACGAGCAATTAAGTGTTCACCGAGTCTTGTTTTGTACTCAGCTCTGCTCTGCTCTGCTGTGTTCTTCATTTGCATGCAAGCTTGTGGTGTCTCCAGCTAATCACGTTCTTAATGAAAGTGGATGCGATGCCATGGTCCGCTGGTCTCCTAGTCTGCTGGTCCACAATGTAGTCTTGGTCTTCGACTCTCTGATGAGCTGATGGCTGAGCTGTGATCGTGTTTGGTTCTATGCTGGAGAGACAAGTCGCTGGTTCGCTTCTTTCACTGGCAATGACCGCCATTTGCTGTGGCGCTGTTTGATTTTCACGTTTGTTTATTTGTTTGTTTGGTTTGGTTTTTCGCATGCAACCTGACCGCGTATGAAGTCCAAGTTCTACTCGATGCTGTGTGCTGATTCTGAGTTACCAGTTCCAACTACTACGTCCACTTTTTCTGCTTAATTTTGTTGCTCGTTGCTGTTGCTGTTGTGGTTGTGGTTGATTAATATTATTTATAGCTGTCGTTCGTGTTTCGCGCTGATTTCGATTCGATAAGCAGCGAGTTTCCTCTGTGCTCCATTTCTGTCGCTCTGCATCAATTTATTTGAGAGTTTATGCCATCTCCATCTGCAATGTAAACAAAGCCATAAAGTCTGTGGAAATATGGTAATTAGTGAGCGAACAACATGCACGGTATATGGAAGTTCTAATTATTTAATTAATTTATGCTGGCAAGAAGTGAGGAATTCAATTGTCCGAGACAGGCAATAAACTCTGCAGAGTGCAACGATCTTTTTAGCTTCATAATAATGCGATTAATATCATTTATCTAATATCTGACAAAATAGTTTTTTTCCGTCTACTTGTTGTGGATGCGTCATAAACTGGAAAGCAAATGAAATTCACATTAAATGAATTTGGCTGCGGAGAAAAGCACAGTTAAAATCCCCATTAAAAACAGTTAAGGTTTTCTATAAGCTCGTTTATCACCACCAGGTTAAAGACGCGGCTTTCAAGCCGCACAGCAAGTTCATCAACAGCCACGAGTCGACAGTCGAGAGTTGGCCAAAATGATGATCGTCGCTTTATGCTTAAGTTTTCGAGAAACATTACCAGAATTGAACCCGGCTTAAACTCAGTCGTAACTCTGTCTTGCCTCTCTTACTCACTCTCAATCTCCCTCTCTCTCCCTCTCTGTCTTTTGCAGCGTCCATTAAAAGTGTGGCGGCATACAGCGAATACCTGTATCATTTTGCTCTGAATGGCTAAACAATTGTGCGGGTAATTCCATCTGGTTGACGCTCCGCGGACGCTGGAGCGGAGCATGAGCTGGCCTCCAGTTGCCGGCAGACGCTTCCTCGATTCGCTTGTCATTGGAAAGTTGCCGCAGCCGCTGCTGCGTGACACACATTTCACGCATTAGACAACCGCCTGCCTCTGAGCCTCTGCCAGAACCTCACGTCTCTCACGTTGCATTATTCATGCGCGCAACGGGAAGAGAAGGAACAACAACAACAACAACAACAACAACTATTGCAAGTGAGGCAAAGATGACGCTTCGCTTTGTCAGCATATTATCGGTGGCATTACTTCTAGTATTGCCCGCACAGTTGGATGCATTTATCACGCAGAATACAGGTGAGTTAGCAACGGTAACGTGCGTGAAAAACTCCGATAACGCCAGAGACAGCAGCAGATCGGAGCATACAAAATTGAGAAGCGGGAAACATGCACAGCACAAAAGCTGTTTTCAGCTCGGTTTTAGCCTCGAATTTGGTTCCAATGGTTTCCCATTGGGAAATTCCTAACGAGATTATGCAGCAGATTGTGTTTCCTTGAGGAAAACTCTACTTAACGGCATAGACAACGGGGCAGCTTAGCTTAAGCAATGCAATCATTAAAAGCTTTTCAAATCCTTAAATTCATTTGTGTGCAACCTGCTTAAAAACGGCAGAGTTTCTTACTGTTAAATAATAACTCCTTAAAGAAATAAACGATTTTGAGATTTTTTTACAATAAATTTTAAGAGAATATTGAAGTAATATTTAATTTTTTAAATTAACTCTGGAAACATATTAGATGCAGATCAACATAGAAATGCCATAAAGCATTTAATACAAACTAAATAAAACACCAACAATTTAAATAAGATGTTTACTGAAAGTTTTGAATAATACAACGACTTCAGCTTAGGGTGCCATCTTTTATATTTAATTTTGTTTATCTTTAACTTTTTTATATTTATTGTAGCTAAACGAACTCTACAGTTCTCGACAACTACTTAGCTTTAATTCAATATTTTTTTCTGAAATTCTGCAAGAACTTTTTCTCCTTTAGTTGTATTTAAGTGCTTGTGCTGTTGATCTGAAAATTCCTTTGAGATATAGAAAAATATATATCATCATAGAATCATCAAATGAATCAGATTAAAGTACACAAAAGAGTTTTAATGTTGATCCGTAAATTATTCTAAGATACAGAAAATAAAGAATATATAAATATAAAATAATTAATTAATAAATAATAAATAATTAATGTGTTTGCAATTCGCCAATCTCGCAGGCTGTCATCACAACGGCACTTGGTATGCGGACAAGTCGGTGGTGCCCAGCATGGAGAAGTGCCTGAACTGTCAGTGCAACCGCAAGACGCTCGTGTGTCGCCTCAAGGTGTGCCCCGAGATGCCGATGCCGCCGCCTCGCGGCTGCGTCGTGGTGCAGAAGAAGAACACCTGCTGCCCCTATTTGTCGTGTGCCCGTCTCGATGCCTTCTACAAGATTCCCACCAAGCGACGCATCATCGCCTACCTGGATCACTATGAGCGCGAGTCCATCGATCGCGTGGTCAACGATAATATGCTGCAAAGACGCTCCGACGACTCGGACGTCGATCTATTTGGTAAGACGAATTAATATTTGAGATTTGAACAGATTAATAATATAAATGTTTCTGCAGTTTGTGTGAAGAACGGGACGGTGTACAAGTCGGGATCGGCAATGTCCTCGTCGAATTTGTGCAGCTATTGCTACTGCATTGGTGAGTAAAACAAACAGCAATATCAATATACTCATTATCCAAATGGAAGAATGATACTTTAATGCTAAAGGCGTCTCTTTAACCACATATCAAGTAATAGTAGTAATAAAATATATTCTTGACATGAACACCTAGAAATCAGTGCCTACAACTACTTTTTATTTATTTATTTTTCATAACTTGCATTTAGTTAGAATCTATCTTAAGACAATAATCAAATTGAATGAATAACATTATATCAATTTTCCAAGAAACGTTCTCATTTAAACTTTCCCCTTTTTTTCAATATTACAATTATTTTATTCAGAAGAACGTCAAAATTCGTTGCGTTCACAAATCTTCTTCAAATGCAAAATACAATTTTATGTTGAGCTGCTTCTGTTTATCAAGTATAAAATCACCTGTAATTAAATAGTCACCAGTTGGTAAAGGTAAACGCAATATTTCAGGGCGTATATACAATCCTTTTACTATTTGATCGCCCTGAAAAATAAATATGTTGCCAATATTGCATATTCAAATACTCAGCTTACCTTATAAGGACACGTATGATTAAGATTAGAGAATTCCTTAAATTGGTTGTAGAATAGAATAGCCGTTGGGTTATATGATTTTCTGTGAAATTCACAGACATTCACATTGAACTTCATAAGCCATGGCTTGTAACCATTGGCTCTCTTGAAAACCTGGACATCAGCGAAAATATTGTTACACGGATTCTGTAATGTCGCATTCAAATTGAAGACAGTCCTATTGCGACTAATTGCGCGCAGTCGACAATTATTTACGACAATCCAAGATTTGTTGAAGGACTCGCAAACTACATTAGTAAATTTAAATAGGACAGCTTCCTGCAAACAAATAAATACATAATTACGTCATCATAGTATGTGAGTTAAGCTTACATTATAACTCAACTTGTGAGTTAACCAAATGAGAACAATTCCCAACGCGATAAGTCTGCTCTGCATGCTGGCGAATTCAAACTAATCAGCAATTTTTTAAGAGTCAGCTCAATTACTCAGCCGTATTCGAAATCAACCAATTTAAAGTGCATTATATTATTCAGTAATTAATCTGTATAAAATTGATGATCGATTTAAATAGAAAGTAAAGCAAAACTGCGATTGTTTGCTTTTTTGTTTTGTTCAGCAAGCAACAATCGCAACATCAATGGTTTTATGTATCAATAAATTGAGAAACAAATAAAATAAATGGAATGAAAACTAAATATCATCTCTTGTTCTTTGCAGGTGGCACCGAAAAGTGCGTCAAGCCCAAGTGCATGCTGCCGGTGGAGGGCTGCAAGCCGATCTTTGTGGACTCCACCTGCTGCCCGGTGCGGTACGACTGCAGCAGCAAGACGTCGGGCAAGTCGTCGCAGGAAGTGCGCTACCGCAAGACGTCGAACAAGCACTTCCAGCGGATGTCGCAGCGTCTGCAGCGGAATCGCGGCTGCACGGTGAACAGCCAGTTCTATGCGGAGGGGCAGAAGATGCGCTCGGACGCGGACAAGCCGTGTGACATTTGCTTCTGCATTCGCGGCACTCGCCGCTGTGCGCCCAAGAAATGCTCGCCGGCGCTCAAGAACTGCATTCCCGTGGTGCCCAAGGGGCAGTGTTGTCCCTCCAGCTACGACTGCGGCAGCCAGCGGGATTATCGCCGCTCGCAGAGCTCGCGACAATTCAATCTCTATAGTTTGCTGTTCGGCAAGGAGGAGCAGGAGGCGGAGGCGGCGGCAGCTGCGGCCATGATGCCACAGAATGCCTTGGCCGAGCATTATCCTCACGATCGTCATCCCACGCAGCCGCCGGCCGGCGATGCGCTGCAGGCGAGCAGCGAGAAGAGCATCATGGACACGCTGCGCGAGGGACTCGAGTTCATCGACGGCAACAACAACCAGATGCTGGCCAGCAACATGGATCTGGTGACGGCAGCAACGCCTGCTCCCATTGTGGACAAGGTCACCACAGAGCTGAGTCTGCTCGATCTTTTGTTGGGTCCCAGCACGGAGCAAAGTGCGGTTGAGGTGACGCCCGAGTTGACGACGACGACGAAGAAGCCCTTGTCCTGGGTGGATTTGCTGCTGGGGCCAGACGACGAGGAAGCTGTCACAGAGTCGAACACAGCTGCAAGCGTGGCCAGCAGCACACAGAACAGCATTAAACGCATTGCGGATGACTTTGATGATCAGCTGGGCAGCGATGAGATGGCGGTGGGAGAATTGCCGGCGGAGGCGCAACAGATTCTGCTCAGCAATGCAGCATCGATTGAGACGACGACAAAGCCAACAGCGGATCTGTTCAATGTGCTCCTGGACGGACTCTCTGATATGCTGGACGATAATGCCACCACCAGCAGCACAACAACATCAACAACAACGACAACGACTACGACAACAACAAAGCGACCCGTCAAGGTGCAACATGCGCCGCCAATGTTTCGACCGCTGCCGCACAGTAAACCGCAGCACAGTCGCATCAACTCGAAGCTGGCGAATCTGACGGTGACGCCGCCCATGGTTGTGGTCACCAGCAAGTATGGACAGCCCGTGACCTACAGAACAATGCCCAGCAGCAGCAGCACAACAACGACAACAACGACAAGCACAACAACGACAGCAGCACCCACAACGACAACAACGGCGACAACGACAACAACCACGCAGCAACCAACAACAATTCGAACTACAAGCAAACCGAAACCAAAGCCGAAGACAACGCGACGCACCACAGCAGCAACAACAACAACCAGCAGCACAACAACAACAACCAGCAGCACAACAACAACCACAGCGCGACCCACAACAACAATGCGACCCACAGCGAAACCTTCGTTGGTCATCAAAACGATTTTGGAAGCGGAGCCTTTGGAGGGCAACGATGACAGCACCGCGCCCACTTTGCCGCCCAGTCTGCCCAACCTCAAGATCATTCCCTTCCTGCCCACAGATGCCGTCGACAGCCAGGCAGCCCAACTGCCCTCGCAAGGCGGCTACTATCCAGGAGAACAACAACAGCCGATGGCTGCCGATAAAATGGACATTGATTATGATCCCAATTACGTTGACACCGCAGCGCATTATCCCTCAATCACCTCGGACTATCCCCAACAACAACAGCAACCGACGCCAGTCGACAACGATCAGGCTGCCTACAAGTACAAGTTCAACGTCGAGGTGCCCGCTGTGGAGTCGCCTCCGGAGCCCGTCGTGCATCTGGGCGGCCAATACGAGGGCAGCGCCGCCTACGTCAACTACGACTTCGAGCAGCAAGTGGTGCCGCCAGCCCACAGCGGCTTCTCGCCACCCACCGAGACAGAGGGCGGATTCATGCCCAAGGAGCCGCTGGTCATCGATGGCGAAGTGCTGCAGGATCACGTGACATCCAATGTGATCCTTTCCATCGGCAACAACTATCAAGTCACGCAGCATATCATCGACATTACGACGGCGGCGAGTGAAAACGATACGATTCCAATAGGTAAGTGATGAGATTAATCAATAGTGTAATATAGAAGTATATACAAGTTAATTGAAGTACTGAACTATTTAGAGTTAAAAATGCAGTATAACAACCATGATATTGTCATGTTAAACTGAGAAAAATAATCCATGTGAAGAATTATTATATTGGTGATCAGATAACAGATATTCTATACTAATATCAGACTGGAACCTGAATTATTTATAACAAAAAAGTATTATTGACGGAAAATCCTTAGAAATAAATTTTATGCAATTTTCTTCATAAATATCCTCATATACATACATTTAATACTAATTTCAAACAAGAAGCATAATTATTAAGGGTTCAAACAACAAAAATATTACTTTCAATAATAATATAGCTATACAGTAAAAAATCTTCACGAAAAATAATATTAGCTATTAAATAATTATTAAAAATTTAAATTTAAATGTGCTGAATTGTGATGAAAAGAAAGATAGTGGGAAACTCAAAATATAACTTTTAAAACATGTTGTCATGTAGTCTTCACGAAGAATAACATTTTAATATATGAATTTACGAGAATTCTATACTTATTATCAGGCAAGAATTATATTTTTGTAGAGTTCAAAATTAAGGGTTTCGAACATAAAAATATACCTTTCAATTAAAGCTAGAAAATTGATTAAGCAAATTTCGCATAATTATTTTGGTGATGACATTAAGTATTTGTGGTAGCTTTAATTAAAGCAAAAAATATGACCAAATATTTTGAATTTTTGCTTGCTTTTTGTTTATAGCAACTAATTCTGTCCAATCTGGAAAGTTAGATTACGTTGCCAGTTACTGCTATTTTGTTCTTGTATGAGACAATTTTAAGCAGAATTTTTTATTCGTATCTCATTTTCAACGCTCACTATAGTTTCTAATTCTCTTTAAGCTTGCCTATTTCTCTGCATTTCTAATTCTAATTCATCTCGACTCTTTTGCAATGTGAGCAAATCATTAATCATTCCCGCTTTTGACAGAAATCACAACACCCGATCCCTTCAAAGATGTCATACACACCGAGAGGTCGCCCAATCTGGACGCACTCATCGTGGACAAGCAGCCAGCACAACAGCACCAGCAACATCAACAGTTGCAGCAGCAACAGGAAGAGGAGCAGCAACAACAGCTGCAACACATTGAGAGCGTTAGCTATAGCATCAGCAGTGCTTCCGGTGGCAAGGCGACAACACAAGCACCCGCCACAACAACAACACAAACGCCAGCAACTAGAACAACAACAGCAACTCCACCAACAACACCGACAACAGCAGCAGCAGCAGCAGCAGCAATGTCATCGTTGATAGACAAAAGCGAAATCAATAAACTCGACCAGTTGCTGGACGAGTTGCTGGGCAGCGTGAGCCAGAGCACGGTGCCGCCGTTTAGGACATTGCCACCCGGGACAGCAGTAAAAAGTACCGCTACAACAGCAATGCCGGCAACAACACGCGCAACGACAACAACAAGTGCGCGACCGGCGACGACGACACGTGTCCATAAAAAGGGCAACAAAGCGAAGGGCAAACCGGCAGCGGGCAACAGACGCAACAACAACAACAGCAACAACAGCAATCAGCAAACAGCAATTACAAGCAAGCCCAGCAGATCCAAAGTTCAACAGGCCACGCGACGAACTCCCGCCAGCAACAACCAGAACAGAAACAACTCGACAAGTGTTAAACCCAAAGGCACGGTAACTACAACCATAACAACAGCAATCGCTAAGCCAACAGCAACAGCAACAACTACGACAGCAGCAACATTAACGGCGGCAGCAGCAACTGTTGGCAGTTCAATCCGTCCGTATTTAATGTCACCGTTCGACACATTGCCCTTCATGAACGCCAGCTATGAGGTGCGACCGCATATGTTGCAACCACAGCAGCAGCAGCAGCAGCAACTGTTGGAGTTGCAACAGCGACCGCAGCAATTCCATCATTATCAGCACGCGCCCAGCAGCAGCAGCAGCAGCACATCAACAACAGCGGCGACACCAACAGATGCAAGTGCTGCTGTTGTGGGGGGCGAGAGTTTAATGGATTCAACGGGCATGCTAAAATTAGCCGGCTGCAACATTTACGGTCGCATGTATCGCGTCGGTCGCATTATCGTCGAGTTATCCAATCAATGCCTGGAATGCAAATGCACCGAGGTGGGCGTCAAGTGTGGCCCACTAGACTGTTAATTTAAGGTTCCCTTCCCCCCTCCACCCATTCAGACGCCCTAGGTGAGTATGTGTGTATGTGTTGCATGTTTGTGTGTATGTCTGTGTCTGTGCCTCTGTCTGTGTGAGCCAACTTGCCGCTCCATTTTACTTAGTTTATGCATTTAGCATTTAGTTGCCCTTCGAACGCAAGAAGTTCGCCTAGATTTATGTAGCATATTAGGGGGAAACTTCAGCTCTAAGTTGTATTATAGACTTTTAACATTTAATTTAACATTGCATTTAAAATATAGCATGTACTCCATTGAGTCTACATGCATTTAAAGTAATCATTTTAGTTTTATGCTACCAATAAAAATACATTAACTACGTATGACTTTTTATTTTCTTCAATTATTTTATTTTGTAGAAATCGTTTATTTTCTAATTATTTTTTTATATTTTAAAATATTTGACTAAATGAAATGCAATGCATTTCAAATCTATCATTAATCGAATTCAAAATCAAACTCTATTTCCTCCAGCTTTGCATTTTGTAGAGACTTTTTTATTTCCAGTAATTTTGTATAACTAATTGGAATTTAAAAATGCCACTGAATTCTTTATTTTCTACGATAATTTTTTGCAACATATTCCTAATTCGTATTTGATCATGCAGAAAATTTCACTGAATATTTTTACTGCCTAGAAATTTAATAAATGCAAATAGTTTTTTGCATTCTAAGCGAGACTTTCGCGAATCAATGCATTTGTAATTTGTTTGTGAACAAATTGGAATGCACACGTGTCCCAATGTCATAATTGCGATTCAATTTCGCATGAAACTATCAAATTCCCGTTTAATATTTAAGCATTAATATTTCATGAGCCATTGAACGTTGGCGAGAATTTGCGGATAATTAGCTGTGAATTTACGACAATGTCATCAAACTGAAACAGTGAATATAAAATCGATTCGAAAGTGTAAAATAACATTTATTCAGACAGCCGTACTCTTATAGCATAGATCGTTAATAATTATGAGTAGCCCTACAAGTATGTGGCCATAAAAATCACTTGAGTTGCCAAAAAAAATAAATAAATAAATAGAGAAAGATAGAAAGATAGAGATGGAGAAATGTTGAATAATTTGCTTTATCCGGCGACTCGTGCGGAATTCGTAATTGTGTAAGACTAATTTAAAGCTAATAACAGAGTGTCTATATATAGAGTGGAATTAATTACTTATTACGCATCTTGAGTGCCCCAAAAGTGCCATGTTGTCGAGGCTGTTGTTGTTGTCGTCAGGGTCTTTCGATGCAGTCGTCGATAGGCGATAAAGCCAAACAGGAAGCCGGCCACGATGCCGCCGAGATGGGCCTCAAGACTAATGCGGGGATTGCGATTGTGATTGATGCAGAAATGAAATGCTGTGAACGCTGCATCGCTGACTAACAATATCAAAATCACAGCAACGCGCACAAAGCGATGCGACAACTGTGCGAAGTTCTACAACATCGAAAAAAAACAAAAACAAAATAAAAATGAGTAACACTTGGGTACATTTGAATTGCGGTTGCAATTTTCGATTTCAATCTGGTTACGGTTGACTGACCAAAACCAGGTGGGGCACATGACTGCACAGCATCGCATAGACGCCCGCCGAGGCGCCCAACAACAACAGCTCCGGCTGCAGCCAGGCATTGGCCAATGCCCCACAAACGCCGCCCGCAATATAAACCAGGCCCACACGCCAATGACCCTGCTCCACTTCCAGCCAGACTCCCACAAAGCACTGCCAGAGACAAGAACGCATTTAAAGACTTCAGGCCCTCTGGGCGGTGGTGGTGTCGACTCACCTGGAGGCACATATTAATGCTCAGGTGCCACGCGTCCGCATGCAGCAGCATGTAGGTGAAGTAGCGCCAATATTCGTGCCGCGACTCCGGCCTGTAGAGCAGACGCCGTTGCATGCACTCGTTGGCAATGTGATGCAGCGATATCTGCGGAAGAAAAAACGCGCAAGCGACAGCGATGAACGATGACCTTACAAATCGATCGACAGCAATTACACAGAGCAGCAAAAGTGCGAAGAATATAAACAAACATATACTATATGTGGCGCAATCATTAAATCGAATGCTGACTAACAGAAATTAATGTTGAAATTACATTTAGCTTAGCTATAATTAAAGCATAAGTTGTATACTTACATAGAACTAATATTTTAGCAGATTATGCTCTAGTATATTTAGTCAACTTGTTAAAACTTTAACTTATATTGCTTATTAAGTATTGTAAATATGCATTATTTAAACAAAAGCAACTTCAAATCATATTGAATAGAATAGAGGGAAAATATTTTAAAATTATATTTATTTTAGCTTGTATTTTATTTGTCAATCAACTACTTAGCAATAATATTTGTATTAGCAAATATTTTAATGCAGATTATTTTCTATTGTTTTTGCAATCTGAAGTGCATTCCAGCCTGCCAATTTAACAATCAATTTATGTGAAAACATAAACTGCATTCAAATTTCCATTTATGAAATTTAGTTATAGCTAATTTCAAATTAAATTAAAAAATAGTTGTATTTAATTTTGCATTCAGGTAAACCAAAACTTACCTACAACTAAGAATTATGCAGATTATTATTTATTTTTAATTAATGTATAAAGCAACGCCTAAATTGTTATTAATGCAATAATCTCAGCAATAAACAGTGTTTTATTGCCTGCGCGTTCAATAGAGTAATAACGATAAATCTTAAATTCAATATGATTTATGCAGATTAATTTCTGTTATAGATAGTCAATTAATATTGTAAATAAGGCACAGACATGAATCCTATCCAAAAGTGAGTAGATACCTATTCAAAAAGTAGTCTATCGAAACTCGGTAATTATCTCACTGCGCTTCACTCTGATAAACTCAACGCCCTGCTGCACAGTGTCATCGATCAAAGAAAAGATATAGGGAAGTTAATGATGGCAAGCAATCTGTCACTTTCGCTCAGCGGCCAAGTGTGAGATATCCAAGTGTGAGTGGCAAGAGCTGCCACTCAACTGCGATGCAGCAGCATCTTGCGAGTCTTGAGTCTTGGGGCGCAACATGTCCAAAATCTGAGGCAGCATGCATCACACCAAATATGACAAATGCCAGTTGCAACATTTTAACACGACGACAACGACAACAGCGCCGACTAAAATGGCAATAAACTCAAGACATGTCGCTTGCGATTGTGATTGTGATTGGAATCTGAATTGGGATTGAGATTGAGATTCGAGTTCGAGTTCGCGATTGTGTAATGTGGAATGAATATCGCTTTTGTGGGGCTGGGCTTTCAATTAACAATTGCAAACAATTACGACGCTGACAATTAACAACGATCTCAGCATTACTCTGCGTCTTAGTTGGCAAACATTTCGCATTTCGCATATTAGACGTGACACAAAATGGGGCGACACATTCACTGCTGGGGGGATGCATCGACCACAGATGCACAACAACACTTGTGCGACTTCCCAGGTGAAGTGAGTGCGTGAGTGCATTACGTGAATGAGTGGTGAGTGTTGAGTGGGTGCACTATTCGGGTTGCAAATCCACAAACCAAAACACTTGCTGCAAGACACAACCCAGGCAGCTTCAATCAATTGGAACAGGCAAAGATACTTTATGAGATGTGAAATCATTGCATTAACAGCTCGAGAGTGATTTGTATTTCCCACTTGTAATGTTGCGATGTCAATTACCAATCGCATTAATTTTCAAACATTTAAAAACTTCATTTAATTCGCAATTATGTTTGTTTAAATTGAACTGTGCTTAAAACGCGTTCGCCTAAATATAACACTTTAATTTGACAAATTTTTCAGAAACAACCTTTATGGCTACCAATATTATTCATTCACATTTATTATTGAACATTATTTAATAAATATAATCAGAAAATATAAGCGTTTTGTAATGTCAATTAATTTTCTTATTAGTTTTCTAATTATGCTTGTTTGAAATTAATCTAAATTTTGAATTGAATTTTGCGCAATTCACATTAATTTTTAGCTCTAAATCTAATCAGAGAAATTAAGTGATATTTAAATGCAGATTAGTTTACTCATTAAGTGTGCTTGAATTTAATTTTAAATTTCAATTGAATTTTGTTTAGACCGCATGCGCTTAAACACAAACACTTCTCTAGGAACAACTTCCGTTTCCACCTCATTATTTTTACGTTGTCGATAAACAATTTGCACAACAAAGTTTTTCTTAATTTATAAAAGCTGACTGTTCCAAAGTCGAGTCAAGTGCATGAGTCTGCCGCCGTATGTAACAAATGTAATTAAGTGAAGCATTAATTGTTCCTCAACTTTTTCTCATTCTATAAAAACTTGCACCTTTTAAAGAATTCCGCATTAAATTAGTCAGCGCAGTTTTCAACACATGTGCATAAGTGATATGGATGGAGCACAGAAAGTCCAGCGACCTCAAAAACCGCACAAATAAATCTTTCAAGTTCAGATAAGTAGTACATGCTATATAGTACTATATGCAGAGGTCGCACAGCAGCTGATAAGCTTTCGAAATTTGTTTGAATATACATCCAATCCAATTCAGTTCAGTTCAATTCATTTCGTTCTAAAGAGCTGTCTCAAAATAATCTTTGGCTGCCAAAGAAAAAACAACAAAAGCGAACGCACAAGAAATAAACACAAACCAAATAATAAAAGTAAAAGTAATTATTAACCGCAAGTGGCGTTAGAATATGCAGAGAAGTTTCCGACGAAATGCGAACAAAAACAAACGAAAGCAAGACAGATACACAAAACAAATTTGGCACACATCATGTATACGTCACGTTGGCCCAGCCACTGACTGGCAGCGAAAAGACAGCGAAATATGGGGCAAATATGTCGACTTGGGGACGCTACCTGCACAAAGCACATCAGGAATATGAACCAGGGCACACGCCATTGGCGACGACGACGTCGATCCATTGTCAAGTCATCAATGAATATTTTCTGCAGCGGTGCAACGCGCGGCAGCATCGCTGGCAGCAACAGCCTGGCATCCTTTGTGTCCTTGCTACTGTCCATGCGAGGCAACGACATTATGGCACAACACACACGCTTTTATTCAACGCAATGCGAAAATCCAGCGAACAACACAACTATGCAGAACGAACGAACGACGAACGTCTGGTGCGTTAAACGCTTAACCCACGACTATGCCACATACACTACGAGTACGCCCAAATCAGCGCCCACCTCTCCAGCAAATCGCTGCCAGCTTGTTGTTGTTGCTGTTCTTGTTCACTTTAACTCGCACACGCATCGCATCGAATCCCATCGATCGCGATCGTTTGATCTTTCCATTGCCTCAGTTGAGCGCGAATCAGAAAAATGTTGCATACTTTCGGGCTGCTGCTCTAAAATCTGCTTTTTGGTTTGTGTCTTGGATAGATGAATGTACTCAACATTTCGATACAGAGATCATCATCATATTCTTATGAGCTTTATAAGATTCATTGAACATAACCATAATTACATGTCCCTTTAGATACAAATACAGATAAACAATCTAAGGCAGTAAAAACAAAATGTAAAAACGCGAAGTTTTCGCATGCTCAAAGCGAATGATTACAGCATCACTTCAATAGTATTATTTAAAATTAATCATTATTTTGGAGCA
This sequence comes from Drosophila immigrans, assembly GCA_963583835.1. NCBI lineage: Eukaryota > Metazoa > Arthropoda > Insecta > Diptera > Drosophilidae > Drosophila > Drosophila immigrans. Next base: position 34,747,365 of record OY757143.1, read on the forward strand.
AGTTCTATTGAACATAACTATAGACTGTTAAACAATCTAAGGCAAAAAAACGAAATCTGAAAACACGAACTCTTCGCATTTTATTGTATATTTTCTTAAATCGAATGATTAGGGAATGACTTTAATTATATTATTTAAAATTAATCTATATGTTTAAAGCAAATGCATTAAACTCACTTATCCAAAATGTACAAAAATTATTTTTGAGGTGTACATTTCGTTTTCGCGTTTTTTATTAAACAAAAATACAAATCATTATTAGCGGTCTCTGCTTTGAGATGATTATGTGCTCAATATATTCGGAATACCATAAGTTGATAAGAACTGTTCTGTGACTGTTCATAACACATGCCACAAATTATTACATTACATATTAAAAATAAATTGATAAGGAAGAGCATTCAAAAGCGTGTGACACACTATTATTTGTCTGAAGCCACTGAAGATGACAAATTGTAAAAATTCACCGGCATTCCTGCTTGCTTGTAATGGAAAAAATGCAAGAGAAGTGCAAAAAGTAAAAACAGATTTTAATATGCTGCAAGTATTTTCGAGACCTTTGACATTCATAATTGTTTAAGGGAAGCAATTTAAGATATTAAGTCAGAAAATAACAATGAAAATAAAAAAGAAAAAGGCAGAGTTGCGAACTGAAGGATTTAACTTTAAATCAAATGTAATTAATTAAATAATTAAAGTAATTAATTTAAAAGTCTATCAAATCGATTGAGCTGTTAACAAAATGCAAAAACTGCATTTAAATGAGAGAGGTGCAACTGCAGAGTTTAATGCTGACGGCAGCAGCTTCCAAGCGCTGCACATCCTTGGCATTTGACATTTGCTAAAATCAACAAATTGACTGCGAGTTGTTGCATTTGATTACTAAACTTGCAGCAACAGTGGCAGCAACAACAATCCAAAACAGAAGCCAAATTGTTTACTCGCAAAGTTGTCGTTTGTCGTCGCCAAACTCAGACGACATCGTGGCGTGGTGAAAAGCTTTCAAAGTGCTCTCTCACTCTCTCTCTCTGTGTCTTTGCAACCTCAATCTCTGTGGCACTCTCAGTGGGGCAGGACACGTGGCCAGGCTGTGGTGCTGAGGCATGGGCAGCGCCTGTCAGCACCGAGTGGCGTCGTTTATGAATGGCTTTCAATGAAATATTTATGTAAGAAGCCATTAAAACCGCTAGAGAGACCAAAACAAACGGCACGAATAATTATCTTGGGTCACTCACTCAACGCACTGAGCGCTCCTTCAGGCAGGAAGAAAAGGATAGACCAAATCAGATATACACTTTTAGTATATGCGAGTACATAAACTTTTGGGTCCGACGAGTAACTCGAGAAACTCACTTTGACTCGCAACTTAACGCAGACACGCACAAAGTCATTAAGGGGCACCTAACTCAAGTCTACGTGCCACAACATTTTCCAGAGGTCCGCAACGAGCAGCGACTACAACAAATGGCCCGAAAGAACCTTGTAAAATGAAGCTGCTTAGTTGATAAGGCCAAAAAGCCAGGCAGCCAGACAAATCTTATCTCGGTTAATACGCCAGTGTGAACTGCGTGGCTTATTCACTCGACTACCCTCCAGCTCCAACTCCTGCTCCAGATCCTGCTCCAGTCTCAGCAGTCGCCATTAGAGCTCTGGCTGTGACTTAAGGCGCAGCTTTAATACGCAGCCACAGCTTCAAGCATGAAAGCTGCTTGTGATGCTCACAGCGAATCATGGTTTCAATGGTGCGAATAGCTCAATATTTGGCAAATTTCCCAAATAATGTAAACACTTGATGGTTAAGAAATATAACAATTGCTTAAGTGCATCCCAGCAGCTTTATGGAGCTTTAAAGCATCTTATTAAATAAAGCCAAAATGGACAAAGCTTAATGACAAGCACCTGCTGTATTGATTAAACTCTTTAGCTTTAATTGACTCTGAAGCTTTAATCAGCTTAGGAACTTTTTTACTTTATAAAGCCATAATAGAGAAAGCTTTTTTTAAGGTGATTATAATAATTATTAATCAGTATTCCATAAAAGATTTCGCATAATACTTTAAGAACCCACTTTTTTTTGTTTATTAGAAAACTATTTTAATCTCTGTCGAAATCAAGCCTCATCTCAGCCAAACGCATCAAGTTGATACGCAAAATACTTGTCGGCAGTTTGAGACTATACACTGCCGATCAACTGAATAGGTTCACATAATTTCGCTTGCATTTTCATGATTTTTTCATCACCTATTGATCGTACGGGTGTTTTTTTTAAATTCAGAGCAACTCTATATTTGTGTCAATCAGTGAGCGCTAGTAAAGAACCGTTTGCTAAGTACCGTTACTTTGCATATTGTGTTTTAATATTTCTTTCGATAATTTCTGTGCAATTTTTTGGCTCAACTGATTAGGTTCAGCTGAAAGATTTTTAGTTTGCGGTGAAACTTGGCGATGTGGCGACCCATTTTTGATGCAAATTTTTAATTTGATATATTTTCTTTAAATTTAATCAAAAATGGGACGCGGGGAGCTATTAACCGAGTATGAAAGAGGCCAAATCGAAGCCTATCACAAAAGTGGTCTTAGCCATCGTAAAATTGGTAAAAAAAATTGGACGGAGCCAAAATGTTGTGAGTAATTTTTTAAGAAACAAGACAGAATACGGTAAAAACATGAATGGCGGAGTCAAACACGCCACCTCTGCGGCAGACAGGAGGCATATTCTGCGAGCTGCGCCCAATCCCCATCTGTCAGCACCCAAAATTCAAGAAATTTGCGGTGTAAAAGCCAGTGTGTCTATTGTTAAACGTGTGATTTCGTCGGCTGATCATTTAAAACGAATGAAACTTAAAAAAAAAACACCGTTAAATAATGCACGTAAAGTTTCACGACTCCACTTTGCGCGCAAGCACAGGAGCTGGACGAGCGAATGGCATAGGGTGGTTTTTTCAGATGAAAAAAAATGTAATTTAGACGGTCCTGATGGGTACAACTATTATTATCACGATCTTCGAAAGGAAGAGCATTTCCTGAGCCGTCGCCATAGCTGTGAGGGATGTGTAATGGTGTGGGGGTCGGTGTCAGTTTTTGGCACTTGCGAACTTCAATTTGTTACCTCAAAAATGAACGTGGAAACCTACAAACCAAAAATATGAAAATAGTCCTAAGTTTGTTACATAATTTGTATTTTTATAGGTTGAACCTATTCAGTTGAACGAAAAAAAAATCACTAATTTTGATAAGCTCTCAGAAGATAAAATAATTATAAAATAAATAATATGTTTTTGAAAATCGTACTATAGCATTTCATTCTAATATGATTAAGGAATTAAATAAAAAAAAAATTATTAAAATCGGAATACTGGTTTAGGAATTATGGACAAATTCCTACCTCTGAGATCATGAACCTATTCAGTTGAGCGGCAGTGTATATCGTATTGTGGACCTATAATTTCCAGCATGTTCAATTACAAATAAAGTGTTAGCTCAACTGTAAAAAGGAAATACACTCGTGCCATAATATGAGTTTATAGCCAGAGGCCGCATCAACTTGATTTCTGGCCCACAGAAAACCAACATGCTCTCTAATTGTGGGTCCAACAAAAAAAAAAAAAAAAAAAGGGCCAAATGTGCCCACAGTTTGGCTGCAAATCGCAGTCGGAGAAGGACTTGTAATTTTGGGGCTAGGCAAAGAAACGTTTAGGCAAATCTTTGCGCAAAAATCTTGAGCAAACAAACTCATTACCGAGTGGGCAACTGTGAAAGTGGGCAAATGGGCGGGGCTGGCAGTTGATTGAGTGACTGACTGGCTGACTGACTGACTGAAACAACGTCACTTGGGAGCTGGAATGGAGTGGCAGGCAAGCGAAGGCGTGGCAATGCGAGGCGGCCTATTGCGGTTTATACAGTTTATGGCCGCCATTTTATTGATACCGCCAGTGGGAGCTCATAAAGGGCGCCCCTCGAGAAGAGCTCCTGCGAATGCGGCCATAAAGCGCAGCGTCTAGTTTTGGTTAGTTGGCAAACAGGGCGTGTTTATTGCCGGATATCTGCAATGCAATAACAATAACTACAAGCATACTAAACTAATGCGCTTGTAAAATTACAATAAGCAGTCTGAAAAGAGGGAGCGAGGGAGGCGTCATCAAAATTTAAAGGCAGCGGCAAATGATAAAGCCGCTTAGACTTTGCGTCAGATAAATCTATTTAACAATTTTTGGGGGGGAGGCGACTCGCCTAGTCAAATATGTAAGCAAGTATTACCCAAGTGCCATTAGAGTTAGTTATGTGTGTGTGAGAGAGTGTGTAAAAGTGTGTGTGAGAGTGTGTGAGAGTGTGTGCTTGCAGCCTGCAGAGACATAAGCTTCAAAGCTGCTTGTTTACTCGGTGCGAGCACAAAATATGTGTGAGAAAGTGTGCATATATGTACATAAAGATATATATATATATATTAATATGTGTGCGTGTGTGTGTGTGTGTGTGTGTGTGTGTGTGTGTGTGTGTGTGTGTGTGTTTGGTGTGCTGTGCGTGCCTCAGTTGCAAACTCAATTATTAACTATGCGAGGCAAAAGGCAACACCTTCAACTTGCCCGTCGTGTTAGCATCATAAGTAACTTCCCGTTTCCCTCTCTCTCTCTCTCTCTCGCTTGCTCTTGGCTATTTGGCATCCCTTTCTATGCCACACACTCTGTCGAGGCTTAGAGCATCCGTCAACTCGAGGGAAATTTGCATTTTATCATCCATGTGTCGGCCTTAATGCTGCAAAGGGGCTTTGCTTTTAATTGGTTTTCTTAGCAGTCGATTCCAGCTTGTTGTACTTGTTGTAATTATGCTTTGCTTTTGCTTGTTGTTGCCCGACTAGTTGTAGTTGTTAATTTGGCTGAAAGCCGACAAAGATGCCACCAACGTGGCACTAACTTATAATTGTTTAATTAGCAAGTAAAATACGGTGAAAATATGTGGAAATTATTAGATCGAGCTCAACGCATACATTCGTGTGTTGAACGCGGCAAACGCAGTGTTAGTAAATTGCTTAAAGTGCCGCATAATGGTTGATATAACAATGCAAATATAGCTAAAGTGTATCTAAATACTTTGACGACGATGTAAGCCGACAATTGAGTTAGCCTCCAGAGTGAAAGCCTGAGCTCAAGTGCTGCATGCATCAGAAGACTATTAAGGTTGGGGTTGTAAAATATTTCAAAGCAAACACTTTAAGGCAGGAAAACCTATAAAGTTTTACTGTTATAGGTTTTAGAATAAACATTATAGAATAATAAATGTTTTCAATTTTTATTTAATTGTGCAAATAACAATAATTATTGGTTGTAATAGAGTTTTTGTTTACAACCCTATACAACTTTTAAAATAATGATTATTAATTCTTTTAAGAGCTTGGCTACTAAATATTATTTTTAAGCAACCTAAAATAAAACTAAATAAATAATAGTTAGTATTGGTAGGAATTTAAATTGTAATTGGTTTTCGTTTTGAGAACAGGGTTCAATTTCGGATATATGACTTCTAAACTTAGAAATGATTATGAAAGATAAAAACAAAAACTTAATTTAAACAAATTTAATGCTCATGAATATTCGTTTCCTTCTGTTTATCTCAATGACATTTAATATATGTTAAATGTAATCCAAATTTTTTTCAATTTTGTTTACAAATTCTACCCTTCATTTCTAGTTTGTTCCACTCGAAGTACACTTCCACTGTCACCCACTAATTTCGCTCAGTGCACGCCTGCTTGTTCACATTTAATAAACTAAAAGCATTGACGACGGGCCTTAAATGGTTTTCGGGGGGTCGCGCAACTCCGAAGATATTTATCTTAAACATATGCGCATTATACACACAATGAAACCGTTTTTATTATGCCCACAAAGCGTACAAATATCGAGTAAATATGGAAACCCTTTTGGCCGAGTCAATTTAGTAAAACATTCGAGCCGCATCGAGGCAGTTATTAATACACGGAAAACAAGTTAAGCCAAAAGCAGTCAAAATGATACAAATTATGAACTGGCTATCGATGGTAAGCCAAATGAAATAAAAACACGAATTGTTGAGGGATTGTAAATTTAATTCCGCTCTCTTTAATTTATTCCTTACTTTAGGCCATCGGCCTGATTCCCTTGAACCGCCAGCAATTGCATTCGAACTTTCTGATGGACTACGTCATGATGGTGTTGATGCCGTGTTTGTATCTGATTGCGTATTTCGGCATCAATTTGATGCAACGCTTCGGCCTCGCCTTCCTCGATGCCTGCAACAGCGTGTGTCGCCTTAGCAACAACCTGTTCATGCACCTGGGCGCCTTTCTCTACGTGACCATCTTCATCATGAGCTTGTATCGGCGCAAGCAGTTCTTTGTGGACTTCGAAACGCATCTCGCCGAGATCGACGTCGTCATCGTGAAGTGTCGCAACGTCGCCGAGCTCGACAAGAATCGTGTGAAGGCGGTCAAGCACAGTGTCGCCTATCATTTCACCTGGCTCTTTGTCTTTGGCGTCTTCATTTTCGCCTTGTACTACGACGCCAGCTCATTGTACAGGTGAGTAACACATGGTTGGATTTAATTTATTTAATAGAAAAAGTTAAATCGATATGGTTGCATTTAATTAAACAAATTAAGTAATTAATCCATTATTTCAATAATACAGACATATTATGGGGAGCTAATTGAATAAAATTATTATATTATTTCAACTCCATCAAATTAATATTTTAATTACAAAGTTGCATATTTATTTTGTATAGTAAAGCCTGGTGATAATTAAGTCAAATTACAAGAGCAGTGGCAACAAAAGCCTATGTTTAATTTAATCATACAATGTAAGGCAGACAACAGTTGTTGGGGCAATTTTCATTAGGCAAATTCAGTTACACATAAACTTAAAGAAATTATTTTAATTAATTCAAACAAAACGCCGCATTGCGAAACAAATTGTAGTCTGCCAGTGAGTCAGTCATGACATATTATATAATACAAAAAACAATCAGATATTATTTAAAATCGATAGAAATAGCAGATATTGCATAGAAGAGTTATTCTTCTAATTGGAAACTAAACTATTTTGTTTATTGATTAAAATGCAAGTATTATGAAATAACTATTAAAATTAAATTTCCATAAATTTCAAACCTATGCCATAAAAGTAATTCATGCCAAGTAAAGCAGTAATAACAAAGCTGCTGCTCACTCGCTGTGAGCTTTGACCATGATGAAGTCAAGCCATAAATCATAGAAAATTACAAGCCACTTCTTTGGCTCTCCGTCATCCGCCTTAATGTCAATCTTTTTGCAATATATTTGTTGTTGTTGTTGATGTTGATGTTGTTGCAGCACCTTCGGCGAGTATGCGATAATACCATTCATGGTGTCGAGCTTTCCATATCTGGCTGGCAGCATCATTCAAGGGGAATTCATCTATCATGTGTCTGTCATTTCGAATCGCTTCGAGCAAATTAACACGCTATTCGAGAAAATTAACCAGGAGGCACGTCGCCGGCATGCGCCACTCACGGTCTACGACATCGAGAGCGAGGGCAAGAAGCAGGAGCGCAAATCGGGCGGAATGGCAACCAAATCAGCATTTGGCATAGAACAAAAACTGGCGGATGAAATGAAACGTCAAAAGCCGCAGCAGAATCAGCACGAGGATGAGGACGAAATGAACACCAGCGACGAGGAGGACGATGATGATGTTTTTGATTACAACGACACCAATACCGAGAACCCTGAGTGAGTAAACAACCCCACCAACCTGTTCCCTTCGCCCCGTTTACACTCTTCGTCCATCTGTATTATTTTTAGGAGCACCTCGGAGACCAATTTGCCGGATCTGTTTAAGCTGCACGACAAAATCCTGTCGCTGAGTGTGCTGACCAATGGCGAATTCGGACCGCAATGTGTCCCCTACATGGCCGCCTGTTTTGTGGTCAGCATTTTTGGCATATTCCTCGAGACCAAGGTCAACTTCATTGTGGGCGGCAAGAGTCGAGTGCTCGACTACATGACCTACTTGTATGTCATCTGGAGCGTCACCACAATGGTTGTGGCCTACATCGTGCTGCGTCTGTGCTGCAATGCCAACAATCACTCCAAGCAATCGGCCATGATTGTGCACGAGATCATGCAGAAGAAACCCGCCTTCATGCTCAGCAATGATCTCTTCTACAACAAGATGAAGTCCTTCACCCTGCAGTTCCTCCACTGGGAGGGCTACTTTCAGTTCAATGGCATCGGACTCTTCGCCCTCGACTACACATTTATATTCTCGGTGAGTTTTAAATAAGTTATTCGACTATTTTCCCTTTGTTTTCATTATTTTCTTTTCCTTTTAGACTGTGAGCGCCGCCACATCCTATTTGATTGTCCTGCTGCAGTTTGACATGACGTCCATCCTTCGCAGCGAGGGTCTGATGACCTAAGCCCAAACTCACTCCAAATTTAATTATTCGTCACGTTCGGGCGAATTTCGCATCGTTTTTTGCTTGCCACCGCTTTTACTTTTTGCAACCATTTTGAATAGCAGCACTGAAAAGATCAAATGCACAATTCGAGATCGAAAATGAAATGCTCTTGCATTGAATGGACAAGGAATGTTTTTATAGTTCGGAATGTAAGTGAATCAACTACTATATAAAGAATATATTCAAAATATATTTATGCAATAACAACGCAATTTCTCTAATAGTTGATGTGGGTTTTTGGATAATTACCTTGTAGTTAAATTAAATGTTCATTTATTTTTTTGGTATTTTGTTTTTTATTTCTTTACATTAATTTACCCTGCATATTTTGAAATGTTTTCCTTAATTTGTTTAAACAACAGCTTTGAATTTAAGCTGAATGTAGTTTGCTTTTTTTTTATTAACCCTGACTATTTTCAGTTCCTTTTCTTACCAAATCAGCATGTAAATAAAGAATGCCATATATTAGTAATTTATATCAATATCATTTTTTTGACTCGATTAATTGATTTTTAATGTAGTTTGTAGCAAATCTTTAGTAAACTTCTTTAATATATTTTAGTGTCTTGCTTTTGATTTTCTTACATTTACTTAACTAACCTTATTAAAACGCAGTTTTCTAATATTCATTCATTTTTTATTTCATTAATTTTTTTCCTCATCATATATACTGGAAACTAAATATTTAATATTTAATATATTTTAGTTTCTTAATTTTTATTTACCTATATAACTTAATTAATTTATATGTTTATTACTGGAAATGTAATTGTAATTGAATGGGTTTACTTTTATATTTCTACTCGAATCGAACAAATGTAAACAAATGGTTCCCAATGTCTTTTGTCAATGTAAGTCAGTTTGTAGTTTAACGTAAGCAGGTAAATCAAACCATCATTGCAAATCCCAGTAAAGCAGTCAAAGATGTCTGAGTTGAGCAAGTGTATTACTCGATCCGAGTGGCGATGTTGGGCCGTTAATCGCATCAGCGCCGTCGTTGGCCGACACTCGAAGCGCGGTTGCAGCGGATAGACAGCGGATGACTAACACAATTTTATCAGATGTCAATTGAAAAACACGATTTGCCAGTCAGTCAGTCAGGCTCAAACATGCACGCGGCCCAGGACGAGACTCTGGAGGTCTCCAAAAGAGTGTCAGGTGGGAGGATGTGATGTGGCAACACTTTGCGGCTTTCAAACGGAAGCGGCGAAACGGAAAAGGGCAAAAAACGTGAAAATAGAGCGAAAGAACGTTGAGCAATTTCCGCTTTCAATCACGTTTAGCGCACTACGGAAATGTGTGCAAAATAGATTTACTATGCTATATAGTAATGCGGATCTATAAGTACATTATAGCGACAGCACACTGTTTGAATATTGCTTTTTGGCAGCTCACTCAATTTACAGGCCGGCAGCGAAGCAGTCAATTAATTTTTCATTATAATGAAAGCGTGTCAAATAAAATTGATTTTCACTGTAGAAAGTTTTCGACGGACGCGTGACAAAATGAGGTTTATATTACAATCCAACGGATACTCTCGTATGTTGACCAAACCATGTGTTGCCATGTGTCGACTCCACCCACTTCGTTAGTTCTCGTCGCTCTCGTCCTCCACTTGATTGCCATAAATCAATATGACGCGACGCCCAGCTCGTTTGCAGGAAGGGCACTTTATAGTCGTTGCAGTTCGCTGGAGCAGAGTCGATGGAGATGTTGTCACACTGAGTTGCCACATTTCCGCCCAGGGGGCAGCAGGCCACACATTACCTGCAAATTACGTCAACTGTTTCTCGCTTCCTTTCTCGGCTCTCGCATCCTGAATATCCTCTGCACAAACTAAATAAGCAACGTTGTTGTTGGGCCAGGACAACGTGACCAGCGACCAGGCAAAATGTCACAGCACTTTTAAGAGTTCATTTCGAATTGTAGCAAATTGTATTAACTACCAAACAGGCGCAGACAAACAGCCAGGCGGCACTCGATAGTGGGGAAGGACGAAAAGGAGCGAGAGGAGTTCGTTGTTGAGGGCAAATGCCAACAGGTTGTTCTCTGAGTAATTGAAGCTAAAATGCAATGGCCAATCGAGCGAATACAAGCTGGCCTTCAATAGCTCATGAGTATCAATGTGAGTGTCAGTCTGTGAGTCTGAGTGTGAGTGTTAGTTTGAGTGTTGGCATGGACGCCTCACACCCGTTTCGTTTACATAGCAACTGATAGCTCATTACGCTCCTCTCTTGTGGCACGAGGTCCGTATTATTATTGTGTGTACACAAAAGATGGGCGACATTTTCAAATAATAATAATTCGTTAGAAACAATACAGGTCTAATGAAATTTAAATACTGTTCACAGCAACTAAGGCACTTTAAAACAATTAAATACTTCTTGGTATGCAGCCATGAAAAATAGTAGTAATTCAATTATTAGTAGATTTTAAATTCTAAATGCCAAATATTCTAATATATTCATAAGGCTACAAATATTTATTGGGAATATGGTATATGCATAGATTTAAAAACATTGATGATATTTTACTTGGTTCGTACACATATGTAGTATATATTTAAAATAATTTAAAAAAATCAAATCGAATTTAACTCTATTAATCCATTTGAAATTAACTGATATTTTCTTATTTGATATTTTCCAATATATTCTTACGTTATTTATGATTTTAATATATTTATTATGCATGCCAAATATTTTGCTATATGGGTAAACAAATTAATTAATAAATTAAAATCAATAAATAACCCATATTTTACATTCTCATTTTAAAATATTATATTAAACTAGCAAACTTCTCTATTGAATTAATTTATGTTTTTTCTTTCTTTAAAGGTGAACTTAGCGCTAATGTTTTAATGGTCAAATGATTACCGAAATACTGTTGATGTATTTTCCCAATTTAAAAAAACAGTCTGGCAACGCTGGCAGTGGCTGAAATAAAAGAGCTTTTCGCTGGCATACACACTACAGGTGTTTGGCATCATGTGGCATACGCAAGGCAAACAAACAACAGAGAGCGTCGGCAATGGCAGCAACAGGAAAACCCCGTGGTGAGTTTCCCAAAGCACACATACAAAATATATCCTTGAGAACAGACACGAGCACGCACACACAGACACACAGACACAGACGCACACACAGACAGAATTGTCCCTCGGCCAAGTGAAGGCAAATTGTGCGAGGACCTGCTGCTGCTGCTGCTGCTGCTTCTTGCAAGCAAATCAAATCAAACTGATAACAACCAACAACAACAACGAGCGCGAGAGCAGCAGCAGCAGCAACAGCAACAGCGCGCGTCTCCGACTGTCGTTCGCTCTGTAGCCGAAGGCCACGCAGCGGACACGAACACGCGAACCCGAAGCGACGGCGATGGCGGAACTTTGCAAAAGCAAAAGGATATTGGGACAGTTCGTGGCGGAGTTGCGAGTGCGTTGGTTGTGCGATGAAGAACTTGACGGAGCAAAGTCTACTTTCAAAACCGTGTACCGTGTAAACAGTGAGTGTGTGTAGGTGTAGGTGTGTGTCTCTCTGCGTGTGTGTGTGCGTGTGTGTTGTTGTTGCTGCTGATGTAAAGAAAAGTGAAAGTTCTGCGGGCGGCGTCGATTTCATGGGAATTTAATTAACAGTTGGCCTCTTAAAAGAACGAAACGAAGAGCGAAACTGAGACGAAATCTATTGAAAAAATTGAACGATATTTTGTAAATAATTTGTTGAAATTCAGCTGCACTTAACGCAGAAGCAGCCTTTTAGGCGCTGTTGAATAACAACAGCGAGATGCGCAAATGGCGCCGCGTGGGCGTCTGCCTACAAAATGTACGAGAAAAAAAAAAAAGAAGCTAGCTCTGCCTCCAGCTTCGACGTAATGGGGAAGGGCAGATGATATCTCCGAGATTTTATTTACAGGTTGTGTGTTCTTGTAGTTATGGCCTTGCTGAAAGCAATAAAACGCGCTCGCCAACAACAGTGTTTTGCAGGGACCAAACTGGTAAACGAAGCTGAGATAACATGGCTACAATTAATGCAGTGGCCCAATAAATTAATTGCTTTTTCGCTTCGTTGAAATATTTATATAACTGTGAAATTCCTATGCATAATTTTAAGCTGAAAAGTATGCAACGAAAATTGCCAAGCATCCCAAAGGGTTGCAAATTACAAGTTATAGAAGAGGCATTAGGCAAACCGGCAAACGCAATATCAATTTGAACTTTTGTGAACCCTTTAAACGTTAGCCAAGTTGTCTTAATCCCTTAAAGCCCCTCTTGACGCCAAGTCAAAAGCAAAAAGCAATCATATTGCTGCTGATAAGCGTTGCAGCAAGATGTGTCAAAAGGCGAAGGAGCGGAAACTTTTTCAGGATGAGCGGAGAGATTGGGGGAGACGCGAGAATCACAGCATGTGTTATCGCCTGTGTGCACTTGAGAGGTATTCAAGAAGCGATTAGCGATAAGAACCTCCATAAAGGTCAGACTGAAGGAAAGAATGAGATAGTCGCTGAGCAATACCAAACCAAAAATCGCATCAATTCAGTTGAGCAACTGAGAGAAAAAATATCAAACAATATTTACAGCTTTTTATTGGTAGCAAATGCAGCCGCAATGTTTAATATAGCATTGAGTTTATTCCCAGTAAAGTTCAATTGTCGATTTCAGTGTTTGAATCGGCAGGTTTCATTTATTACTCGATTTAATTACATTAATATTGTATTGAACAAATAACAAGCTGGGTAATTAAATTGAATTTAGTTTGTGTACGAAGCTCGAACAAAAAAAAAGATTACAAATACTAAATACCCTCGAAATTTATTCAAATTCATTTAAAATTTGTTTAGATATGTTTACTAAAAATATAATTTTGGTCACTATTCATTTTCCTTAACTCTTTTCTAACACTCTCTTCCTTTACCTCGCTTTAAACATTTTTACATAATTATAAAATGTACGTTCTTGAGAGTGCAAAACTTTTGAAATCCCCCAAGTTTTTATCACAATTATTTTGCAACTTTCGCATTTTTTTTGTCCCTCCCATTTCGTTATCTCTTAATGTTTGTTGAAACTTATGAGATGTAAATCCGAAATTGCTGTTTAAATGAAGTGCGAATTAAACTCGTAGTCGGAATAACATTTTCATTCTTTATAATACATTTAACTTTTTGTTTGGTCACGTTTTGTGCACCGTCGGCAATTTGTTGCCGCCAAAAGGGAAATGAATTTAATTTGTTTTGCATGCCAGACCATAAAATATTGTAATTAACTTTGCCCGCTGGCCAAACACTTTTATTGGCTACTGTGCGACGCGTTGCGTTAATGAGGCAACAGGTTACTGCGTTTTATTAACAACAGCAGCAGCAACAGCAATAGCAACAGCTTCAATTAAGCTCTCTCCAAGTTCACAGCTAATAAATATTCATAAATATTTCTACTTAAACTGTGCAAATATTTGTTTTCACCAGATACAGATGAGAAAGGAGCGGAGAGGAGAGGAAGGGAAAGGAACTGACAAGCGGTCAACATTTAAAAGTTTTCACCAACTGTCAACTTTGGGGATGCAACTTTTTGGGTTTTGCGCAAAAGTTTCCGATCCTTTCATTATTAACAGTAATGCGAAGACTGAGCGTAACTGATAGTTACCCAGCGATGCGTTTACTTATGACTGCCACTGTTGCACAAGTTGCGTATTAATTGCCTTCGCCCTGCCAAAACTTCTTCCCAGAAAAAGAGTTGCAACAAATCTGAAATTCCTAAGAAAGCGAAAAAACTTAGTTTGAGCTTGAAGAGTTTCCTTGTCACATCACCATAAATATTTAAACAATCGCATGTTAAAGTTTCTCCGAAAAAAAAAACAAAACTTTGCGAACTTTTGAGATAATCAGCGGAACTCATCTGAAACGTTTGATTTATTAGTCTCTTGCAACTAGAACAATAAGCTAAAAGTTCGTTTGAGTTTGCTCGACTCGAAGACACTCTATTAGCTTTAAGCATTATTGCAGCATATTTTCCATATTTAAATGTACTCAATTTAAACGGTGGGCATTAATCACATCAAGTTGGTCATATATTCATTATTCAACTAAATGGCTGCAAGCGAATGCTATAATTAAGTTGAGAAGCACATAAATTCAACAGCGTAATCTCGAAATTAAACACTGGCTTTGCTAGTAAATACGCAAAGCCCAATTTGGGCGGCTATTTATAATTCAAATGTGGCCAGGACTTGAAAAATCCTCAAGGCGCCCAAAAAAATATTTGCCTACCGAATTTGCGAGTGAATTTCAAAGCCAATAATAAACTACATAAATGCTACAAATTCAATGAACCAACAAAGCACAAATTAACTTTACACACAAGACAACACGCACACATATGAAGAGAGACATGTCTTGAAAAATGCAAATATTTCCACACATATTTCGATCAATAGAATTGCGCAGTGCCAGCAAATTGAATTATAACAGACAATAATAACAATATAAAATAAAAACACAACAACTACAAAGGAAAACGAAGTGAAAGTGAAAGCCAAAAGCAATACAAGAAGTGCCACACGGAGGCAGAAGGGGCAACTTGAGAGCAGCGAGTGCTAAGTGAATATTACGAAAACAAGAACGTTGTGCAAATACAATACGAAAATATCCAAATAT
Source organism: Drosophila immigrans (assembly GCA_963583835.1). Classification (NCBI taxonomy): domain Eukaryota; kingdom Metazoa; phylum Arthropoda; class Insecta; order Diptera; family Drosophilidae; genus Drosophila; species Drosophila immigrans. Next base: position 34,762,485 of record OY757143.1, read on the forward strand.
ACATATAAAAATACTTATATAAGAGGCACATAAAACCCAGCCATAGACACAACAAAGCGATAAAACAAAAATACAGCAACAGCAACAGCCACAGCAGCAACAATAATAACAACATCACCAAGTGGTTGACTCTGTGAAGACGACAAGGCGGTAACATGATTTGATTCTTTTGCAAGCGAGGTAAGTCGTTCATCTTTACCTACCCTACAAACAATATATATATATATATATATCTGAATACATATTCTTATTTACACGGAGCGAGAGCATTCCTCACATGACATTCTCTGCAATTAAGACAAATTGAAGCATTTATTCAGAGGCTGCTCCGTGCTCACATAGCTGCCATATCTGATGTGCTCTCGCAGCCATCAGTTAAACAGATTGCTCTTTTATCATTTAAACAACGAAATACAGGCGTATTTGCGAATATATTCATTCTCGGCAGCATGAAGTTTGCTAATATGGTATTTGACAAATTCACATTATGAAGAGCTCTTGTCAGGCAGGACATATAAATTATGGGAGTAAATACTCTATAATTTACTCTCTTTCAAACAAAAACTACGAAATTCTTTTGATGTTTAAATTATTATAGTTTAACTTCTCAAACTTTTACTGTTCTGTATTAAATTTTGTCGTTCAAACAAAGACTTCAGCAAACCATAAGTATAAATTAGTATAAAACCCATTGTTCTCTAAAATATTCTGTTTTCAATCAACTCGAGCAAAATCTCCAATTAATCAAAAGTTTAAGCTACGAAACTCGATTAAATTTGCATTCTATATTTGATTTGACAAATTCACTCTTTAAAGAGCTCATCAAGCAAATTATAGGATTAAATCGTTTATAATTTACTCTGTTGTGAAATTGAAATTCAATCAAAAATGACAAGCAATTATTCAAACTGCTGAATTCGATGGAAATCACAAAAAACTCAGTTATTTAGTTGATAAGATCTAACCAACCGCAATCTGGAATAATTTGAAGTGAAAACTCCGAGTCATTCGGCTGTTTAAACTGCGAAATTCGGTTGAAATTGATACGCGGAACGCGGCTGGAGCAGCAGAGCTTGCTTATATTTAGCAAAGGCGTTCATTTGTATATATTCCACATTATTATACATAATTGAATGCGCTAAATTATTTACTCAGTGACTTGTGAAGCACTCGCTGAGTTGCCCATTGGCCGTTGGCCTTTTTCGGGCAGCTTTTGGCCCCCAAAGTGGATGGTGAGTGGTGAGAGAGGAGAGGGATGCTTTAAAGCCCCAATCGGTTAATAAAATTAAATGGCTTTAAGGCCGAAGCCAATTCCAGCCAAGAGCTGTTCATTTCAGTCTAGGCGCAGAAAAGTATGCTGTGTTTTTTTGTGTGTGTGTTGGGGATTGAATTCATTCTCGATACGCTCACGTAGCTGTTCTTTATGGGCTTTGCCCATTTTATTTATGCATATTTGCATAAATATCGATGTGCCGTCAGCCATGTTCATTCACCTTTACAGCCGAGAGCAGACGCACATTTAATGCTTGAGACCAGCCACCAACAACAGTAGCAACAATTCTCGTAGTTTTGCAATAGATGCAAATAACGCTTTGTGCTTTGCTTGTGGCAAGAAGAGGGTTTGGTGACCCTGGTGACCCTGGGTAACCGCAGGTAACCACATTTATGCTAATGCGCGGCATAATCAATGTGGCATGTGCCCCATCAGATGATGATGCATGGCCACAATTGATGTTGTTGCACTTCGATTAAAAGCGACGCAATATCGGCAACTAAAATCCAATTGCAAACAATAACACACAATAATAATTATGCAGTTGGTATGTTGCATTTCATTTAATTAATTAATTATTCAGTTTTTAATTGCACAATCCAATTTGCAACAATTTACGAAATTAAATTGCGCACCTTTGTGTGCGTGCGTCAAGGGAGTCGACTAACTCATGTGGCCACCTGATTATTTGCAACGTTTACATTACCCAAATTCCATTTTAATCAAATTAAATACATAAATTATGTCTGTCAGCGTTGACAGCGGCAAACAAATGAAACAGAGAGAATGTCAGAAATGAAATTACACGCAACAGAGATGCGATGCTGAGCCAAGCACAGTGTGACAACTTGCATAAGGCACTGTGATTATGCCGAGAGTGATTATGAACTGAATAAGTTGATTCTGTGGTAAAATGGGTTTACATTAAAAAAGGAATGAAAATATCGAAGAATTGCGTCTTTTGCCATATTACCTATTCTAGTTAATACAAATTTTTTGTTCATTCGAATATTCAAGAATCTTTTTGCACAACAATTTTGTGAATGTGGAAACTCAATTGGTTGCGCAGTTTTTATTTATTTTAAATGTATTATTTATTTACATATTTTCGAGTTCCTGTTTATTGTTTATTTCATTAGAATTGAACGGAATATTTTCTTTCTCTCATATATTTTTAAAAACCCAAATGTTTATTTTATTTACACAACAAAAAAAAGAATAATGTTAATCAAAGTGGAGGCCATATAAAGGGTTATGTAATTTAAGTAATGTGCAAATTTAAACAACAGTTACGGACGAGTAAATCATATTTCACAACCCCCAAAATTGACAGCACTCTTCACAATACACCTGTCTCGTTCTTTCTCTCTCTCTCACTGCCTCTCTCTGTCTCTCTCGTGTGCTCTGTGTAGACATCTATTAGAATTAAACAAAGCCCGAGCTGAATGTCATCGAATGCTCATGTTGCGAGTACAACATGCATCAATCATAGCACTCGAAGGCTGACAATAATTGATAATAATAATAACAATAATACGACGAGAATATTTGCAGTGAAATATAAATTGAATGCGACATGTATGCAGAACATGGCACAAGTCCATTTTATGTGTCAATACAATGTGGCATGTCTCTATTCGCTCAAGTTCTTAACTTTATTAGCTTTAAGCTGGCCCAGAACACATCGCTCCCTCTCTCTTTATCTATGTGGACTTGTGTGTAGGGCCATAAAGCAGAGCGTATCGCATGTGAATCGAGGTACATATCGTATCGTAAATACTTGGGGAATACACCACTAAAGTAGTACCAAATGCGCCTCGTGGCTGTCTGACAATGATGGCTACAGCGATAAATATTAATGACGTCCGTCGTGCAAAGCCAGAGCTCGCCTCTTCACTTTGTTTACATTTGGATTTGTCATTGGCAGCCAACACAGCAGCAACAAATAAAAAGAACGGTGAACATACGACCAAGAAATGCGCTCATTAGTCAAGAGATTCACTCGTATGACACATTTACAAATTATCGATATTTAAATGTATTTTTTAAATTTTGTCGTTCAATTTCCAATACAGTTTGTATCTACAAGATGTCATTCGCATTTAATGAGATACAAAATTCTATACAGCAGGCAGTATCGTTTCAGGCTTGGGTTCTCAGCTGGCGTCGTGCCCTCTCACATATTTCAGTCTTATGTGGCGTCAAATTGATATTAAATTCCCATGACGCGAACATGAACAGCCATCAAATTGTGGGCCAGAACCCCAAATCAATAAACTCATTATGGCATTTTTTTTTCTTCTATTCCCACCATCTCTGTCTCTCTCTATAACATTCGCTTTTCGTTTTTGTTTTTTTTTTATTATTATGTGGCGCACATGAAATTTGACTTAATGACCAATTTGAAGGCAGTGTAATATTATTGCCGGGCAGTTCAATTATATTTAGTGGCAATTGTATGTGCTTGCTTGTGTGCGTCTGGCTTAGGCAAATTAATAAAATTAATGCTAATGATATTGGCCACTAAATAAATGCGTCTAAATACATCATGAACATGACTGAAATTAACACAAATAGATTTCTTTACTTCAACTTTGTGACGATAAATAAATATTTACTATTATTTGCAATCAGCTGAATTCTATGCTGACAACTTGAAATGCATACGTGGCGTATACGTTATCTGCTGCTATCCTAACTCAAACAATCGCTTTTCTCTTGACGCTATTTCTATATATAAATGAATGGAGTTTTTTGCGAGCTTTTTTTTAGAACTTGACTGAGTGACGATGGCCAAGCTTGATTCTGATGACGACAACGGCATGTTTAATACCCGTATTTATTGTTAACCGTTGAAAAATTTCACAACACGTTGCGTGTTTCATGGGCATGACTAAGCAGCGAGACGCGATAAAAAAGTGGACAGAGCTAGAGCGATAGACAAAGATGGAGATAGGGAGAGAAAGGAAGCTAAACGCAACGATGCTGAAGCAATATGAACAATATGCAGCGTTCAGTATGTGGAGTAAAAAAGCCCCAAAGCAACCGAAAACCACAAAGATAAAAATTAAATTCAATGCGGAGTATGAGACTGACAGATACCCTTTAAATGGCTTGGCCGATATTTCATAAACTGCTCTTTCCTTAAATATTTATAAACTACTCCCCTTGCACATAAGTTATTGTATTTTATTTTGTGTTAAATTCAAATACCTTTTCGCACTGCGTTTTTAATGGGTGCTAAGCATACAAAGAAGAGATTTAATCTGTACGCATAAGCGGAAGTGCCATGAACGTGTCCATCGGTTTGCTATTCTGTTGTTGTTGTGGTTTATCCCTTTTTTTTATTTGTTTTCAAAAAATAAACACGAGCGAGCTGCATAACGAAAGTCACTTCAAATCTCTGCCGGACAGGTCGGGGAACGCGATTGCAGGATTGTGGCAAACTCTCGGCTAGCTGGGGATAATTTTATTATTTTATGTTTGCTTTTCCATTTTTGTTGTGGTTTTGCAAAACAAATTTTGAGTGCTATGTGTGTGTGTGTGTGTTGACAAGCTAAAAAGCATTTTCCACACAATATTTTGCTTAAGTCAAGGCACGTGTTGAGGATTTTTCGACGAACCGAATGCTGAGGGAGAGTTGCGTTAGGTGATTGATTGAGGTTGCTGAGAAGTGCGATACAAGTATTATAAGCAGTCGAATGTCCTTTATTGTCCTTCAGCATATTGATTTAATTACCGCATAAATTAACTCGAACATCTCCTGATAGTATTTTCCTGAACTGCATGTTGTTTAATCACTTATTAAATTGCAATCAGCTTCCATCTGTTGAGATACTTAGATTTACATCCATTATTAGCCCAATATGCGCCGTCATATGGCCGAGGAGACGAGAAACGTCTAAATCCTCAGATCTGTTGGACGCCTATTTTGCATGTCATAGACCAAAGCCTGCTATATACCAGGCATCTTTATATACACACAAATTAAGCTGATGCTCAGCCTGAGGCGGCGGCTCTTCTTGGCTTGGTTTTGGTTTTGGCCTGCTTTGGTTTGGTTTGCTGTGGTTTGGTTTGGCCGCTTCATTGGTTGGCCTATCAAACATTTCAAATCTTGGGACAATTTCGCGAAAGACGTTTTCGTGCAGCGAGCGCAGAACAGAGAAAAGAAAAAACTCCTGAGGCTTGCATTAATTTAATGAGATTTTGTGCCTTCGCCAGCGGTTAGACTTTTGGTTTTGGCCATCATCTCATTTGCGTTTAAGTGCTGGCCCCCAAAATGGCATTGACGGACGGGCCAAAAGGAAATGGAAAGCGTTGCCAACGCCTTTCATTGTCTGCCCCACAGTTCTATAGCATATAGCACTATTATACTATATATTTGCCCTTCTCTTTTTCATCCATTCATTGGGCAGTTTGGTTGCTGGCCAAAAATGCGTCACAACTCAAGCGGAATAACTGAAGTTGTCAGCTGTTGATGTTTTGACTTTGTTTATCCAGTTGCTGTTGATTGCCGTTGTTGTTGTTGTTGCCGTTGTTGTTGTTGTTGTTGCTGTTGTTGTTAGCTGATTTGTTATTGGCATGTGTTTTGCATAATGTGTGCGCCGATGAAACATTTGATTTGACACGATAACTTTGCCAACTTTTTTCCCTCTTTGCATACGAGTTGGAGAATGCGTGTGAGAGTGTGTGTTTGTGTGTGGGAGTATCTGTGTGTGGGTGTGCTTGGGTGTATGTGTCTGCAAATTAGTTTGCTAAAATTGGCTGTGCGTTTACGACAACCCTCAGGGGCAGCTACACTTCGGCTGTCAGGACTGGCAGGACCTTCATCAATCGGTGTGCTATAAAAGCAATTGCAAATTATACGCCCAGAGGCAAATCGGAGCTCGATAGTTTGCTTAGATAGCAGCAGTCAATAACTGTATAAGAAAAGTATTCCATTTAAGCAGGCATTGCAAATTAGAGTTATACGAAGAGTTATCAAAATTGAACCCAAAAAGAAGTAAGTTTTACATCAACTTGTATGAAATAAATATTCAAATTATAATTAGTTTTAAATTTTCATTGGTCGAACTTTTCAATACAAATTAAAGTTCAATAATCATTTCATAATTGTATTATTTTTGACTGTGATTGATTGACAAAATATTGTGATAGTTCAGTCAATAATGCCCTCAATTAATTTCATTTTCAAACATAGATTTATATTCGAACCCCTCACAATTTTGCATTCCAATTCGTGTCCATTCAATTTTAATGAATTCATTTGTTTGTCCCCCACAATTGCAGTCTGCGCACATTCATGTTTTCTATTGTCCCAATTGGACATGACTTAAAACGCATTTCCAGTTTATTGGCATCTGCTTGAGCAAAGTTGAAAGCCGAATCCCTTGGCAGATAAGACGCACATTATAAAGCCATAAAAAAAAGATGACGACAAGGCATAAAAATCAAATCAAATGCATTGCAATGACAATTGCTGATGTCGTCTGATTCCACACAACATGTGATGTGATGTGAATGCTGCTGCCTGGCAACCAGAATGAATTTAGCCCGATATGAGTTTTAGCCGCTTTCCGGCACATAAAGCACACATCAAATTATTATCATCGAGAATCAATGACAAAGAAAACTGACAAAATCAGCAGTTGCTGTTGCTTTTGCTGTTGCTACTTTACTTTTCCCTCTCCCGACCGCTCTTAAAGGCGGCGGCAGCTTCAATTGTTAAGCTGAAAGTATTTTCCCAGAAAATGAAACGAAACGAAACGACCAAAAAATGAAGCCAAAGTCGGAGCAACGCACAAATGTGTAAAGCAGATAAAAACGTGCTTATGAAAGGGTCGAAAGGGCATAAAGATAGTTTATGCCGTTTACATTTTTCCCATGTTTCACACCCCCCCCCCCCTCTCCCCAGTCCCGCCCCCTTTTAGCCACATGCCTTTGGCAAGAACAACTGATGCCACTGATGGCCAGCTTAAATAAAGCCACTGGACACAGTGGCTGAAGTGTCCTCAAAGTTTCTTGTTTACTTTGCTTTCGCCGTGGCAAACGAGGAAGTCATTTAACCCATATACTACTTATGAAAGAGAAAACCCGTCTTTCATACGATATGTGCTGCTCGCATCGAGGGTTTAAGGTGTAGATTTAACTCTTGTTTAGCCCCGTTTATAAATTAAGCCGGAAACTGTGACAGCCAACAACTGTTACTATTGCTCTGCTTGGCTGACAACAACTTACGACGACGACGACGACAACAACGATTATAAACATGTTGACAAATTTTTTGTGCGATTTCTTTTGCAACGCATACCAAGTGGAAAAATGCAAAGAGCAGCGTGAGCTGCAAGCAAGCTTCGGTGCGCCGATAATTGAATACCCTTTTTAGTCATCCAAATAAATAAAAATATGATAAAACATTTATAAATGAAATTATTTCAATTTCTAAAATATACAATTTCAAATAGTCTTCATACAGATCCATTAAAAAGCTAAAAGAATTAAAGTAATATAACAAAAATTAAGATGCAATTATTCACAATCACTTTAAATAAATTTAACGAGCAATTACTAAAGATTTCAAAATTAAGATGCAATTATTCACAATCACTTTAAATAAATTTAACGAGCAATTACTAAAGATTTCATTATTGACGCTCAGTATTTATTATTTGTAGAAACAATTTAAAGAGCTGAAAATATTAAAACAAAACAAAAACTATTAGACATTATTTTTTTCAATTCTTTTCGTTTTCTTATAAAACCCTATTATAGTTTTCATCTATAATTAAAAGCAACTTAGTCAAGAAGCTAAGCAATAATTCTAAATGGCAAACTGAAACGAACATTTTATGCAATATTAAGTTACAATAAAGACGTAATATGCCAGTAATTTACAACATATTAAATTAATTTTATATTTAAAATGTGTAGCATACTTTTCTGCGCAGTATTTAAATTGCTTTAATCTCATTTTAACGCAAATTCTTGTTCGCTTTTTGAGCGGAAGCATTCCTTGTAAGGGTATTAAAAATGCTTCAACTAAAGTTGAAGTTGGGTTGACGCAGAAAATGCGCACAAGATGGCAACCGAGCTGAAGCTGAAGCTGAAGCGACGGCAGCAGCTGCGTTTGATGTGTTTGCCACCCCAGCGCCTGTGGCACCATCAAGGAGGCGTGGCAATGGCTTTGGATGGGGCACATTGCATTCAGCTGCTATTGCCACATTTTTACTGTTATGCCTTTGACTTTCCTGCGGAGCAGGCGAAACTTTTCGACAAAGTGCAACAGCAGTCGCAGTAGCTGCGTACAGGGAACTCGTTGTGGGAGACACTTCAAGGATGATTTCCTTTATTATTTACTTGGCGACATCAAGGGGTTCCATTATTGAAGCACTAAATGTCATAATTGCATATGAAAAATGCGCAGCTGGCAGCCAATTGAGAGATAAGCAGACTCCACTTTAAAGGTTTGCGAGTTAAAGTTCCACTCGTCTTTGATATGTGCTTAACGCTTGCCAGCCAAAGGCCCCTATGAATACTATGAATACTTGCTAAGCGTGCCACAGATCAAAGACTGCAGCAAGACAAACACTCACACGAGACTCGTAAAAAACTCAAACACACACACGAATTCCTCATAAAAGTACTGAAAGCACTGAAAGCCACGGTAAAAGTTTTCTGTCGTCGTCAGTTTGCATATAAATTAGTGTAATTAAACGTCGAACAAGTGCTATAAAATTGCAGAACTTTTTTCACTATTGCCTCTGCTCTGTTGTCTGCTTGTTTGTGATTCCAATAATTATGCTGTTCACGTTTTTTACATTATCATCGAATGGCACAAGTCCTTTATGTGGTTGAGGTTCTGGCAGAAAAACTTTACGACCGCACTTGTCTATCGTACAATGTAAGCTAGCTAATGGACTCTTCTACAGCTTTATTAAAAAGCAAGAGTAATTAAAATGATTGACATTGCGTTGAAAAAGTTGATAGATATAGTTCGCTTTTTATATGGATATGATCCCCGAGGACTATCGTGATTTTTGTCAACACATCATTTTACTTTTATCTATCAACGATTGTGTTTTCAACCCACTTTTTTAGATACAAAAATTAGAGTGCAGCACGAAAATAAAAAATAGTCATAGTGAATTTTTATCGCTTGTTACTTTTAATGTGGCACAGCATAAACATAAAATCTGCTTCATGCTGTCCACATTAAAGTGAAAATATTGCCAGCAAAAACAACAACAATTGCTTGTTAGTTTCGAGTATTTGAGATCGTAAAAATAAACTCGCAAAATGTAAAGGAAACAACATGAAAATGAGCAGCAAAAATGTGTGGTGTAAGCTCTTTCATTTGACTTTTGAGCGCAGCTCGTCTCTCATTTTTACAGCAGCTACAATTTTGCATCGCAAAGCAGAACGCCAGCCACGCCCCCCTCGGCCCATAACGCCCAGAACTGAATAGAAGCAGAACCAGCAGCCAGCAGCCACTTGTGACCAGTTGGATGCAAATTAATCCGCGCGCTGCCATTTAAAATGCACGCCCACAGTGCCACGCCCTCCAATGGGGTAAGAGCCAAAACCAGCTCACTTTTGCCCACTTTTCACAGTATTTAGCCATAGCGAGTACACACTGTACACGAGAGTGTGTGTGTGAGTTTTGTTTTTGCCGATGAAAAACTTTAACTGAAACTAGCTACGATTATTCATTAGCCGCTGCTCTTTTATTTTCCTGTTTTCTATTTTCCGAGTTCTCGGTTCTTGTTTGAGTTGTTGCCAAGCTGGATTTTAGCATTTCAAATTAAAGCATTTAATTAGCCTCGTTTGGAGACCGCAACAAATATATTAAAAATGTTTTCAAAACATTGCTAATGACGAGAGGTCGAAATTTTTGCATTTACATATGTATTTACCTTTTAAACTACAGCAACATTTTAAACAAAAATACTTTATCGTTGACCAAATCTAGGTGAACTTAGTAAATAATGAATTCGTTCAAGTTAATTGCAATTATCTATGATCACTATCAAGTGTGCAATTTGAATGAAATATATAATGAGACTTTTTTGGGATAGAGTTTAGTGCAGCACAATGAAGCCGCTGACCTTTGTGTTTTCCACGCTGATTCTCGGCGCACATTTGCTCCAGGTGCTGGGCTGTAAGTACAAGGACATTGGCATTACGATATATACTAATAACAACTTAATAGATTACTGTTCAGTCGAAAATATTGGTGACACCTTTCAAAAGAAAGGCGAATGTGCTCAGTATACTTGTTCAGGCATCAATTCCTTTACCGTCGTGGGGTAAATCATTTAGAACATTTTCAAGAAAGTCGAGATTCTTATATATCTTTGTTGCAGCTGTCCCGATGTGTCGCACTCGGCAAACGGTCGCTGCAAAGAAGCTCCGGATCTTAGGTTCCCCTATCCCCAATGCTGTCCTAAATGCAAAGGATTAATTTAATTGATTGTTTTTTCATACATCAGTTTTGATGATAAATATTAAACAATAATATGGTATATAAATAAATCAAATAAATGTCATTCAATTAGGATAAAAGGATATGAGAACAAAAATCTATAGTACATTTATGTAGGCAGGAATGTGTGCAATGTTTATGTTGCTGAGTGTTTCATATCAAATGGCAGGCAATCATTGCCACAATTTTATACAAATGGCCAGCAATTTGAAAAGTGAACTGCAAAAATATAAATGGAACAAAACTGTCTCAGCAGTCGACAACGACAACGACAACGACGACGACGGCGGCAACTTTCAACCACTTTCGCCAGAACAGTTTTTATGACTGGCACAAAAAAAAACACAAAAATAAATAAAAAGTGAGTGTGTTCCATTTCAATGATGCCTCCATCCACTATCAGGCCATGCTCCTGTTGCCAACTCTTTCCCAGCAGCAACAGCTCAATCCTTTTCTCCTGCAATTGTAAATCCCGTTGCACTACGTCACAGTTTAGTCGTGAGTTTCGCTGCTGCTAATGCAAAAGACATGTAACATAAGTATGTTGCCTCTTCTTGTTAGTCTTTTCCACTGATACCCTGTGATTGGTACAGAGTGTATGCTTGGGTAAACGGTTTGTAAAATACAATCAAAGAATGTAGCGTATACGTAAACCTGAAACGGACAGTTTTTTTAACAGCTTCTGTTCCATTAACATAGCATTTACAGAACGTTTACAGCATTAGTTCAGAGTGACCAACAACTAATGAATAGTAGTATACTAGTTAGTATAATTATTGTAACAGTATTCCCCATACTAACTTCAGTTACAGCTTTGCAGGGCATGTTGTTGTGCTGTCTTGTCCACTCTTATCACTTTCTCGCTTTTTATTTCATATTTACATTTCGTTCGCATTCATGAAAGGCCCATAAGCATAAAGGGTGGCAACGCTGCGACTGAAAAGTGGTATGCAAGTGTTTCCGCTTGTTCTCTAAATATGTATGGTATATATTTTTTCTACCTTTTGTATTTACTTTGCGAGTTTGGTTGTTGTTTGACTTGCCATTCTACATTCTACCTCTGCAAAGTTGTGGGCGCCAGGTGAGTGGCAAGCGAGTGTCTTATTTTATCCCAGACTTTGTCTTTTCATCTCTTACTTTGCTGCCGAAATGAGGGGGAAAAAGGAAAACTTTAGCTTTGGTATTTACATATGTCTTGAGCATATAAATAAATAAATACATATTTTGACAATTTATTTATATATTTACTTAATCATTTAAGCAAGTTGACACCTGATAACTGAGCATTTGCTTGTTTGTTAAATAAAATAATAAATGCGTTTGCGATGACAAAACTTAGACAATGGCATTAACTTTTGCAAATACAATAACTAATTGCTGAAATGTTACTGTGTAAAATTGGGAATTATAAATTCATACAATTCGTTCTTGTTCACGTAAAGCGATATAAACTTAAAAAATATATAAAATATTATTCAGCTTCGCAGAACATAGTTTATTATGGATTGTGGTTGCCCTCCTTATCCGGAATGTTGTCTAAGTATGTCAATAAAAATGTAAATATGCATATTAAAGTAAGAATAATAATATATAAGACAAACAAATAAAGTTTTCTTGACAGCTAAAGATTTGAAAGGTTCACGGAATTGTTCAAGAAAATAGATCCCTATTTAATGGCACTTCAAAGCTCGGGGATTACATTTTACCAGAACTCGCTGACAAAGCAATAAAAATAAAGTAAAAGTATGCTGACAAAAGGACAATTCATTTAACTAATTAAATATGCATAAAGCTGAATTCGTTTTTCATCGTTTTGTTCGCCAACAAGAGAACAATTACGGGTTGGAGCTTTGGAATTACTTATTAAAATGTCATTATTTAAAAGCGTCTGCTAATTTGCATCTCTCAACGTCTTGCTTCTTCTCTTGCAGCTGCACAGTGGCAAATGCAAAACAACAATGAAATGCAGGCTCAAAAGGAGGCAACTGGAGGCTGCAACTCGAGACGGCAGTTGTCAGCGACAGCAACAGCAACAAGTTGCTGGCATTTGTGTAGAGGCGAGAAAACAATTGCTGGTGTTATTGTCGTTGCTGCTTGTGCTGCTGCTGGCAGTTGAGCATGCAAATGCAACGACAGCAGCAGCAGCGGCAACTTCAACAGCGGCAACAGCAACAACGAACCCAACGGGCACTACGAACTCGCTGCCAGCAACAGCAACAAACACTACCAAGCAGCCAGCTGCAACTGAAGCTGGCACCGGAGCAACATCGGCTGCAGCTGCAACCGGAGCAGCAGCAACGTCCTCATCATTGCCCAACGCCTCGACCGGAGCAAGTGCAGCCCTTGGCAATCCGTTTAAAAACATTCTGCGAATCGGCGACGGCAACATCGTGTCACGGGTAAGCAAAGAGCGCGAGAGCGAGAGAACACTTAATATAATCCGTCATTAACAACAATTAGCGAGAAATGCAATAGTCATAATTAGAGAGAGCACTTTCGACACTCTGAAATTGTTGGGCGTGGCAGCTGCAACAACAGCTCGCTGGTAATTGAATTGAGGTCGCGATTGCACAACACGTAGTCGGAATATTAAGTGAACTTAGTTAGGCACTTAATGCCTCGTCTTCAAGTGGCTCCTTTTCAAGCAGCTCCTTAATTCCTTAAGTGCAACTCTAGCCTGAAGTGCGCTGCGGTAATGGAAATCGATTGAAATGCTCTTGTGGCCCCATAGCTAAAACTTGACTCGATTCAATTACGACCAAGTGCCGCTCATATTTGCGTTAAAGAAACCGCGCTTCTCAAAATTATGAATATTTTCAAAGTGCTTTGTATGATAAAATACTAGAACAGCTTGAAGAAATCATTTCATAACCTTGCATCACAATTTTTGTCTCATCAACGGATATCAATAAATTGAAACTTCAAGTTTGTATAGGTGCATTTTAAAAACTTTTGAAATATTTATTAAAACAAATGAAAAAGCCTTTAAGAAATAATGAAATCTTCAAAGTATTTTATACGATAAAATATTAGAACAGCTTCAAGAAATTATTTCATAATTTTCAGGACACATATTTCCCCATCCACTGATATCGATAAATTCAAATTACACTTTTGTTTATTTGCCTTAAAAAAAACTTTGCAATGTATATTCAAAAAAACGAAAAAGCTACTTCTATTAATTTTGCAAAGTGCTTTGTTTGATAATACAATAAATATAGATAGATTAAATAATTATTCATAATCACCAAACTGACTATAGGAGTTCTACTGTCATAAAATCTTTCAACTTGGTTCGTTTTTGTTGGCTTGCCAATAAATGAAGAATACACTTAGTTGGCCAAAGTCTTTGCATTGCCGTCACTTAACAAATGAATGGGGAAAATTGCCAAGAAAAAAAAAGATGAGACAGAATAAAAGAATGAAGAAAAACTTGAACTTCAAATTTCTTTGTTCAATCGAAAAGTCAATCGAATGCAAAACAAAACAAAGCAAATGCCGAGTTCGCAATATTCTCGACTCCCACACAGGAGGGAAGAGGAGCTTTTTGGGTCAGTTGATGGTGGCTGGGGCACTTTATCAATTTGGCTCAAAACAATGGCCAAAACAATTTAAAGTCAGCCGCCTCAGCATTGGCATTGGCATTGGCATTGGGGCAAAAGTTTTTCGCGCTTAGAACAAAGTGAAGGCAATAACGTAATTTTCCACTCAAACGATAAAAGGGACCAAAAGCGGAGCAGAGTCGAGCCGAACAAAACACAAGCTGTGCTGGCCATGAATGTGTATTTAGCCAAAAATTTATTTTTAATGCGTTTGTCAACATGTTGGCCAAGCAAATGATTTGGGTAAAAGCGGCAGGCAGCGGCTGTCAGCCGCCGCGTCAGATAGTCCTCCTGGCTGCTATAAATACTTACTATATAGTATACCTATAATGAACCTTGTTCCCTCATTCTCGGCCGCTCTACCTTTATTTTTACATTCCATAGACGGCCATCGAGCAGTCGCTGGTGACAATACACGACATTGCGACTGAAAACTTGGGCACATTGTGCATCTCGACGCTGTATCGACCGCTCCAAGTGCCCATCAACTCGGAACGCTTCGAGAGCTCCAGACAAAAGGCCGATTTGGCAGCATCGATACTCCAGGAAGTGGGCATCATACGGCATGGCGGTGAGTACCGATTACCCAAATACATATATACAATCTATTATACACATAAATTGGGCATGGCCATACTTATGTAAATATGTCACGATTTATCGCTGCGTATACTTGATATATCGATTCACATTCTCCTGCTAATTTCCTTTGTGCGTGATATCAAATTCATTTCCGGCTCTGCTAATAAAAACATCAATGGGGCTCCTCCTCGCCGAAAAAAAAAAGCTTTGTGGCATCGTTAAATAATTAATCGCAGCTACTTTAAACGATTTATGCTTTCAACTTGAAAACAACTTAATTTGTCCTCTTAATTATTCATAATTCCCGCAGCAACTTATCAGCAAATTGACTGCGCTAGCCAAAGAAAAATATCTGAAAATATCTTGAATATTTCAAATGAGAAATGACGCCCACAATAATAAATATGACTCAAGATGGTTTCCTTAAATTCTTTACACATTAGATGCAGTCTAAAATTACTTTTCTACTTGTCTAAAAATATATTGGGAGCTTATATTAAGCCAAGTCTGATTTGAGTTAAAAATAGTTTAATAAATTGGCAAATATAAAAAGCACTAAGAAAAAGGAATGTCGAAGAACCCTTTGGCTGTTGTACTTAAATTTTCAAGCTGAATTATTTTTGGCACTTTAACGTTTGTGGCGCCTCTCAATCAAAGCGTTTAAGGACAGCCCAGCAATTGATATAGAGACAGAGAGGGAGTGACAAGGAGAGAAAGAGAGGGCACACTCTACCATCACCTTTAAATTGGCTTAAATTTATTCGATTTGCAAGAAGCTTTCTCCCGAATAATTTATGCGAGACATCAAAATTTCAAGGACCTCACGGGCCACGATAGCGAGTTTATGGCACTGCAGAGGTGAAGCGGCTGCAGATGGTTAGATGCTTAGATGGATGAATGGACGGATGGATGAGGCAAGTGCCAAATTCTATACTCCATATACATATGGCTCATCCTGTTGCTCAACGGGAATAACGACAGCACAACAACAGCGGCAGCAACAAAACTGACAGCAAATTTGCTTTCACTTTATGCGATTTTTGCTGACACGTCGCACCTTTCAAGCGTGGAAGCGAGAGAGGGAAGAAACAGTTCTAGCGAGGGAGAGAGAGAGAGAAAAAGGCAACTGGTGTGGTTCAATTCTCCTCGAAGCAGCTGGCAGTGATGTGGTAGTTGTTGCTGTTGCTGTTGCTGTTGTTATTATCCTGTGCCCCGAACCGAGTGAGTGCGATGAGTTCATTGTGCGTCTGTTGTCCTTGACAACACACACTCTCGATGTGGCTCTCGCCGCTCTCGCCTGGTGCGTTGTCAAGGCTGCTGTGCCAGAGTCTCTGCTCTTGGTCCTTGTACGCGTCCATGTCCGTGTCCGTGTCCGTGTCCGGGGCTTGGCGTTCAGGCGATGGGCATGACAGCGCGTCGCCTGCCTTGGGGTTGACAACGACGCACTTGTGGCGCATCAAACATCCTGCCACATTCCCTCTTCCCTCTTTAGCTCTTCCACATGCATATATTATGTCGGTATTCTCTTTTTAATTTAAAGTTGTGCGCTGTGTGCGTTGTTATTTGCCACATTCGGCTTGTTTTCATCTCTGATTTCTGCTTGCTGCTTGCTTAATGTCCCATCAACTTTTACACATGATAAACAGGCCAACAACTGTGGACTATGTAAAATCAGTTAAAATCCTTCGTGCGAAGAACACGCATACGCCATGTTGTACACAGACACAGACTTCGCAACATGAACAACAACAAAAAATAAGGACAAGAGAATGCTTTTATGCCATTTAACTCAATTGTAATCAGACGTAAAATGAAGCCAGCAAATTAAAAGTATGAAAAAACTCGGATAATCAATTATCTTTAAGCTGCAATAAATTGTGATTACAATCAGCAAAACGAATTTTCTTAATCAAATGAGTCGCACACATTTCCCTATTAAGATAGTTTAAAATAATTGCTGCAATCAATAATAAATAGCAAAAGTCGAGAAACAATATAAAGATAAGCATCACAGAATAAACTGTGTGTGTGTAAAATAGCTTTAACCCATTAGAAAATGGCTGGATAAAAAGCATTCAAAGGGAAGCAAATGAAAATATTTTGTTGTTCGAGTTCCGGACTCCGTGCGAGTGTAAAAAATGCGAAATCCTTTATTGCTCATCTGTAATTGCCTGGCTGGGCAAACGGAATCTGTGTAAAATTTAATTACTCAACAGCCGAACAACAGAGAGAGCAGAAAAGCGAAGGGAAAGCACGACTAGAAGTTACCCTGCAACGGGAAAAGTTTATTGTGAATACACGATAATAAATAACATATGTGCATCAGCAAGAAAGTTGAAGCAAAGATTATATTGCCAACTTCTGTGCCACATCATTAAACCCAACACCAAAAGCCTTCACACCTGCCAAAGGGCTCGTAATGAAAGAGTGTCGAGCGGCATGCGAGTGTGGCATGTGGTTGTCGTGTGGCAGAGGCACGAAAAACTTGTCTGGCTGTGCACAACTTGAATAATTGCCAATTTTACATAGCATACGAGTAGAAAGGCCCGTTGAAGTGAGCAAAACTTTTGTGGTCCAAGAGTTTTTGGGGAGCGGCCAAAAAACAAATTGGTTACAATTGTGCAAGTTGCGCATGTTTATTTCTGACACCTACACAAAAAGTACTTGCCACACAGAGACAGACACACGCAACCCGCATGCTTGGCAACAGCTGAAAGAGGCCTCCTGCCACTTGGTTCAATGGCAATAAATTCTCAAACTGCGGACCAAAAGATTGATGATGATGCCAGCAGCCGAGTGCTAGAAATCGCACGCAGATGATGAATGACAAACGTGACAAACACACATGACTATAACTATAACTGTAAATTGTGTGCGAGTGTGCGAGTGTGTGTTTGTGTGTGTGTAAAGTGAGTGACAGGCATTGGCTAATGTTATTTACCATAAGGCTGCAATACCTTGCCTCCCCTTCGCCTCCCCCTTTTAGACTGCAGACTTTTTGCAGCCGTCGCATTGTGGCAATGGCTTGAACTTGGGGCAACAGTTTGAGGCAACTTGCGAGCACAGAACTTTGCCTGTGTGTTTATATGACGAGCACTTTCCTTCTTCCTTTAACGTCTCCATTTTTTTCACATTTCGCTCCAGCAGCCGCACAAAACTTGCCACATTTTGTTGCCGCTGCCAATGCCACTGCCACTGCCGCCTGCGTATTTGTTTTATGCCAAGCTCAAGCAAAAAACCAACTCTAAAGCAAGAGGCAACAAACTTGCAAAACGCTATACATACTAATCAAAATATATACTATGAAAAACAAGGCGCGAGAACAATGCAACACATGACGAAGCTCGAAGACTCTTTAAGAAAAATAAAAATGTTAAAAATACAGAGGATAAATAAATTATGGAGTTGCGAGCCGATTATATATAAAAAGAATTAAAGTAGATTATGAACAGTCGACATTGACAAAATTAATTTGCTGAGAATTTAATAATGAAATAATGAAACTTAAATGATTAAAACCTTAATCTGCTGACATCATTGCGAAGATTAAATCAATGTTCAACTGAAGTATATTTTAATTTGATTTATTAATTCTATTGCTTATCCTTTTTGCTAAATAGTTTAAATATTTCTTCGTCCCAGTTGCAGTTGAATATTCGATGTTCTATAAATAAAATGAGATAGAAGCCGAATCGCTTGATTCCTTCAATTAGTTATAATACAAGTATCTATATTTATCACTCTGTATACATTCATATTTGACGACAAAATGGCAAAATGTGCCACCCTTAATGACATAAGTGTTATACCCAGCTGGATGAAATGGTCGCCCACAGAAAGTGGCACGGAAGTTGCGCTAATCGAATTTAAATAAGTTTACCTTGTAAACAGTTGTTGCTTTTGTTCCTGCTCGTTTCTCTTATAACAACTCAAACAGAAATGCTGCCGCTGCTGTCCAGCGAAAGTGTGGCAGCAAAAAAACCGACAAAGAAAAAAAATATGAAAAAAATATTAACTTTTGACAGCCATCCGTGGCTGTTGTAAAACGGAGGGGGCAATGGGAGGGAGTCGGAGCTGTGCACCCGCCGCGCATATTAATCATTGTTGCCAACAATTTTTTTCCCTCAAGGCTGGAAAACACTTGCAGCTTCTGTGTGCCTTTTAATGGCCTTTTTCCACAAAGAAAAAAAAACAGAAAAAAATTATTTCAAGGTCGTTATAGCAATGACAGCTGGGCATGAATTAAATGTTCCAGCGAAATTGTAATTTGCGCAATTAAGCAATGGGAGATATTCTCACTAACACTGCTCTGCCACACTGTCAACACAGGCAGTTGGCTGACAACATTGTGGAAAAAATAGTTTAAATCCTGATGCATTTAATATAACAAGCTATTAACAATGACAGTGAAAGTCGATTAAAACATGCAGATTTATTTAGCAAATATACATACATATGTATATAAAAAAGTGTATTAAATATAAACAAATTATCATTGTCTATTATACAAGGCAATGTTCAATTTAAACATCATGTGCATAATAAATACATATATTTTAATTAACGCGGGCTTATCGGAATGTAAGCGATCTTCGATAAGAGTCGATTATTAAGTAATGAGTTGCAATAGTTATCGATGCTTTCTGTTTGCCATGTCGTGCCTTCGTGTTCTCACGATCCGGCAAAAAGTTAATTTTTGACGATCTGGCCACTTTCGGAACGCACAAATTGGCACTTTATCCACAAATTGGAAAAACGGACTGCATATTAACAATTAAATGGTTTTTAAACGTTTAGCACAACGGTAAATATTTACTTATGCAAGCACTACAATTACCAATTAAACAATGTAAGTGCATTTTTAATGAGCATGTCAGTCTGTGCATTGCAGCGTTTTCCCATTTAATTTCCGCAAAAGCGCAAACACACAGACACACACACACACATAGGGGCAGTAACTTCCTTTTTTTTTTCCTGTTTGCTGCTGATTGTGACCTACATTCTCTCATACATACATATATATTTTTATTTTTTTCATTTTAATAGGACTCTCCGATGCGCTGGCCAAGGGCTTGCTCACTGATGAATACATAAATGGAGCTCGCATTTTAGCTTTGAACCTAACGAACGGCGCCGTGCAATCATATGTTTGGTGGGTGAAGAGCAACAACAACGACAACAACAACAACAGGTTGCAGCCCAGCGAGACGCAACGCTACGAGGAGGAGTCGCTGCAGATTGGCAAAAAGCCCGCGCACAGTTATCCCTGGTAAGCTTAGCACATGTGGATTGAACTGTAGAAGGGTATTATAACTTTTTTCAATTTCGGTACGCAAATAATAACAATAGTACGTACGAAAAATTAACTGTGTGCTTGATTAACATTGAATAACAAACAGACTTTTAAGTTATTGAAGAAACTTTCCTGCTAAAATGAACAGCTTTGTTATTTAGCATTCGAATTACCAATAATAATCTTTGATGTTATTGCAAGTCCTAGTGTTCAATAGTCGGCTATTGTTTCTCTACTGGTTTTAACTTTTAATCGTTTAATTTGGTGCTTTAGGTTTGACGATGAGAGCAGCAGTCCAACGCTGCGCTCGCCCAAGTTTGCGCCGAGTCCACCGAACAACTACTACAAGGGCTGGTGGACATATCCGTATTTCTCGTGTGCCGTCAGCAAGTGGTTGGTGTCGTATAGCATTGCCATACCGCCAAATGGGCGGCATGGATTGCGCGGCTTCATCAGCGTGGACATCGATGTGACATCGCTGCGCGTCAATCAATGCGATGCCATTCCGTACCGATTCAGCAATCAACAGCTGCTACTGCGCCAACGGCAGCCAGCACGTCGATCCACCTCAACTGCTGTTGCTGGCAGCAATAATAACAACAATGATGTGGACACCATAAATGATTTGCAAGCCTTTCACAGTTCACACAAATGCCATCGTGCCTCCATGGTGGTAAGTTTATCTTCTCTTTATACAAATGAATTGTCATTATTTGCATATTGCATATGCACATTGAATTCAAACATTTGAATAATTGCGGGTTTGTCGCATAAACGATCTTCAATAAGTATCGATAAAAGACTGCAATGATATCGATGCTTTCTGTTTGTAATCTGGCGATCTGGCAACAAGTTGTCTTTTTGCCAATCTGGCCAAATTCAACTAGCGCCATTTTGCAACTCACGTATATGTAAACGTTTTGAATTGGTTGTGCTTTTGCAGTGCGACTATCGACAGCCGAGCGCCGAGACGCCGACAATAAGCAGCGGCAAGATATTGGCCGGAATGTCGTCGAGCAGCTGGTCACGAGGCGCCTATCAATGCCTGTGCAAGCGCGGCTTTTACTCGCTGCGCCATCCGGACGGCTTCAATGGCACCATCATGGAAATCGCCTGGCAGGAGCATCAGGACAATATAAGCAATTATTATACGGACGTATTCAAGTGTTTGCCTTGCGCTCCCGGCTGCGACACCTGCACCGGCCCGGAGCCCTGTCTGGCCAACTATCACTGGCCCTTCAGGTGAGCATGTCTGGTATTTCTTTATCATCATCCTTGCCACTACAATTACATTACAGAATATCCCTGCTGACCATATCCATTGGCTGCGCTTGTGGCACCTTTGTGCTCGCTGGTTATCTGTTCCGGCATCGACGCGTCAAAGTCTTCAAGGTGGCCAGTCCCATATTTTTGATGATCACGCTCATTGGCTGTGCCATTATGTATCTGGAGGTGAGCTCTTAACCCACTCTACACAACCCTCACATACGCTACTTAACCCATTAAATGGTTGTGTGTAAAACACACAAAGACCATTACGAATGAATGCGAATTCAACGACGTCGAGGACAATGGTGAACGGAGAATGGAGAGCGGGGCAAGGGGGCTGCTAATGTGACAAAAGGTCTTGTGGTCTCATTTACAATTGACCCACATGTTGTTGTGCCCGCCCAGCCTCCAGTCTTGCTTTCACTTGGAGCCACCTGTGTGTGCTCCTGCAGTCGCAACATAAAACTCCTTTTTATGGCTTTTTAAATGCGGCTTTTAGTAACCCGCCTTCGACTCGACCTTAAAGCTTTTCCTGTGCAGTTTGTGACGCTCGTTCGCTAATGAATTTATTCCCATTTTGTTGAGCTTGTTAACAGATATTATAGCTCATTGGCAGTCTGTCAAAAAACGCTAAATTCCTAATAACTTTAAGAGTTTACACAGTACATATCGATTAAATGTTGAAATTAATTGCGCTTAAATAATTCAATAATCCATTTACTACGTGACTTATTTAATAATATCTTGTAAGCATCTTGTTAGGGTTATTAAAATGTATTGCAATTAATTGCGCTCAAGTAACTCAAAATTGCAACTAATTTAATTCAACATCATCGTATCTTGATTGCATGAAAACGATCATAAACATTGTATTAATTTTGCGGCAAATATAAATTATTAGCGACATTTAATCGATATCTACTGTAAGTGAAAATGCAATTTAAAAATGATTGCAACTCGCTTTAACAAATCGTATAGAGTATTCAGCGGCAGTGTGAAAAGCAGTGCAAGTGCTTTGTTTATTGTTTACAATTATGTGGCCAACATTAGCCGGGCCCCACTGGACGCATAAAAGCCGTGGCAAACAAAGTAGGAGCAACTGGAACAACTTGGAAAAACATCAACAGCAAATGGGTTAAGAGGAAGAGAACAGACTGAGCAGAAGGAGGACTGGCGGGTAATGTCAGCTGTGGGAGCTTCAAGCGTATCGTAAAACTAATAAACGTAACTGATTTTCTAGTCAGAGTTTGTTGATGCTGAACTAAACAACAGTAAAACGAGAGACTGAAAAAACGACTACAAAATGAGCAAGAAGCAACTGCCAACAGCCAGAGAGGGCGCAGAGGATGAAGCTGCCATGCAGGCGGCACTGCGTGAGATGGTCAAGATACCGGACATTGAATCGCAACACAGTCAGGTAACAACAGCACGCCCAACAACTGGAGAGTCGCCGTCGCCCAGCAGCCAGCAAAAGTGGTCCAAGCATGCGGATCCTGTTCCGAGCCATAGTCGCTCCAGGAGTCGAGACTCTGCGCCACAGCAGCAGGATGAAAAGCGTTCCGAAACCTGGTCGGATCGTCTCAAAAAGTCGTCGCCGTCGAAGCGCGAGCCGCCTGAAGTCCACTTAGAGTCGAGCAAGCCGCGTACTCCAGACGTGGCCAAGGATGCTGCCGAACAGCTCGAGCCGAGCGTTGAGCACCCGCTGCTGGCACAACCATTGAAGATGACGCGCATTGATGCGGCGTCCAAACCCAAATCGAACAATCCAACGCGGGGCGCTTTCAAGCACATGGTCAGCACCCAAACGCCCCAAACCAAGGCGGCTACTGTGGCCACCTGGACGGATGCCCAGCTGCAGGCAACTCAAGCTGCTCCCCAGCTGCAGGCGACAGCTGAAAAACAGCAATCAGGGATTATTAACATATTGACGGGACCATTTCACAAGCCGTTGAATCTGGCGCCTAGAAACAGTGTGGAGCTGCTAACATTGGAGCCTCAAGAACGCTTGTCACCTGGCAAAAACTTTAAGAATCTGCCAATATTTGGACGCGTTCGCCATCAGATAGGGCCTGGGCATGTTAAACAGATTTTGGAGGACGCACTTGTGGAAAAAGAAGCAACAGCTGTCGCTGAAGTTGAAGCAACTGCTGGGGAAGAGCAGCGATCTGATTCGTCGGCAGACGATCTAATTATGAATGAAGCTATTAGCCAGCCTGCAGTTACAGCAATTGATTTTCAGAATATCGAAGAAGTAATCATAGAGGCTGCAGCTCCCGTTGTCACGACTTTGGCTGAAGTTTATGCTGAGCTAGGAGCTGAAGCTGCCGATGCAGCCAGCATGGCAACCAGCACGCCCAGCACCGGCTCCTCGATAACGCCCCAGACCAGTGAGCCCACTGTGCTGACAACAGCTTCGTTTGAGAAAGCTGCCAGAGATGCCCAAGATCTGGCAGAACAGGTGGAAGGCGACGCCACATCGCTGGCGAAATCATTGTCGACCGCCCTTAAGCGCTTGGTGGTGGTGCCATTTGGTGTCGATGGTTCTCCTGGCGCCGATGCAGCTACAAGCGAAATGACGCCACATACCATCTTAATGTTGCCGCAGGATCTGCAGCACGCCTTGACCGATGAACAAAAAGTGGAGCAGCTCGTGGAGCCAGAAGAGGTATTCGAGCGTTGGACGCACATGAAGCACTCGGACTCCATACAAACGATGAAGATACAGGGCAGGGACGCGCGCATAACCATCACGCATGATCACTTGTCGCGTGATTCAATTAAAGCGGACGTGGACAAGAGTGCAGTGAGGAAACTGATTGTGGCCTGCGTACTGTGCGTCTTCTTCATGACCTGCGAAATAATTGGCGGCTTTTTGTCCAACAGCTTGGCCATTGCCACAGATGCAGCGCATCTGCTCACGGATTTGGCCAGCTTTCTCATCTCGCTGTTTGCACTTTATCTCGCCAGTCGCGGGTCGTCGGATCGCTTCAATTTCGGCTGGCATCGCGCTGAAGTCATCGGCGCCTTGATGTCCGTCTACTTAATTTGGGTGATCACAGGCGTGCTTGTTTGGATTGCCATACAACGCATGATATCGGGAACCCATGTGGTAGATGCCGGGATTATGCTTATCACCTCGGTGCTAGCGATTATTGTGAATCTCATCTTGGGCTTCCAACTGACCCACGGCCATTCGCATCGCCGCCGCAAGGCGCGACAGATGAATCAGAGATCAAATCAGAATCAAATTGTAGGCGACACTGCTGCCCGGAGTGACGAGCTGCTGAATCCCACCGGCAAGGAGCAGCATCTGCTGCCCACTTCGATCTATACAGTTCACAGTCAGCAGAAGGAGAACATCAATGTGCGAGCGGCCATCGTGCATGTGATTGGCGACTTTGTCCAGAGTGTGGGCGTCTTTGTGGCCGCCTGCGTCATCTTCTTTAAGCCAGAATGGGCTGTCATCGATTCGATTTGCACCTTCGTCTTCTCAATCATTGTGGTCCTTGTCACCTATAACATTCTGCGGGATGTGATGATGGTGCTCATGGAGGCCACGCCTGATTACATGGACTATGGCGAGGTGCAGAAGCTGTTTCTCAGCATCGACGGCGTGCAGTGTGTTCACAATTTGCGTATCTGGGCGCTGAGCATTGATAAATTGGCGCTGTCTGCTCATCTGGCCATAAGCGCGGATGCGGATCCACAGCGCATACTGGAGCAGGCCAAAATCCTGATACACAACCGCTACAACTTCTATGAGACAACTATTCAGGTGGAGATCCACGAGCCGGAAGATTACGAGAATGATAATGCGCCCAGCCCGTCAAGAGCCAATGCCTTAAATGATCCCAAGGATATTGGGCCGGACAATCATAATATTCTTGTTGAGAATCAGACGCCTGAGCAATACTATTCGGCAGAGCTAAAGAAAGACGAGACTGACAAACCTGCGCCATAGACGAAGCCATTTAAATAGTACGCTTTTTTAATTGTTTTTTTGTATAGTGTACTTTTATTAACCAATAACTATTGTGCTAGCAATTGAATTAGAATAGTCATATAACATAATATTCTATTATATTTATTCAGTTATAGAAAAGCTAGTTGGGCCGCATCTGTAGCCAAACTTAACAAATAACAAATATGATAGCAGCAGAATTAAAATATTAATATTCACAACTAAAACATATTTCCATATTAAGTAATTTAAACATTAGTAGGATCGCCAGGTATTTCAGTTGACTCAGCTGCTGACTTCCAACAAATTTCTAAAGAGATTGGAGGACATTCTTGATCAATCCTACAACTCTACAAGTAAAAATAATGGAATTACTTCTGCTTTAAAAATGAATAAACTAATATTATTAAATCGATTTTAGAAAAAATGTTTGCTGTTTCTAATTTATTTATCTGTGCATATAATAACAATGAAACATAGCAAACGATGTATTTTACTACATTTTTGAAGACAATTTAAATTAATATTGTATTCTCTAAAATGTATACATTAAACCGATTGTCATTAAATGTACATAAAATATTACAATAACTTTAATAGATATTAAGTATTAAATGTTTAGTACATCTTCCTCGTTGCACTCTGATTTAATCCCCACCCCGCCTACTTAATGATTTTTATCTATTAGCAATAGAAACTCGTGCTATTTGTTTTCCCCCATTTTCCATTAGGTTGCCCCGCTGTGTGCTCTGTGGAGCCATCAGCCGTGACCTTACCTAAACTGTCAATTGCTTTTTGGCATGTCCGCTGTCAACTTAACGGCACTTTGAGTGGCTGCTCCTCCTTCCAAATCCCACTCCTCCCTTCTATCTGCTGCGGCTGAGTCGTGAGTGGAGCTGTCAGGCTGTTTTCGCTCGTCTCGCCTCTTAAATCGCACTTGGAAATGTCGCTTCGCTTAATTCCACTTAAACATACACGAATCGAATCGTGATATTTCTAAATCGCATTTCTGTATTTTCAGATGGTCGCCATTTTTCCGCTTCTGGACACCAGCTGGTGCATTGCTACCAAGTGGACGCGTCACATGGGTTTCTGCATCACCTACACCTCGTTGCTGATGAAAACCTGGCGGTAAGTCAATAAATCCTTTCTCATTTTCTACGTTTATTAACTAATTTCTGCATTATTTCATTCAGCGTCTCTTTAACGTATCGTGTCAAGTCGGCGCACAAGATCAAGCTAAACGATCAGCAGCTGTTGCAGTGGATGGTTCCCATATTGCTGGTGATGCTCATCTATCTGGGCACCTGGACTATATCCGCCACACCTTATGCTGAAGTGGTATGTGCCACTAATAAGTATTCATTTCAGATCTTCAACGATATTATATTTTATTTCAATTATTACTGTTTGTATAACTTTTTTTATTCAAATAGTTTAATCATTATTGCATTTATTTGTATTAGTTTGTTAACATTTATTTAATGCATATTTGTATATCACGTTATATTGTTAAATTTTTATATTAACTGACGTAATGCAAATTTATAAATATATTTAGTAATTGGTTACATTCATAATTTATAATAAGAATATTATTAATTTTTTATAAAATCAATTATTTATGTTTTTTTAAATAAATCTGTGGGATGATTTTAAATCTATTCCCTCCTACACAAGGTGATCGTATTTTATTTTTATTAAAAAAACGTTTACACGACTCTAAAAAGACAGAAAAGTTTCGGTGGCCACGACAAGCCCTGAAAAATCGAAATTGTAGCAAAATCTACCAGGCGAACAGAAATGAGCAGCAGGCTGAATGGCAGAAAGTCACTGGTGCAAAGCGCACACATTCACCCAAACCACTGGTCGATCAGGGATACGTTAAATTCAAATTTAGATATTTAAATATTCATTTAATGGACGTTAAATTCAAATTTAGTAATACCCCAACGTAAACCAGCCTAGCTTCAGTCCCGGCATGCCCTGAAAATTTGAATTTTTGACTAATTGTACCAGGCGAACAGAAATGAACAGCAGGTGGAATTACAAAAAGTCACTTGTGCAAAGCGCACACATCCACCCAAACATCTGGGCAACCCGGTAATTTCAAATCAATTAAAAGAACGTTAAATTCAAATCAATTTAAAGGACGTTAAATTTAAATCAGTTTATAGAACGTTGAATTCAAATTTTACAAATATTCAAATATTAATTTAAAATATGTTAAATTCAAATTAAAATACCGTTGCCACGCCCACACAAACCCGCCCAGCTTCAGCTGCAGCGGCAAGCCCTGAAAAAATGAAAATTTCGCTAAATCTACCAGGCGAACAGAAACGAGCAGAAGGTGGAATTGCATTCCCAAAACAAAAAGTATAGCCTATCTTTCAGGCGCAAAAATAATTGATTTGAATTTAACGTGTCCCGGGCTGCTCAGAAGTGTGGGTGGATGTGTGCGTTTTGCACAAGTGACTTTCTGGCATTCATCCTGCTGCCCGTTTCTGTTCGCCTGGTACAATTAGTCAAAAATCGTTCGCACGCCCACACAAACCCGCCCAGCTTCAGCTGCAAACCAAGCCCTGAAAAAATGAAAATTTCGCTAAAACTACCAGGCGAACAGAAACGAGCAGAAGGTGGAATTGCATTCCCAAAACAAAAAGTATAGCCTATCTTTCAGGCGCAAAAATAATTGATTTGAATTTAACGTATCCCGGGTTGCTCAGAAGTGTGGGTGGATGTGTGTGCTTTGCACCAGTGACTTTCTGCCATTCATCCTGCTGCCCGTTTCTGTTCGCCTGGTAGATTTAGCTAAATTTTCGGGTTTTCAGCCCCCCCTTTAGCTATTAGTGGGAATAAGAACATACATACTTTAAATTGGTTTAAATAATATTTATTACATTTTGAATTCAACGTAATACAAGTATACAGATGGATATTTTTTTAAATTTAAACTTAACGTACTATATGGTAATTTGAATCTAACGTATCTCCGGTTGTCCACAAGTTTGGGTGAATATGTGCGGTTTGCACATGTGTCTTTCTGAATTCCGCCTGCTGCTTGATTCTGTTCGCCTGGTAGATTTAACAAAATTTTCGATTTTTCAATTGCGAATGAAGCCCGGAAGATTTGTTTGGGCTTGCTAACGATTATTTAAATCATATTTCTTATACATTCTATATTGACTAATTAATATTTAAATATTAAATTTAACTTTCAATCAAAATCGTTATAAATATTATCATCTCAACAAAGTTAATGTACATTCTAAGTGTATGTATTTCTGATTCGATATTCGATTTACAGATCTACGATCAGCATCATCTGAAGTTCAAACAGTGCTCCTACAACTGGTGGGACCACAGCCTGGCCATCGGCGAAGTCTTCTTCCTGGGCTGGGGCATCCGGGTCTGCTACAACGTGCGGAATGCGGAGAGCCTCTACAACGAGGCGCGCCTGATCTCGTATGCCATCTACAACATTGCCATAGTCAACATTGCCATGGTCGCGTTTCAGTAAGTCTCCCAGAGCAAGATTGCTATTGGTTAATCCCATGTGCTTCTGCGTCACGTCTTGTCCATTATGCCACTAAGCCCTGCCACGGGGGGGCGTGCGCCTCGTTGCGTTTTAATTAAATTCCATTGCTGGGTGCGCGCGCCTCGCGTTTCCATTGTAATCCCATTTGTAGCCCATTCGTCTGGCTGTCTATGCATCTGTCTATGCGTCTGTCTGTCTCGTTGTTTGTTCCTTTGCTCGCCACATTTTGTTTACACAGACATTCCACAGATTTCTTGGCCAAGTTCGCTCCCTGCTCCTCCTCGCCCCGCACGTTTGCCTGCGGGATTCCGTTTCCTGCCAACTTCCAACTGCCACTCAAATTGAAAATCCTTTCAAGTGTTTTGATAATTAATGCAATTTGTTCTTCAACTTGTTTCAATACAAGCCAAGCCAACAACATTCGTGCCAACTTGTTGCTCTTTCCTGTGCCTGCTGCTACTCCTCTATTTCCTTTACGCTCTCCTGCTTCTTCTAGTGTCTCTTTAAGGATTCTAGGCGCTGAAAGTTTACAACTCAACTTGGAAGTCATTTAAAAGTTGAGCGCGATTATAAAATATTGCATGCGAGAGTTTTGAGCAAGGACCTCTTGAACATCTTCATTTAGGTTTAGTTTTTGTTTCAAATGGCGAGCCTGTTAAATAAAAGACATTAGAATTCAACTTTTACTCGATCTCATCTTAACTTACGCTGCGTATTTATCTCCTGCCTTAGTGTAATGCTATTTCCACACGCTGGTCCGGATTACAAGTACATGCTGGGCTTTGTGCGCACCCAGCTCTCGACGACGACAACAATTGCGCTGGTCTTTGGACCGAAGATAGCCCGCGTCTTCAAAGGGCAGGGCGATAAGTGGGATCAGAAGGCCAAGGTGCGTAGCATAACAGCGTCCTTCTCGCTCAACGGCGTTGGTCTGGTGCCCGAAGAGTCGCCCGATTTGTACCAGGAGAACGAGGAACTCAAGGTAAGCTATAGGAAGAGAAACAAAAGTATAGATTCTGAATAAATAAGTAAATACGTTACAGGAGCAAATCCAGAAGCTGGCGCATCAGATCGAGTTCATGAAGACTGTGCACATGCAGATGAACAATCGTCATCTGAAACCGAAGCCGGGTGGCTACTTCACCATCACATCCACCTCGTTCCAGGCGCCCTACAGCAAGAGCAGCGTTTCCACGGCGCAAACACAAACCGGCGGCAAGGATGACTTTAGCTGGTAGCAGCCATTACTTTGGCGTACTTTGAAATGCATTTAAAGTTGTATTTTCCGTTTGCAGCCTGTCTGGGAATGCGACGCCCTCGAAATGCAAATCGCCCAAGGGCAAAGTCTGACGCGGTCAACGAAGTGTTAAAGATTGCTCAATAGATGTTGTTGATCAGCAAGAACAGATCGTAGACGATGCAATTGATTTTGATTTCCAGCACCAAGCAGAAGAGCAGCAGCAGCAGCAGCAGCAAGAGCTCGAGGATCAGGCTGATTTACTGCATCAGTTTCGACGCCTCTTTGCGCCCATACTCGATGACAGTTTGCAGTTGTATTACCAGCTGAATGAGGACAATGAGCAGGATGCACAGCACATTCGCATCAATCGCACAGTGGCCGAGCTGCTGGAGTTCAACAGCAGCGAGGAGGACACGCTGCTCACCCAGCTGCAGTCGCCGCCATCCTCGCTGCCACTGCCGGCTGCGTCGCCCAGCTCCAGCTCCTTGTCGTCCACCTCGAGCAGCTGCTTGTATGCGATACAAACACCGTCGCCGCCACGCCAAAGAAGCTGCGGTGCGGTGCTGCAGTCGCAGCGCTTGGAGTCGCCGCTGTCGTTGTCCAGTGAGCCGCTGACCATCACGGAGCAGGTGCAGTTGCATGCCCCACCGCCGTGCCACAACAACAACAATGATCTGGAGGATGAGCCGAGCAGCAGCCACAACAACAACAACACCTCGTGCTCGCTCTCATCCACGCTGACGGACAGCAAAACGCTCGATGCTCGCACGCCCATCATCGTCTAGGAAAGGAGCTGTTCTCTGCTTGCGCATTTGTGATTTCGTTTGGGAGCTGCAACAACAGAAACAGAAGCAACATCAACAACAACAACAAAAACAACAGAAAATCGCTTAATGTTTAAACTAGTCTTAAATAATGTTTGTGTGTATGTGTCTCCGTCGGTCTGTCTGATCCCTGGAATGCGTTTATATATTAACTATAGTCAAGGTCCCCCAACGATTCGATAGAATTTCCATATTTCTTGCCATATCACACAATATATGTAAATATTGCTTTGGTTTTTCATTTGAATTTTCTTCACTTTCAGTCATCGTATGAACGCATTCGCTTTCCTTATTTTGTTCTCTTTTCGTTCAGCTTCTTCAACATCTGTCCCAATATTAATATACTATATGTTTTCGATCATCAATCGCGCGGAATTTGTGACATCAACATTGAGCAAATATTTTTCACTTCGTTCGGATTGGAAAAGGAGATTTGGTGGCTTCACTTGGTCTGGTCCCGAGTGGCCAGTTTAACTTGTAGCAAGTCATATGGCAGGGCTCATAGAGTCGTGTCCTAGGGTTTAGCCAATTATCTATTTGATTTCTCTCATGCACCTAGAAATACATAACATACGACATATACTTATATCTTAAATATATCCTAGTTTCGTTTATGCGCACTCTGTTGCTTCTTTTGGTTTTCTTCAATATTCTTCAATTAGTAAAAGTCTATTAGTTGAACTCATCGTAAAGCTACTTATATGCAGAATAATACATTATACCTAAGGTTAGCAAAAAAAGAGTCGATTTTAGTGTAATTGGTAACGGCATAAACAAAACCATACAAATATATATACACAATATGAAAAACAATTTTGAATTTTAGCAATTTTTAACAAAATAAATAAATAAAAAGAAAAGTGTTAACAGGCGCGTAATTTCTAAAAATAGTTGGGCATATTACGTAATAATTAAAGCAAAAAAAAAACTTACAAATTATACAATTAAATTAACAGTTAAGTTAATGTTAAATTAACATATACATATTGAAGATAAAATCAAAAATAAATGTTATAAAAGCAAAACAATTGTGTTTTATTTACTCACCAAGTCATTTCAGATGTGCTCAGGTAAATCTTTCCTATATCCTCTGGAATACTGTCCTTTAATTCACCATTTACTCCGTTGGTTGAGGTAAGTATTAGTATACAAACTACTTTATTAACATCTTTTTAAATTACATTAATTAGCAAGTCGTCAAACGGAGACGGGTTCCTTCTAAAATTTCGCTTTACAGTGTTTCGTCTGAAGCCAATTTTACAGTTAATGGTTAAGGAACACTTGCTGAACAATTATTTGGGTAGCCGATATTAAGCTATTGTCTATATTTCAAGTTACAAAAATGATCTTAGGAGATTCGGTGTAAAAACTTTGTTGTCTTAGAGCTAAACACTAAAGATGTGTGGACGGAATGTGAATGGAATTCGAGTCACTTATACATATAGATTATGCTAGATTCGGTTGAGCTGCCAACAGCTGTGAGGCGATGATGTTTAAAGGCACTTTTCATTTGCAATTTGTTTTGCCGATGCTATGCGATCGTTTCTAGCTGCTCATAAACCTGGCAGTGGCGGCCATTAGGGCGAATCCAAGCAGTAGCTGCAATGATTTATCCAAGGTGGTCAGTCCCGAGCCATTGCAGCTGTCATTGGAGCAATAACACTCCTCCCAGTAGACGCCGTTCTCGTACACGCCCCAATTGCAGACGCCCGTGACGCCAGTCTCTGAGACGGAGGCACAGCGCCGTATTACCTGACGCCAGCGTCCATCCCCTGCAAGGCGAGAGTAACATGTTAGTGAATATTCAATCCTAGCACTCAACTACTTACAAATGAAGCCGCGTGGTCCCTGCTGCACAACCTTCATGCAGAAGGAGCCAGGCATGTGAGATTCGTCACTGTTGCATTCGATGGCAATGTGTTCGGTGCGATTGAAACGTTTGTAGGCGCCGCAGCTGTCGTGCCCCTTACGGTCTTGGTCCGAGGAGCACTGATAGCAACGTATGGCCCAGCTGCCTGTGGTTGGATGAGCAACAAATTAAAATCATTAGTAAATACATTGCCAGCCACACCCAAGAACTTAATTTCAAGACGCCACTAACTGTTCTTGCTTAAGCACTTACCGCAAACAGCCAGCGTAAGCAGCAGAAAGGCGCAGCGTGTTAACGTTGACATATTGCAATTAAATTACTATTATTACGTTGTTAAACGATATTAAATGCACTCTAAACAATATTATTTCGAAGCAAGCGTGACTCAGCGTGACCGTAGTATGGCTTTCAGCAACACCCCGAAAGAGTGTGACCGCAATTGCAGTAGCTATACATTGTGGTGGTTGGTCGATAAGTAGCCCTGCAATAAAACCAGTGTTGGTAAGCAACTTGTGGCTGCAAATTTAACATAACCCTTAACCATTCACTTGATTTTCAAATCGTTGGCGCCTAAGAACATGCATTTCACCTTTAGCTAAGTAAATTCAATAATTTAAATGAAAGTAAGCACTTTTGTTTTATGCAAGTCACTAAAAAGACGTCTATTACAAAAAACACTTTATTTTAGGTGAGTTTCTTTGAACTATTTTGTTTTGTTTATTGGTTTCTCATACTCATTTCGTACAACTTTTCGATATGTAACGACATTTTGTATAAGCGTTGAAACAACTTCATAATTTACAATTATATATTATGATAATAATAATAATATAATATTTTATGATTAACAGCAACCACCTAATAGGAGTATTTGAATATAAACTAATACTTATTGATTGTTTTATTTACAATTGGTTTTACGTGCATCTTTCATTGAAAGCACACAATACGTTACGTTACGAAAAATGATAAAACTATAAAATTATGTTTGTTGAAGCGCAGCCACTGATTACAACTAGAATAAATAAATAAAAAATACTAGTTGATCTATATAAATATACAATATATAAAAAGATTACAATTTTGAAATTTGGCTAATGAGACTTTTACGCTATTCATAATTTGTATATATCTC
This sequence comes from Drosophila immigrans, assembly GCA_963583835.1. NCBI lineage: Eukaryota > Metazoa > Arthropoda > Insecta > Diptera > Drosophilidae > Drosophila > Drosophila immigrans. The sequence goes on from OY757143.1 coordinate 34,796,553, forward strand.
TATGCTAGATATGTTTACAACTAATTCCGCAGGGGGTTGTGTTTGTTTTTTTATAATATGTACAATATAAATTCCATATACATAACTAGTGTAATAAATTGTTTAAATAAATATGTATAGCAATGCTTGAAATATACAGATTATAAAATACTTTAACAAATTCAATTCAATTTAAAATTGCATTACTAAAATACTTGTTCAAAACTGTTGCTGTAGTTTGTAATCAACGGAAACGGAAATGCGGAGCGAGCTGCTTTTAATATAGAATGGAGGAGGATCCTTCAGTTATGTAATACTTATGTTTACAGGCTAATCGCATTAACTATTTGCATTTGTATTTTTTGATTTTTTTGTTTTTTAGTTATTTTTTGGGAGCGATGACGACGATGCACTGGGATTGTCTATTTGGGGGAGTTGGTTGAAGTTGTTCCTGCTTCATCAACTGCTGCTGTTTTAGGCAGTACGTTTGCTGCGAATGTTGCGCTGCGTTGTTGATTGTTGCGACGTCGATGGCATTGGCTGATAGCAATTGAGATTGGCGGACATGCGCCCAAATGCGGCAGCCATGCGATTGGGCAGCCGAAACAGTTGCTGCTGCAAGTGCTGATGGCGCTGTCGCTGCTGTCGTCGTTGCCCGTTGCAGTCGCGCAGCTGTGCCACAACCTCGGCATGCTGCACATACGAGACGCGGATATTGACGGCTTCATCATCATCATCATCATCGGCATCGCGATCGCCCGCACTGTCCACGTCCTCGTAGTAGGAGAAGCCCGCCGGTGGCGGTGGCACAAGCGGTGGCACGGGCAGCGGCAGCGTTGGCAATGCCAATGGCAATTGGAACTCCGCTCTCTCCGCTCCCACTGTTGCCGCGGACTATATGTTGGCGTAATACGGCGCTGGTGTGTGCGCATCACAGGGCTTGACGCGCAGCTTCTGCTTGTAGTGGTATTCCTTGAGATAACTCTTCAGCTGACCCGGCAGCTCGAGCTGATTGATGCCGTCGTACGAGGTATTGGAGACAATGGTGGCGCGTGCCAGCTGCTGCAGCGAGAAGGTCTGGCGGCGATGCAGCGGGATCGTGAGGCAGGGCTCGAAGAACATAACGCAAGACGGATCCTTGTAGTGCTCCAGCAGACCGGTGACCGTCAACGCGGAGAACACGCATGGATCATGGCAATCAAAGCTGTTAAATGAAAGTTTCAGTTATTAAGGGTGTCGCAAAAATCAAACCACGCTGACAAATCAATCTATAATCGGTGTTGAATTATCTGCATGTGTCATCGTCTTTGACTCACCTGAACTTGTGGCCGCTCTGCTCGATGCGCGCGTGCAGCGTTCTGCCGTATTTGCGGAATGTGACCGAAAACAGAAACTCCTCCTGCGCAGAGTCGCGCAGCAGGAACGTTCCCTCCTGCTTGCCCTCGAGCAGTCGCTCGGCCTCGTAGCGATCCATTTTACCGAAATAGAAATTGCTGTTGATAATCCTCTCCAGATCCGGCACCAGGCAATGCATGAAATCAATCTGCGAATGCACCGTGACGCCCACACCATAAGGTCCATTTGGAGCTGGAGCTGGGGTAACGGCTGCGGCTGCCACTGGCAGCACATTGGCAGCGTCTGTTGATGATGACGTTGCTGGAGCAGCCACCACCATGGTGACCACAGGCGTGGTGCAGCTGTTGCTGGGCGCCTGCGCCTCCATCACAAACTGTGGCTGCGGCTGCGAACTGATGCGAATGATGACATCGCCATGTCCATTGGCGGGCGCTGCCCAAATGGCCAATTGACTGGGCTCCGCCACAGCAACCGAATTGCGTTGCCGCGGCGCAGGACGACGCGCCGAGGTTGCGTTCGCTGTGGCAGCACTCAGCGTGGGCGGCGTGGAACGTCTGTCGGCGCTGCTGCGCGTCTTTGAGCTGCGCGTCGTTTCCTTTTTGTCCTTGCTGGCATTGGAATTGGAGCTGGAATTGTTGTTGCTGCCACTGCTGTTGAAGTCCATCATGCCGCGCAGACCGCGCAAGGCATCGATGCATTTGCATTTGCAGCAGCGTCGCTTGGTTGGTGCTCCTTCAACTGCCGCTGCTCCCGTCTGGCAAGTTGTCATTGTGTTTAATGAGCTGGCTTTGGCGCTGCGACTGCGATTGCGACAGCAGCTGTTGCCTAGACAAATGAAAGAGAAATGCAATTGGTAAATAATTGTTCGATGATGATGATTTGTTGGGACTGGGTTGGTCTCTGCTGCTTACCTTGCGCACGTCGTTGTGCTTCGCTCGACAGCATTTCGTTGACTGGCGGCGGTTCGAGCACCTCGCAGTACTCGACGCCTTCAACGCTGCTGCTGCGACGCCGACGCAGCAACGACGATGTTGCTATTTCCGACTCATCGTCGTCGTCGTCGTCGTCGTAGTCGTCGTGGTCGGCGACGTCAGCTTCGTGCAATTGTAGCGTTTTGACCGCAGCCGACGCCGACGCAACGCTTCCCGCTAAATTGTTGTTATTCACAACGACGAGCTGCTGCTGCTGCTGCTGCTGGTGTTGCTGTCTTTCGCTGTTTGTTTTTGGCGCTTCCGTTGAACTGCCCGCAGTTCGTATCGCACCTGCCCCCAATACGGGAATGGTTGCCGCCCCCGCCCCCGCTGCTCCTCCTCCGGCTGCTGCTGCTATTGCCGCACCCAGAGTCACATTCACAATTTGTTCATTTGCATTGAGCGTGTCCGCTGCTGTTGTTGTCGCTGTTGCTGTAGACGATGCGGCGCCTTCGTTCAATGCCAGCTCCTGCTCCAGTTGCAGCTCCTGTTCCTGCTCCTGCCCCTCACCCGTCGTCTCATTGCCATTGCCAATCTGCATTTCGGCCAATTGTATTTTAATTATAATTTGTCGCACCTCCTCAACTGCTCCTCCAGCTGCTGCCTCGCCCGCCTTCGCAATCTGCAAGCTATACCTCGCTTGCTCCCCCTTCCGCGTCTGCTCCCGCTGCAGTTCTAACTCTGCCGCTGCTTGACTGTGGCGCTGTCGCTGACTCGACTTTGATTTGCTCTTGGTATTGTGGGGAAGTTGGCTTTTACGGCTGGCAACGACGTCACTTGGTGGCCTGCTCAATTGATGACCCATTGGAAGCTGTCTCTCAGTTGCTGCTGCAAAGAATAAAGAAATCACGAAATAAATAAATTGTTCAAACAGTTCAAATTTGTAGAGTTGGCGTTGTCGGATCGTTTGTAATAGAAATTCTGCAGTTCAAATTGGCGACAGTGTTGCCATGCTGTTCTATTTTTAACTGACGGTGTGCCCACATTTTATAATTAGTTAATATTTTACTGCTTTCACACGTGTGCTGCGCAAGCTGGCTTCGCCAATCACACCATATTTAAAATATGACCTGTTATTATTCAGTATTTTCTCACAACAAGTCATTAAACTGTCACATTTGTCTGGCGATTAACTGAGTGTGAAATGTCTTGACCTACAGCAACAGAGCTCAACAACAACGACGATTCCATTCCCCCTTCCCATGTGCTGCTTGCTGGTCTTGCTTCTGTTTCTAGTTTTCAGACTTAATTACTTACTTAAGCAGCAGTTGCAGTTGGGCCTGAGGCAATTAAGAATGCAGTTGCAGATAATTCCACCCCCACAAGCACTTTTTCATGCACTTTGCATGCTGACGACGACGACGCGTTGCTTTCTCACATCACTTGGCCACACTCAAACTCACACTCGCTCTCTTCGTCCCCGCTCTGCTTCTTGCCGTTTCTTTCGCTCCCCCACGAACTGACTCATGCCGAGCATTGCTCAAGCACTGGCCATTAAAAACAATGGCGCGCACATACCAATCCCACGCATGGACTCACACACACACACATGCACATGCACAGAGTGTGTGCGCATAGACAACATCTTTATCCCCAATATCGTCAGCTATTTTTAGACATTGAATACGAAACGAAATGAGTACCCCCCATAAGTAGAAGTAAATGAAATCTTTCTACATCGAGCATCTCTCTCTCTCTCGCGCATTGTATTGTGGGTCAGTTTGCATCGTTGCATTGTAATTTCACAAATCATTGAAATAGTAATAGAAAACCTCCAAGGCGAGCTCACTCTCTCGCACACACACACACATGCTCCATCTCACTTTCAAGTTTACTCAATAAAAAAAAACACTCATTCACAAGAACTTCATTGATAACGCTTTCGCTTTCAAATTCGAATTCAAACTGTCGCGTGATCTGCCAACCCTGAGCCGAGTCCACATCCTTATCGCTATGGCTAATCAAATACCTCGTAATGAGATGCGTCATGGCTCTAAGGTCGACCATGACACGACACGCACAGCTAGCGAAGTGAGTCACAGAAATGCACGAATGTAGTTCGCAAATCGAAGAATTCCCCAAAATTGGAATTGCTGGAAAAAAGGTGGTGTGTCTACGACTACGACCATGATGTTGCCAGGTGACAACGGAAATCGCCTGATATCTTATTGGGGAAGAAAAAAATGAAAAATACCCGTCATCGTTATGATTGTTTAGTCGAATAATTAGATCATTCTACAGACACAATAGACAATGGTAATCTCGACATGTGTCGCAATCAATTCCAACATTCACAATTCAAAAGCTGCTACGACTTGAATAAAGTATCAAAAATATTATAAACTTTTCGAAGATTATACAATGACAATAAGGCGTTAATTACCAGAGATGAAAATACACAAAAGCGATACTAAAGTCGTTTATAAAAACTCAGTTCACCTTATTGGGTATCCATTAGTCGATCACACAAGCATTCCAGATCACCTCATTGATATTTGCATTGCATTAATTCGCACATCATGCGAATGAAACTCTTACACTCTTTTCTGTGATAATAAACTTGAAGCGAAGGTTTATGAACTTGTGTCTAACCTTGGATGAATTTTCGGCGCTGATCGAGATTTCAATTGAATTAAAAGTGGGCATAAATCACAAGCTGTTCTGTGGTGATGCGCTGACATCATTTAATTGCATCTGAGGCAAGAACGAAATGAAATTAATGTGTCAGAGTTACTGCGTAATTAATAATTATGGACATACGCCTACACTCGATTTCTAGGAATTAACAAATTAACAGTGCATTTTTCATTACTTATTTTTCGTATGGGACATGAAAAATATGGAGGGAAATAAAGCTTCACTTCCCGGAAATGCGACACGCCAACAACAACAATAATAAAGCAAATGCAAAATGGGCAGCAGTTTTTTAACAAGCTTCATTTGTTTTTTTTTTTTTTTTTTTAGCAAGAATTCAGATTTGGCTTCGGATATTAAATTAAAGAAAACAGAAAAAAAAACGAACGGAATGCAATTAAAAATGAATGGTTAATTGTTTAGCTGGAAATCCAATTGAAATTGGATTTTATTGAATTTCTAAAAATTAATGGTGTGCACCGTTAGTCAATAAAACGGCACTCTGCTCAGCGGCGCCATCTATGGCAGAGGGGCACGTGCTAAATGCAAAACTCAACGACCTTTCCCAATCGCCACCACGAAGTGAGAACGATGATCGATGATCGCTGGTGTGCATGTGAATCACAAAAGATACGATCATTGCTCCGACTCCCTCTCTCTCTCTTTCTAGTCGAGAAATCGCGCATGATTCTATATTTATGACAATGATGAAATCCGCTTGGGCTCCCCCAACTTCAAACTGCAAACCTGAAGTCGCAAGACCAGATAAAACCGCATAGCTAAACAATGCTCATGCTCGCTATAAGCCCAGTTGGTAGGTAGCCAATGGTGGAGAGAGAGACTTATAATATAGCGGATGACTCACAGGAACCGAAGGTGTGAGATACGAGGTAGCATGAGTGGTAGCTCTCTTTCGAGCAGCGACAGCTACGTGCATTTAGCAGCCGGCCTGGCGTTTTCGCGGAGGGCCCGTCATGCCGAAACCTTTTTCTTCTTTCTTTTTTTTTCGTTTTTGTCCGTTTTCGTTTCGTTGCCATGAGCTGAAACGCAGAAGCACTGTTGCAGACAATGCGAAATTTCATCAGAAATCCAAATACAGATAATGATCTAATACATAACTTGTTCGTGGTAAAAAAAAAAATGTTGATAAACGTTTCACAGAAACCTGGAATGGCAGCATGGGGAAAGGGGGTGACATGCTGATGTTGATGATGATGATGGTGGCATACTTGCTGGAAATCTATTAAGCCGGAACTTTTTATTTCTAATAAGCACCTGCACAATGTTCAGAGCACTGATGATATCTGCAGTTCAGTTGAAACCGCATGTACACAAGAATATATAGCAAACCATCAAGTATGATTGCAAATAACATTGATTAGTTAAGGCATTATTCTGAAGAAATTTCAAAATTCCTCATAACTTAATAAATAAAGTATTTAAGTTCAGTCCAATAAGTAAAAACAAATATCACTAAAAATAAAGCTGATTAGTTATGGCAATATTCTAAGAACTTTTTAAAATTCATTGTAATTTCATAAATTGATTTAGTTGTAACAAAAATGTATGTGAAAAGAAAGCTGATTAGTTTTGCCAATATTCTAAATAACTTGGAATTCAAGGCAAATCAAATAATAATAAAGTAATAACATCGCTTACTATCTATAAGCAATCGATAGTAACCTTTCAACAGGGAGAAATTATTTTTGGTGTAATTTGCGCGGTTGCGTAAGCATGTCCCTTTGGCGCAGAGGATAGCGCGTTGGACTTCTAATCCAAAGGTCGCGGGTTCGATCCCCCGCAAGCGACGAAAGACATTTCCTGGTATTTCTCTTTTTTTTTTTGTTTCGACTAAAGTGGAAAAACTCAGCAAATTGCAATAGTTTTGGATTTGAGAGGAAAACTTTTCTTGGGAAAAGGGGAAGTGGCCAGCAACATGAAACTGTTGCAATGAATTGAAATTCTCAGCAATTCAGCATTCGCCTAACTTTTACATAACTCCCTTCGAGGCACTTAAAAAGCCATTTCTTGGCTAGTACAACAACCACAGCTACAGCTACAACTACAACTACAACTAGAGCTCCCAAGAGGTGCAGCATATTGTCATGTTTTTTTACGCTGAAATTGTCACAAGAAAACGAAATGAATTGCGGTCAAGTTAGGGTTGGGGGCGGAGGAGCAGTAGGCAAAAAGCTAGGTGGTTTGAGCAGCAAGTGCAAAACCAAAGTCGACTCGAACGGCACAGAAAACACACAAAAAAAAAAGAAGCCAATGGGAAGAAACCTCAACAATGAACAAGAGACTGAGACAGCGACGGAGACGGAGACAGGGATAAGGATAAGCAGCAGTGCAAGGGGGCAAGGCGGGATTTTTAAAGCGAATTCAATTACTTTTTGTTGTAGTTGTTGTTGCTGCCGCTTCGTTGGGCTCCGGCTTCGTCGACGTCGACGTCGCCTTTGTCGTTTTGGCTTTTTGCTGTTTTGTTTTTCGTTTTCATTTTCGTATTTCGCTTTTGCAGTTTTTACTTGGAATTCGCAAATGAACTTCGCTTGAAAACAAAAATCACATGCAAAGCAGAGCGCGGCAACAAAGCGCAAAGTGCCAAAGGAGCGCAACGGACGGACGGACAGACGGACAGACAGACAGACAGACAGGCGGACAGACGGAGGGGAGGCGGGCGAACTGACTTGAGGGGGGTGTGAGAAAGCGAAGCGTATTTCATTTTGATATTTTTTCGCAAGAAAATTGAAATGAGATTTATTTATTACGTTTTCATTTTGAACGTTTCGCCTTCGTCTTCGCCACTCCCCTCTTCAATCCACCCTTTCCACTATCGCCCCCATCGTGCCACAAATATTCGCAGCTCCATTCATTGCGCTTCACTTGAAAATATATGTAACTGTGTGTGTGTGTGTGTTCGTAAACAATTCTCATGGCAATTCGGCATTCATATGGCAATTTAATTAGCAATTCCATCGAAAAAAAAAAAAACACTCAATTCTCACCCACGGCAATAAGGTTTACTCTTTATATTTTTATCTATGAATCTGCCCCGTCTCTCTCTCTATATGTGTGTATCTTATATGGCATGCTTATCATGTGGTTCGTGACTGATATGCTTGAAGATTTGCCATTTGGAAATAACTAGAGAAATCTCCATTGACGTGGGTAAACAACAAACGGTAAAAATAATCAAATCAAATTCTCACAAAATCCCATTGTTTTATTATACTTATGTGCTACACTCGCACATTCATTTATGTACATATCTATGTATTTATAGCTGCTCATATTGTTTATACCCTCTGCAGGAAAGTCCCATTAAATAATCACTGAAAATATGCATTCCATTTTCTTAATTTATGGATTTCGTTGAGTACATACTATAGTCAATATGCGGGAATTCGGGGTATTCGAGTGCAGAAAATCAGCTAATTGTATCTCATAAAAATTGGACCCACAATATGCTAGCAAAAATCAGCCAAACTTTTATTTTTGAGAGTTATTTCCAATGTAATTTTGATCTCATAGTTTTTAATTGTTTGAACTAAAATTATTATATTTACAATGCATACATAAAATAGATATCTAGATCCAAAATTATCATAAGAAAATTTAGTTAGTTCAATAATTGAAAAGTGTGAATGATATCATATGATTACGCTTCGCTATGCTTTTGGATATTTCGCAGCTTCATTTCCAGTTTTTTATCTAAACATTTTGAGATGGGGTCAGAGTCTCTCTCGCAGGGCATTGTCAAAGTCGTGGAACAGCAGCTGGACAATGTTCTGAAGTTGTTTTCAATTGTTATCGCGAATTTCGGACAGACATTTTGTTATCACATCGCACACTCACACACGCACACTTCAACTTAGAACAAAGGTAGCAGGCAGCTACATGTGTACATATATATTTTGGCATGTGTACACTGTAAGTATGTGCATAATAATAATGAGAAGAGAAATAATAATAATATTAACAACATTAATGTGAATTGCGGCAGGCAGTTTCTTGGAAGCGGGCTAGCAGGCTAGGCGCAGAAAGGCTCTCATGATAAATCCACCATACACACCATCGCACAATAGAGCACATGAGTATTTCTTGGAAAATGTGCACACGGTACTCAAATATGGTGGTGAAGTCATGAAGTTGTTTAAAAGGTATACACACACACACACACGAACACACCCGTATAATATGTGTGTGTTGCTGTTTTCTGATTAAACGAAAGCACTAACAAAAATTCAACTTAATTTTGTACACTTAGTCCAGCAGTCCAGCTGTAGCTCTAGCTATAGCTGAGTCGTAGTCGTCGTCGTCGTCGTCGTCAGTCGTTTGTTTTTTGTCAAGGTTGCCGCAACGTTGGGATCGGCCTATGTTTAGATACAAAGCAAACACACTCGCACAATTACTACTCTGTTTTGCAACATTTAGATAAACATCGCTTGTGTACATATTTTGTTGTATGCTAATGATGTTAAGACACCAAAATTATGAACCCATCAGCCTAAGATAAGAGCCAAAAGGTCTGGCTAAGCTAACGGTGCTTTCAGAACATTAACAGACGAGCATGCTCAACAGCCAAGCACTCGCTGCTCAGAAAGCCACAAACATCTGTACGCAAAGGAAAGTTTATGCTGACAGGGCAGCCAAGTCTCATTAGTTATTCAGCTTTAATACTTCTCAAAGCTTTGAGAAAACTAAAAACCTCCCTAAGAGCTTGAGAAACCCTCTTTAATCATTGCGAATTCCTTTTCCACCTACCTGAACCTCGCTGTTGAGGTAGGTTTCACAACTTTTGGTTATCAACACTTTGAAGCTGTCACAATTTCTTTTTTTGTTTTCATAATGTGAATTCCTTCGGGTTTACCTGCTAGTCGGGGCCAAGAATGTTAACTGAACGCTAATGCATTAGACTGCCAAGACTTTATTTGTTAATGGGAACGATTACAATTTATAAATTTAGCGATTACGATTGTCACGAACCGGAAGGAGATACGCAAAAAATAAAGAGAGTGTAATACGAGTGATGAGAACGAACCCGACCCGTATATAGTATTTTTACTATATAAGGCTTATTGTTGCGACTTATCAACAAGCCCATATAACCACGCACACATTGCCGACTTCTAAGCAACTGGCCGAGATAATCATCAGAAGGTTCTACAACATTTCATTGATAAAATTACTACGAAAAATGTTGAAAGCTCTTGTGATTAAGATTAAATAAAACTTATCAGTCAGAGATGCGTAAAAAACGTCAATGCAAACGTGACAATAATTAACAATTAATGATTAAATCATTCACACTGAACTCGAATAAAATTCGATAAAAAATACAAATGAATCTATATCTATCGTAGTATAAATATGAATTCCACTTCAAAATTAAACAATTTTATAGCTTGTTGTGCCCTGATCACAGTGATTCATCATAGTTCCCACAGCTATGGCAGTGAATGTTAAATCACGGCGTCAGTTCTGATAATACAAGTGCGTATACTATGCACTGAATATATATATTATACACACAGTGCTTATCAGGCAGAGAGCGTTGCAAAGTTGAAACGAAATTCCAAGAACAATCAAAAGCGCTTCGTTTTCATGGAAATGGAAGGCAAATATGTATACACCAGACGTGCTGACAAAAGAGACAGAAGAGCCGGAGCCAAAGTCGGGGCAGGAGGAACTGAATGGGGGGTATGAGATAAGAGTAAGCTGGAATTGAGACAAGTTTTAAAATAGTTCGGATGGGGGTCAATAAGTGGTGCTAACGCTGTTTATACAAAGGTAAATGTAGCTGCAAATATGTCTATATATTTCGAATATACAATTAATAGATGTAAACAAAAATATTTAAGAATATACACAAAAAAATATATTTTTTATTTAAAATATAACTACAAACAAAATGGATAAATATGAAAACAAACATTTATCAATTGTTCCTAAATAACATCATCATAGCAGGTCAAAGAACTGCGACCCCAAAGGGGTAACGATATAATCGCACGCTTTCTTTGCGCCTCTTTCGAAATTTCCAACAACAAAAAGGTAAGCTTACATATACAGAAAATAAAAAGAAAAGTTGATTAAACAACAAGGTCGCCCATTCAGAGACGACCCTGTTGGAAAACCCTTCAGATTTAGATTGGGCTCGTCTTGTTACGAAAGTCGGCCAGAGAGTTAAAGCCAAAAAGAAATTAACATAAGACAACAAGTCAAACTCGAAGCCAAAAAGCAAACTAAACTGAATTCAACCGGTTTGACCAAACAAAAAAGACGAAAACATCCAAATAATACAATAACAATATCGTTTCAACTTTTTTGGCCCAGACGCAATAATACCAGATAAGTTGGTCAGCAAAGATTTGCTATGAAATACAATTAAGCCCAATGAAATGAACAGAAAGCAAAAACAAAAAATAACATAAAACAAACAAATGAATTCCAAACGAGAGTCTCAAATAAAATTGAGTGTTTTGCCCACATTTCACTTTTGGCATTGCGTTTCAATTGAACAAATTCACGCGAACAATTAACAATGAACGCAAAAAGTAGAAAAAAAAACGAACCTACACATATGTATGTACATACATCAAATTGAATTTCCACGAAATCTGCACATAAATCGAATAACAAACATTAATACAATGGAAGGTGAAAACAACAATAGCCGCAGCTGACGTTAGGACCAACAAGAAAGGGAAGAACAGAGGAACACGATTTTTTGGTGGGGGGGGAGAAAACGAACAGAATGCCAATCTTCCCTCTGATGTATCAATAGCATGGATTAAGTGTGACCAGAGTAGCGCTTTAGCAATGCGAAATAGGAGCACTTGAATTAAGAATGGGAAAAATAAAGAATGTGTGTGTGTGTGAGCAAGAGCAGCTGAAAAGGGATCTTAACAATTGATGAAAAGCCTGTTATGATATTTCAATGGAAAGGCTCAAGTGTGACCAGACCAGAGAGGTATGAAAGAATATGTAATAGACTAAAATATCAGTATTGATGGCTCAATAAAACAGCTCCAGAAAAAGACAATTTCGAAAAGTGCCCCGCTGTGATTTATTCAACATGAGAATGTAATAATTTTTGGGGAAGAACTTCATAAATCAGTGCAACGTCATTTTGGATAGCTCAGCTGTTTATTTGTTCATGAGTAATGGGCAATATAATGAGCTGAAAATTGCTTTTTATTGCATTTCCGGTTGAGGTTGCCTGCTCAAGCTTTTGTATACTTTGAGAAAATAATACGTGTTCCAATTAAGTGCAATTTGCTGATTTTTAAATGAGTTTTAGCTGGAAATCAAGTAAACTCACATATATTATAGACAAATAATTGGATTTTATGATACATTTGTTCAGCTTGTGAGATACTTTCAGCAATTAATGAAATGCAAATGGCAACATCAAGACTGTTTTGCTTTTGCCCCCGGGTTGCATCTAGAAGCCAATTAACCGAACGCCCCAATTACATTTATCCTTTTTGTGTGTGGATGTGTGTGTTGGAAACAATTTCAATTTCACATGAAAAGCTATTAAAAACCGAGAACGCACTCAAGTTTAATACAACAAAATTTCAAGGAAATGAGCGGAAGAAGCTGGTAAAAACCCGCTTTTACCAAGAATGATCAAAAAAAAAAAAAAAGTGCACACACACACACACGCACACACTACGGGCAAGAGCAACAAAGTTAATAACACCTTTTCTTATGAAGGGTACGACGAACGAACGAACGAAAAATATCGCCGCTGTCGAGAGTCGGAGTCGAGTGTGTATGAAGTATGGCTTCAACCGAATTGAGTAGCGAGCCAAACCAATAACCCAAGTCGCCTCTCTCTCTGTCTCCATCTCTGTCTTGCGCGCTCCACACGTACGTACGTACGTATGTGTGTGTGTGTGTGTGTGTGTGTGTGAGCTTGGCTTGTGGTGTTAAATGTTTGCAGCCGTAGCAGCATTTCATTCAATAGCCGCCACAACAACAGCAACAACAACGACAGCAGCTGCCAACATCACCACCCGCCAACTTCGTCGCGTTCTCGTCTCCCTCTCTCATGCTAACTGGCTGCCCATTGTGTTGTTGTCAAGTCGCTCTCTGTGCTCGTGTGAGTGAGAGCGCGAGCGAACGAGTGAGAGCATGCGACTACTCTCCGACTGTGTGTGTGTGTGTGTGTGTGTGTGAGCATTGTTGTTGCTCTTGCTGAGTTGAGCTGCTGCTGCTGCTGCGGTGTTGTTGCTGTAGCTGTCTGGCACTTCTCAGAAATCGGTCTAAATTAGAAAATGCGTTTCTGGGAATTTCGTATCTCTTTTGGGCACAACGAAATAACGCAACGGCGACACCAATATATACAATATGTACACAGATGTATATTATAGATACTTATTATATATTTATTAATGCCTAATTCCGCGAATGCCCTTGCTATACATCATCCCATTCCGTGTACAACATCAACATGAATTTATCAATGGCATTTTTGCCACATACACTACAACAACAGCAACCGAAACCGAAACAAGGGGAACGTAAAGTGTGCAAAAATATTTCTGTGGTCGCAGCCAATTTATTTACCTGTTTAATCGCTGCTCTTGCTATTTTCCGTTGAATTTATTTGTTGTTTGCACTTGCTATTTATTTTTCTGCTAGTTGGCAATTTATATAAATTGTATTTTAAGCATTATTCAGTTTTTAGCTTGCCCAGCACAGCCACAAAAAACCCATTTGCATTGAGTTTGATTCTCTCTCCCTTTCTATCTTATTCACTCTTTCGCACTTTTGACTTGTTGTTGTTGACACACGCACGATGGTAAATTCATTGCTGCACTAGACACAACACATATTATGCTTACTTAATACACAATTCTAATATGCACTTTCATTCGAAGATTGTGTGTGTGCGTGTATATTTTCAACAATTCGGTCAATTTCACTTAGGCGCAACGACGTATCTCGGACCTTTTATAACACCAAAAACTTGCTTATTATACGACGACTTCGAGATTCGTGCGTCCAGCGACATCCGAATTTACTGCTCGTTTGTGCCAGTGTGACAGACTCTCTAGTTTGATTGCCAGCGTGACCGCGACTTCCGTATCAAAATATACCACAAATGTGCTTGAGGCAATGGTCACACTGTTGGAAATTGCTGCGCGAACCGTTATCGATAAGGTTCGATATGCTAAGCACTGTGGGCATTCCCAAGCTCGTTCTTATTGTTATAAATCAAATAAAACAGATTTTAATTACACCAGTTAAATATTTTAAGGCAAAAATGCTTAACTGAAGCTGAACAGCTTTTAACCATTGACAATTCGCCTTTGAATTTAAAGTTTCTATTTAAAACACATTATTGGCAAAAGACAACGCAATTCTTGGCCGCGCATTTCAAACATAGTAATTAGATAACATCTTGTTGTAAATGAAGCTTTAGTTATATAAAGAAATCTACGTGTCTGTGTGTAATTTTGAGTAAATAAAGAATGTTATGCTCAGAAATGACACAAGTTGGACGATTTAATCGCCACGGGATATCAAATACACGAACCGAAAGGGAAGATAATAAATAAATTAAAATGCACATCAAATACATATGTATGAAGATCGGCAGATGCGCTACTTTAGTGCCCATTCTCGGACTTAGTCAGTGTCAAGCGGCCAGTCAGTCAACAAACTTGAGCGTGCTTCAGCTCTCTGCCACAAGCTGCAATCTAATTCAATTAAAATTAAAACGCAAATCTAAGCGACAAGCAAACAAGTGAAATTGCTCCGAATTCGAAGACGACGACGACGTCGACGAAGACAATTAGACAGAAAAACCTCAGTTTCTGTCTAAGCGTGGGCAGCAACACAACAATGAGCGTGGATGAGAACAGAGAAACACAAAAGCTCGCCATGATTCGCTCATCATCGATGCCCGTGAAGCCCAAGCCTTTGGATCCAAGGCCCCTGGCGCGGTCGCCCGAAAAGGAGACGGTCAACGACAACGAAGTTGACTACTACCCTGAGAGTCCCAGCTGTGTGCGACGACGCCGATCCAAGCAGATGCCGGATCACTTGGAGACGCGCAGCGAGCAAAAGTGGGTCACCAGCATATGCTTTGCGGTAATTTATATACATATTATTAATATTATTATGTATTATGCAGCTTTCCTTACACGCTCGACTGGGCGGGCAGCACCATTGAGCTGACTCCGGATGTGGATGGGGATGCGGATGGTTTGCGACGCAGCATGAATCGTGTGATGGACAAGAATGGCAATGAGAATGTTGCCTTTCGACGCATTCCGGAAAAGTCCTGGCGTTATATGCGCGATGTGATCACCACGCTGGTAAGATCAATTTTCGGTCACAACAAAGCTCCGACAAAGACAAAGACAACAACAACGACAACAACAAAGTCGTCGTCTTCAGAGCGATCAAATATCTATAGCATAACGCCCAGCATACAGCGCAAATTAGATGAATTGGCCGAAGAGCCGCCCAAGCCGCATCCTAGGCATCCAAACACAAATGACAGCGAACGTGTCACATTTAGCATTTAGCATATCCACAGTATAATGTCGATAAGTGCACCTACATTTAATTACATATTCAAGACAATTGCATTAATTTAAATAATAAATAGTTTACAATTTTTATTCAGATAATTGCACCCTTATTTTCTAGTGCAATTATCGACATTATACTGTATGCACAATAAAAGCGCATGAAACAACAAAAACACATTTTACTTGGGACTCAATTTCAAATCTGTCGCACATTAACCAACCACTAATCGAATTCGATCAACATTCATTGATTCCCATCGCTAATTTTATCGATACCAAGTACACGATGCTTTGGCGCGCCGATTTAAATTACAACTCAACAACTGTTGGTCACAGATCGAATTGGAGTGGAAGTACATGCTCACGCTGTTTCTGGCCAGCTACTTTCTCAGCTGGACGTTTTTTGGCGTACTCTGCTACATGGTCGCCTACTCGCATGGCGACTTCCTCTTCGATGCTGTGAGTGGCGAACGCTTGGGCGAGGGCAGCGAACCTTGCATTTATGGCGGGCCCAATTTCATGGCCATTATGATCTATTCGATTGAGACGCAAACCACGCTGGGCTTTGGCGAGCGATATGCCAGCGAGGAATGCCCCGAGACCATATTTCTGTTCATCATGCAAATGATGTGTGCAGTGGCCATCGAGGGATCCATGGTTAGCATCATTTATGCGAAAACTGCGCGCCCAGCCAAGCAGTTGACCAAGCTCAGGTTCAGCGACAAAGCCGTGGTAAGCCACAGTTTGCACTCGAATAAACAAATATCCTGAACTCACCTTCTTTGCAGATCTGTTATCGCGATGGCAAGCTGTGTTTGCTTTTTCGAGTGTGCGATCCACGCGAACAGCAGTCCATCGAGTCCAAGATACGCGTCTACTTGATTGTGGACAAACAGTGAGTCATCTCGCTTAACTATGATTATTTCACTTTTTACGTTGGCACTTTGGCCTTGCAGCACTCGCGAGGGCGAGCTCATTAAGACGCACACGGAACTGAAGCTGGAGGGGAATGGCGAGCAGTTGATTGTCTGGCCGGACATTGTGTGCCATGTCATCGATGACACAAGTCCACTGCAGCAATTTCAAAATGCCAAGCAGCTGAATGCCGCTCAATTTGAGTTGTATGTGACAATTGTGGGCACTTCTCCAACCACGGCGCAAATGACGGAGGCAAAGACTTCGTATGTGCCTCGAGAGATATTTTGGGGTCAGCGTTTCGTCAACATAATCCACTACGATGCCACCAACGAGCGCTATATTGTGGACTATGAGAACTTTAATACGACCATTTCGGTAGGTCAAACAGTTGCTTCTCCTTCTGTCAAATGAATATAGACGCATCCCTTTGTAGGTGGACATGCCTGTGAAGTTGACGCCGGCGGAGCATTTGCAACAGCTGCAGCAGCAGCAGCAACTGGAGCAGCTGCAACTAACATACAGAAAATAACTCAAGTTATATATTTAAGAATTTAAAAATAACCGCTCTAACACGATCACGATAACGATTATTGTGCAAGCACATTCAGAATAATAAAGGCAAATTGTGGCTTACATTTATCGATAGTCTGCGAACTGTATTCAGAGAGCGCGCAAATTCAAATGGAGATTAACATTTTACTTTGTGTAAATAGCGTCGAGTGCTTGTCAGCTGACATTTGGAGGTGGAGCACAGGAGTTATAGCGATATTTGCTCTCAGAATAAATATGTGCATTGGAAACGCCAGCTGCCCGAGACAACTTTTGACGATCTAATCTCCACGAAATCTAAACAAACGAACAGATCATCTTTGTGTGTGCAAAAACTAGTCAGACGCAAAATGAAGATAATAAATAAATTAAAATGCACACACACCTTGGAATATTTCGCCATTAGTTGCCAGCAATATGAGCACGGACGAGGACGCGAATAATAAACCCGAAATGCTGCGCTCCATATCGTTGCCAGTCAAACCCAAGCATCTGACGCCAAGTCCATTGTCGCGCTCGCCGAAGCACGAAAAGGTCAACGAGAACGATGTGGATTACTATCCAGAGAGTCCCAGCTGCTCGCGTCGCTCCCAAACAAGGCTGACACCAGGAGACAGCACACAAGCGGACAGTCGCAGTGATCAAAAGTGAATTGATGGCAATCAACTGACCAAGGACTTGTGTTTAAATTCATATATACATTTCCGTAGTTTTCCCTCCACGCACGATTGGGCGGGCAGCACCATTGAACTAGGTCCAGCCACGGAAGATGATGGCTTGCGACGCATCTTGCATCGTGTGATGCAGCGAAATGGTCGCGAGAACGTCGTCTTTCGACGTGTGCCCGAAAAGTCCAGGCGTTATATGCGTGACGTGATCAACACGCTGGTAAATTAAGTTGTAATTTACAATAAAAAATTCCAATTGACATGCTCTCCACGCAGATCGACCTAAAGTGGAAGTACATGCTCACTCTCTTCCTGAGCAGCTTCTTTCTCAGTTGGATTTTCTTTGGCGTCATGTGCTATCTGGTTGGCTATTATCACGGCGATTTCCTGTTCGATGCTGTGACAGGCGAACGCTTGGGCGAAGGCGCTGAACCTTGTATTATCGGCGTAAACGGCTTTGTGTCCATGATGCTGTATTCAATCACCACGCAAACAACTTTGGGCGGCGGGCAATTTGCTAGCGAAGAATGTCCGGAAACCATTTTTCTATACATCATGCAAATGATGTGCGGCGCTGCCATCGAAGGATCCATGGTCAGCATTGTCTATGCCAAAACAATGCGTCCTGCCAAGCAATGCACTAAGCTCAAGTTTAGCGATAAGGCGGTGGTAAGTCAGATACCAGGAAAAACCACGAAGCAGACGGCATTCTGTCCTCTTACATAAAATATGATATGCTTATCTCGCAACTTTGCAGATCTCTTATCGCGATGGGCAACTGTGTTTGCTCTTTCGTGTGTGTGATCCGCGTGAGCGGCAGTCCATCGACTCCAAGATTCGCGTTTACATGATTGTGGACAAACAGTGAGTCAAAACAATCACTTCAAAACCACCTTTTATGTGTATTATTTTATGTGTGTTCACAGCACTCGCGAGGGCGAGCTCATTAAGACGCACACGGAACTGAAGCTGGAGGGGAATGGAGAGCAAATGATTGTGTGGCCGGACATTGTGTGCCATGTTATCGATGAGACGAGTCCGCTGCAACGTTTCAGCAGTGCTAGGAAGTTCAATGCCGCCCAGTTTGAGTTGTATGTGACAATTGTGGGCACTTCGCCGACCACAGCACAGATGACAGAGGCAAAGACTTCGTATGTGCCACGAGAGATCTTTTGGGGACAGCGTTTCGTCAACATCATCCACTATGATGCGGAGTATGAGCGTTATATGGTAGACTATGAGAACTTCAACACGACCATCTCGGTAGGCCACACAATTTGTTGCTTCTTCTGCCAAATAGATATCAATGTGTTCCTTTTTTTGTAGGTGGACATGCCTCTCAAGTCGTCCTGCACGGAGCAGCCACAGCAATTGGCACTGGAGACTTAATGCAAATGATAAATATGTATTATATAGATTGCAGATTAACAAAACAAATTTTATAAAACGTTGCCTAATCATCGCGCTCACTGCGCAATTGCTCCACTTGGGCTCGCAGCATATCGTTCTCATGTTTGAGGCGACAAAACTCTTTCATGAAGCGATCCGAACGCAGCAGCAAGCTAAGACCATCCCTGATCTCCTGCGTATTATTCAGCTGCTGCTTCCAGTAATTGGCCACTTGGGTAAAGATCTGAAACTTGTTGATCTCAGCAGACCATTTGATGTCGCGTTCCAGCTGCACAAAACGTTCCTCGAGGCATTCGCGTAGCTCGGCGATCTGTTTGCGCACATCCGGTTGGCAGCCATCGGCAGAAGGGGTGGCGGAGACGGAGGAGGAGAGCTGCGAGGCCACCGAGGAGACATTGCTCGATGTCTTGGGCAGCAGCTGTTGCGGCTGCAGCTGAAGCGTTGAAGCCTTGCCGACTGCCACATGATGTGGGGTGCTATTGCGACTGGCCGACAACATGCGGAGACGACGCTTCTCCTCGATCTCTGCGGCCAAGGGTGCCAGTGGATTCTCCTTGTCACTGTCCACCGAACAGTTTACAGACTGCTCGTGCAGTTCGCTAGTTTCATCCGTTTCAGCAATTTGCTTCAACTTGGCATCTGCGGACACGTTACGCTCCTTCAACGCGCCGCTGAGTGTATCTGGAAGAGTTTGATTAGATCAACCAAATGAAAGTGATCAGTTCAGTGCCCTTACGTTGCAGCGTGTCCACCGTAGAGCCATCCGAGGAGCTGAGAACCGAGAGAGTTGGGCAAATGCTTTGTCTCACATCGTCGGCAATGGGCTTATGCAGCAGCGTGTCCCAATCGAAACTGTCGCGTCGCGACGTCGTTGTCAAACGCGTGGACATGCGATCGAGTAGGCGCGGACGCTGTGCATCCAGAAAATCACAAAAGGAGTCGCGCTGCTGACGCACCAGTTCATCGCTGGTCGTTTGCTCCACAGTTGCCGCTGCCGTTCTGTTGACTCCAGCGTCTACTGTTACATTATTGGAGCTATTAAAGCTGCTGCTCTGCTGCTCCTCCGATGGCTGTGGCACAAAAGCCACACGGGTCACAGCGCTGCAAGCGAATAGAAAACAAATTAATTATAATTATAGTTATGTACTCGTAAGCTATCCTCTTACCAGCCATCGTGCACAGCGCGCACAGCCAGTGGTGCTCGGGTGCTTCGCATGTCGTAGGTAATCAGTTCACCCTTGAGATTGCCGGCACAGAAGTAAGTGCCGCATTCGCTCAACGCCACCGTCGATAAGGGATGCGAGTAGCTCAAGCGACCTGACGAGGATTGTGCCTTATTGCGTCGTATATCGAATATATTGATCTTGCAGTCGTAGCCTACGCTGACCAGCAGCGAGGATTGTGTGCTGCACATGCTAACATCACGACAAGGAGCACTATGTGCATCGTTTATGTTGAAAATGGTGCGCTTCGACTGCAGATCGTAGACGGAGACGGCGCCTTTGTAGGACGCCACAGCTAGATGGAAACGCTTGCGCGGATGAAAGCGTGCCAGCGTCGAGCTGCAAGGACAGACAACATTTATTTAATGCCAATGATTATGCTGATTTACTCACCTTTCATCAATGGTCACGGTGTCGATCTTTTGTCGAGTTTTCGTGCCACAAATGTTGATCTTGCCGTCTTCCAGCACCGCTGCAATGTATTCATCGGTGCAATTGTAGTCCAGGTAGAGCACCGTGCTGCGCGACGCATTTGCCGGATAGCGGTGAATTAATTCCGCCGTACGAAAATTAAATTGCTTCACAAAGCCACTCGACTGGCCAATAGCAATGTGATTTGTTGCCGTTTTCGCGCAACACACCGAATACGCATTATCGATGGTCAGTTTGCGCACGCGCTGCACTTCTAGAGCTAAGTATAGAAGGATTTATAGTACATTGCATTAATATTTTACTGATATTACTTGCCATTCTGATGATTTTCCTTGATGCGCATCACCGCCAAGCCCGCCTTTTTGTCCACCTCCACAAAGACGCGTCCTTGGGCGCTGAATTGAAAGTCTGTTGACTCTCCATTTGCGTGCACATACGTGGACTTTGTTTCCAAGTCCGCAAAATCCGACAGCACTGTTTTCTTAGACGTTGATATTAAATACATGCTCGTTTAAAGTACAAGTCTTCCTTTTTGTCTTGCAAAATACAAATGTGGCGGCTCTACAGTGTGACCGTCCGGTGAATTTCAAAAAACCCTTTGCTTTTGAGCTTAGCACACCAAAAATGGCCACACTTGCCTTTAAGCTTTAATCGAAACGATAATTATCGATGTATTGAGCGCCCATATTAATCTATATTTAAATTATTTTATTTATTTACTTATAAAACCAGCTACCAGACTATCTCGTTTCTTTTCAGCAGCTGTAGTAAGCTCCCAGTTGACCAGTCCATGTTCCTCAAATACCATGATATTAGCTCGTTCCGGCAATGTATCAAAGTCTAGTATAGCATCTTCAATTGGCTCGCCGCATTCCAAAATAAAATTGTGCAGCATGCAGCAGGCGGAGACAACAATTGTGCCCAGCTCCAGCGAGGACACATCCAGAGATTCCAGTCGTCTAAAGCGCGAAATCAAAGCAGCAAACGCACGCTCCGCAGGCGCATTCCACACATGAATGGCTCGATTGAACCGCACATGGCAAGGTGTAAGCTCTCCGTTTTTATCCGTGAACGGCGTCATCAGATTGATCAGCAGGGGATACATCATTTCGCCTACCAGATGCTTGTGTGGCGGCAAAAGTGGCTCATCGGTGTCTATTAAACGCTCAAACAGTTCGCTCTTCAGCAATATACAGTGCATGTCGGGTACATCGATGTGCACGTCCAGAAACCGACTGTGCTCATCACAGACAGCCTGCAAAGCCAAGGCCTCAATGTGCCGCTGACCTAGCTCCTCGCGAACTGGAAGCTTGAGCGGAATGAGACACTCGTCAATAACACCGACAACGCCTGGCAGCTTGTCGATGCCGTGAGCACTGCAGGCAGCACTGTTGGTGGGTGGCCATGTTACATAGCGTGGCAAAAGCGCTGCAAAGGCAGCAGTAACCCATTTAAAGATCTCATGGCCAGAACTCTTCGATATGGCAAACGAATCTCCCACTTCGCGGAAAGACTTGCTGTGTGTGAATGGAATACAATTTTAGGCAAATAACATATAAATCTACTGAGTGGTTATTCATACTTGCCACTGAGCAGTGTCAGCGTATATAACAGCTTCTCTGGCAAACACATTTGACCAATGGGCTGCAGATGCTCGGCTCCTTTGATGGCTTTGCCCAGCACACGCAAAAGTGCCTGAAATATGAAAGAATTTAAGATGAAATTCGCTTAGTGTAAAGCTGCTCACCTCGAAGCTGCTGCGCTCCATGCGAAATTGCTCCTTGAACTGATCATCCTGATATCTAGGCGAGGAATTCCCTTTTCCGGTTTCTTCTTCAGTCTCATTTGTGTTGTTGGCTGCGAGCACTTTAAACGCGCCATCTTCGGTGGCCAGTCGGACTGCCTCGGCCAATTGGGGACTCAGACCTTCGTCCAAGAATAAATTCATTATAAACGCCTTGTGAGCACGACCGTTCATTGCATTAAAAGCACAAAAACGGAGCTCAAAAAATGTAAACAACTATTGCATTCCGAATCATTAGGAATGACAAAGCGGCGCACTAACAGTTATCGCTTTAGTGACCGATATCGATAAGTACATAAAATGCCGACTGTTTTGGTTTGTATAATAAAAACTATTTATGGTCCATATGTATATTATTATTATTATCTTATTTGTCTATCGATAACAAAGCAAATGTAAGGCGACCGTTTGTGGTATTTTAAATATTAAATAATTTATTTACAAGCCCTTATTGGCAAAAACTAGAGTGAATTCGTAAAAAGTATTTATTTAGTGTGTTTATACATTTTACAACATTTTAAGTCGTTAAAAAAGGTTTTATTAGTGAAGTAAATTTGTATATTTAGTAACGTGCGTTGGTATATTTGGGCAGTGCAACTGCGGTCACATTGAACATATGATTGGACGAACGAAGGAACTGGTGTAGATGAACGACAACGACGACGTCAGGGAACCAACCTTCTTAGTTCGTTCCAAATTAGAAATGTTAAAAAGTTTGTAGAGAGGCCAAGGCCCCGTAGTGCGTTTTGCATTTTGCCAATATTAAATTATAAAAACTGCGCAGCCGTTTCGCCATCAAGAGCAGCAGCAGCAGCATCGGACAAAGGCCACTAGCAAAGCAGCAGCAATAAACAAAAGACCAACTAACTAACTAGCAACAACAACGACGACGACGACTAGAACAACAACAACAACAAGCACACACAATAAAAGCAGCTGCAAAATGGAGGCGGAGGGTCTGACAAATGAGCAAACGGACAAAGTGCTGCAGTTTCAGGACTTGACGGGCATCGAGGACATGAACATATGTCGCGACGTCCTCATCCGCCATCAATGGGATCTCGAGGTAAAGAATTGGACTCACTTTATTTACACTCACTTTATTTACTTATCTATCGTTATCATGGCTGGACAGGTGGCGTTTCAGGAGCAGATGAACATACGCGAGGGACGCCCCACCATGCTGACAGCGTCGTCGGATGTTCGTGCTCCGGCTGTGATCAACGATCATTTCCTGCAACAGATCTTCTCAGCAAATATGCCCGGGAGTCGTTCGGTTAGCCGGGTGCCCAGCATTGGGCCGATGCCGCGCAGTTTCGGCGGCATCATTGGCTATGTGATCAACTTTGTGTTCCAATACTTTTACTCGACGCTCACGGGCATTGTGCGCGCCCTGGTCAACATTGGGGGCGGCAATGAGCCGCGCCTTGTCACCAATCCACTGGACGATGTGCTCAAGTTTATACGAGAATATCAGGAGCGTTATCCGGAGCATCCGGTCTTCTATCAGGGCACCTATGCCCAGGCATTGAATGACGCCAAGCAGGAGTTGCGTTTCCTGCTCGTCTATTTGCATCAGGATCCTAGCAGCAATCCCGACGTGGATTCGTTTTGCCGCCAAACGCTCTCCACCCGCTCCGTCATTGAGTACATCAATGCGCACACGCTGTTGTGGGGCTGTGATGTGTCCACGCCGGAAGGTTATCGTGTCATGCAGTCGCTGACTGTGCGTGGTTATCCCTTGATGGTCGTCATAATGCTGCGCGCCAATCGCATGTCGATTGTGGGTCGCCTGGAAGGCGATTGCACCTCGGAGGAGCTGCTGCGACGTTTGCAGTCGGTTATTGCCTTCAATGAGGTGTGGCTGAGTCAGGCGCGCAACGATCGCTTGCAGCGTAACTTTACGCAGACGTTGCGCAGGCAGCAGGACGAGGCCTACGAGCAGAGTCTGCTGGCGGACGAGGAGAAGGAACGACAGCGTGAACGGGAGCGCGATGCGGCGCGCAAGATGGTGGAGGCAGAGGAGCGTGCACGGCGGGATGTGGAGCTGCGCAAGGAGGAGATTGCCCGGCTAAAGATTGAGCTGGCAAATCTAGTGCCCGACGAGCCGCCCGTTGATGCCAGCAATGCCATTGCTGTTGTCTTTAAACTGCCCAATGGCGTGCGCTTGGAGCGTCGCTTCCAGCAGTCAAATTCCATACTGGTAAGTGCCAAGTTTAGTCAATGATATCACTGATAAACTGATCATTTTGTTCTCAGGATGTGTATCATTTCCTCTTCTGTCATCCCGACTCGCCGGACGAATTCGAAATCACAACGAATTTTCCCAAGCGAGTGCTCTATTCCAAGACGGCTGTGGATGCCGCCGAGGGCGCGGCAAATGAGATCGTCAGCAAAACGTTGAAGGATGTGGGCCTCAAGAATCGCGAGGTGCTCTTTGTCAACGACCTGGAAGCGTAACCAAACACAACACACAACACAAAGGAAAAACATTTGAAAGCCTAAACTAAAATCTAAATGGTTACCAAAAAAAAAGAAGAGAAAAATTAATAACTTGAGCCAAGTTTGAAGCATTACGAAACACACACAATAGACATATTCCTAATTTAATAAGCATATAAACATAATTGTTTAACAAATAATTAGGATGATTATCGTCTAACCCCTTAAAACTTGATTTTTAGTTTCTTCCCTTTCGTTATTACATCAATCAATCAATGTTGCTTTAGCTGTACTTACACTCACATTTGAATAATTTTAACAATTAAATAGACATGAAGACAGTTGTATGGATACAAAATGCAAATGCGTATAATTCGCAAATTTAAATGTTTAATTGCAGCGCTATAAGCAAATATCGTTTGTATCGATGACTTGCTTGGCAGGCTTGTTAAACAGGGTGACTCATGTACATTTGAAACACTTTGGTATGCAAAACAGCAAAAGTGCTCAAATGTTTTTGCATTTTTTTTTAAATTACAATATTTTTATGAAAGTGTTATAAAGACATATTGTTCAACGTTAGCAACAAATTAACAACAAAAAACTGATCAACAACTTGTTTGGCATATACTAAAATAAACCGCGAACAGTGTGACCAAATTGCTAATTATACAGTTGAATATTCTGCAAACGTACTTGCGGTCACACAGGTCATCATAAAGTGGATGACTAAAAAAGCCACACACTCAAAAAACAAATAAAGCAGCGAGTTTGTGCAAATAAATTCAACGAGCTCTACACTGGACTCTTACGGTGGAAGTTACACGGATTCCGAGGAAGACAACGACGGTTGGCAGACGACAGACGAACGTGCGCGTCTCTTGCCCAACAACGTTGGACGAGCATCGACCACAAATTTTGGTTTACGGCCGAAGATAAGGCAGCTGGCGTCTCAGCTGTTTGGCAACGAGGAGCTGCAGCAACTGACGCGTGGCCTGCGGGAAGTCAACTACCAGAAGCTAGCGCAGGACGTACAGCAATCGTTGAGCAACAACAACAATAACACAAATCGAAAGCAATACTCGAAGAGCAAAATGACAACGCCATCAACGTCTTCCGTTGGCGATGCGGCTGCAGCATTGTCCGGCAATCTGCAGCTGCCTCCGCTGCGCACGCTGGACGACTTTGTGCTTGGCTCGGCACGGTTCCAGCTCCCCAACCTCAAGGACTTTGACAAGTGGGGCAATCGTGTGGTCAAGAATCTGCTGTACTATCAAACCAACTATTTCCTTGTCTTTCTTGCCATCTACGGTGTGATGATTGCCTTCAATCCGACGAAAATCGTCAGCGGTTTGATCATTCAGGCACTGATCATTGCCATCATTTGGCAATTCTTTGGCAGTAAGTCGAAGACAAACTTCATTGCCAGTCGCCTCACCGCAGGCAATCCAATCCTTGCTGCCCAGCAGGACCAACAGAAGTGGTATATTTTGGCTGGCGCCTTGTTAGGCGGCTATTTGTTTTTGCATCTGATGAGCGCGGTGCTGTTGACGGCTTTCACGCTGCTATTGCCCATCTCGGCCACCTTTGTGCACGCCTCGTTGCGGCTGCGGAACATCAAGAACAAGCTGGCCAACACCATCGAGAGCTTTGGACCCTCGACTCCAATGGGCGCCTTGCTGGATGCGCTCAATGTGCGCGCCGATGCCGTGATGAACTAATTGGATGGAGCTGCTTTAGCTGACGTTGTTGACGACCTTTTTATTTAATAGTTATGCATGCTGATTATGCTTCAAGTCAACCTGTACTGTGTGTTTTTGATCTTTCGTTTTCTTCTTTTAATAATATGTATTTAAATATGATTTTATTACACATGTATTTTTCTATGAGATACTCAAGATGAATAGTTTATATATAAAATAAAAATCAATAAAGTTGTCCCTTCACATAAATAAATGTATACAATTTTAACACAGATTAAAATTATTGCATTTTGGAGAAAGCTGCCTCGGAATCCTGACAGAAAAAAATAAAATTTTCAAAAAATGCAATGCTTATTAAAAATTTATAAGCAAACCAAAAGTACTAAAATTCTATGCTGACAGTTAATTGTTTGCAATTATATAGTTAAATCAGTGATTATTCAATGTGCAACGTGGCCCTCAACAACAATGTTAATGACTCAATTGATTTGTCAGTTCTGCTATCAATTACGTCACTTATTTATAGCTCCTTGAGCAAACACATATTATACGTAAATCCAGTATCAAAAATTGAAGGTCATAACATCAAAATATTATTTAGTTTCTTATTTTTTTCAATAGAAGAGAACAAAAATAAATAATTTATTATTATTATTGTTAAAGTTCGATGAGTTTAGAAAACTTTAACTTAGGTTTATAGTTTATATTTTAAATATTTAGATTCTTATTTTGTATAGCATCCCAAATTTAATATATATATTTTATACTCTTAAATACATTTTTGCATTATCTAATAAATAGTAGATAATTTTCGATTGTGTGGTAGATGTGTTGAAGAAGGGGAGGAACCTAATTTATATTGTCTGGATTGCGTCACTTAATAATCGATGTTATATAAAGAATATGTATATCATAAAGAATGCCAGGCATTCGATTCCAAAATGCTTATTTGTCTTTCTAAGCATTTAAATAGAAATGTCCAGCAACATGCTAGGCAGATGTTGCTGTTGTCTCCATCAGGACAACTGCTGCAGGTTTCGGCTGAACAATAATTCTGCACTGCAGCAACAGTGGCAAAGCGGCTTTGATAAGAGACAAGCGAATATCTTATCAAGGCTGCCCACCAGTGCTTACGATAAATAGCTATTGAAATTCAATTGCTGTTTAATCAGTAGACACCAGCTGCTGCAGTGACTCTTAACGGGCATTCGAAATTCAAATATTTGCAGTTATCGATAGTTTCGATTGCAAACGATAATCGATCTTGACTTTGTATCGAGTACATTTAGCACTAGTTGAAAAGATCCCGCGATGTTTGAACAAAGTGCAAAAACAAACGGAATTTTCACAACAATCGGGCGTTAAATAAATAAAGAAAGCTCTATTTTATTCAAAGTATAATTTATGCAATCAAATTGAATGACCTTGTATTACTTGGCTGCGATTGTCATAGAAAAAAATCGATGTTTCCAAAAGTTTCATAAACATCGCTGTTCCTCCATCTCTAAGCAGAATGTAAACAATATAAGCAATGGAAAAAACACAATCTAGTGGCATTAAGCAATATATGCAACTATTATTGCGGTCATAATATACAAGTCCACAATAAAACCAAATTTGGGCACAATAGCAATGGAACAACATAAATATGATGCATTGTCATCAGCTTATCAACTATCGAGAGATAACGTAAGTAGCTTTGAGATCGTGTTGCTTTTCAGTTATAACGCAGAATTTCATATAAGCAGACATGTCAAACGCGGATTCCCTTGTTGAAATATCGCCAAACGAGTGGCATATTCTACTAGATCTCTACGCTTCGTGTAAAACTGAATCTATTGGATACAATTTAATCCAAAATTATATTAAATGGAATGAAAAGAATCCCAAATTGGATATTAAGTGCTTGGCACTCGACGATGACTGGAGGAATGACGGCACTTTTATCATGATTGTAAGCACATACATACAAACATTTATCATAATGCTATTATGTTAATTTAGTTCATGTCTTTCAGGTAAAACATGTCGAAATTCGGGATAATGTCTACTTTAGCCAGCGGTTGATGTTTGCATAGAGAAACTCGCACCTAAACAATATCATAGTGTAGAGACTGCTTGGTACAGAGCCAGCAAGGAATTGGTTGCCACATTTTCCACAGAGTAAGATTTTTAATTATAAGAATGAGTATTGAAACCAAAATTATTATTATTATAAATACAAAAAAAAAATATAAATCTGCCAATCATGGTGAAAGTGCATATGTGAAATTAAACTCAATGAAGAAAAATTGTAGATTTCTTAAACGAAATTAATGAAAGTTCTTTTCCCTAAGACCTCCTGATGGTATTACTTTGCGAAAATTGGAACTTGAAGACGCCATCATTGTAAATGAATTGTGGCCATTCCATCATCCTGGATCTATTAAATTTGTAAAGCATTTAATTGAATACGATTTAACTGTTGCAGCCTGTGATAGTAATGGCGAATTAATGGCCTGGTGCTTGAGGTGAGTTCTAAAACAATTTTAAAATGTACGATTTAATAGAATTATGTTTACTTACAGATTGCCACTGGGCTCGTTGGGTCTGCTGCAAGTTGTGTCTTCGCAAAAGCGTTTGGGCCTCGGCAGTTTGATGGTGCGTTATCTATCCAAGAAGATTGCAGAACAGGACGTGGAAGTCCTTGCGCCAGTGGTTTTAGACAATACGCCATCGCGCCGAATGTTTGAGAAGCTGGGATTTGAGAAAATAGGAAACATTTATTGGACGATTTAGGAAGTTAATTAAAGATGATGGTTGTATAAACCAAAAATTATTATTTTTATTAAAAACATGGTGTGAAATAAATCTGTATTTTTATTACTATTTTTACTTACTATTTTTAAAAAAATAATTGCAAATGTAGTTTACAAAATTGAGTAAACCAGCTGAACTGTAAATAAACTGTATGCCTTTTAACCATTAGTTAATTTTTATATATATTTTTGAGCATTCAAATTCTTGACTGAAACGAACAATGCTTTAACGCAAATCTGCAAGTGTAATCGATTATTTCCAAACAGACCCGAGTCCGCTCTGCAGTAGTTCAAATCAATATTGTCGTTCATGCTGAGAGCATTTTACGCAAAATGTTAAGGTACTAATATCCATACATATGTATGTACTCTTGTGTAACACACGTACTATAAAAATAGGCCATCCACGGACTTTTGAGCTTTCGAAAAGTGCCAACATTATTGTAGTGCTCAGTTCTTAGAAAGTATTATAGAGAGACAAACATGACAACAACGTCGTTGGACATAAATTCGCATTCGCATTCCTCCCTCATTGAGATATCACCGAAGAATTGGGAAATTTTATTGGAAATTTACTCGTCCAAACGAACTGAACCAAATGGATATAATTTAATAAACAATTTCATCAAATGGATAGAAAAGAATCCCGGATTGGATATCAAGTGTTTAGCTCTGGACGAAGACTGGAGAAACGACGGCACTTTCATAATGATTGTAAATGTTGATGTTATATTACATACAACATATTGTGTTATATGTGTGTGAATATGTTTGTTGTAGGTGAACCATGGCACAGCTCAAAACTTTATCTACTTCAATACGGTCAGCGAGAGTCTGGATCGCTTGATCAAATTGCTTTTCGGTTACACAACTAATGCCAGAGCATACTATTTTCTATATGGTTATGGAGAACGCTTGAAGCCCACAATCGATGAGTACACAAAGGTATTTGGTCACAAGCAGCTGGGAACTTTACAGACCATTTGGTATAGAGCCAGCAAAGAGGTTGTAACAACCTTTTCCATAGAGTAAACAATGCAGATGCAGGCAGTGATTCAAATTAATTGCACATATATTTTCTAGACCTCCACCTGGTATTAGATTGCGCCCATTGCAGACAGCCGATGCGTTTATTGTTAATGAATTGTGGCCCCATCGGGCCGATCGAACTGTTGAGTTTGTGAAACATCTGATAGATCATAATGAGTCTATTGGTGCCTGTGATAGCAATGGCCAATTGATAGCCTGGTGCTTGAGGTGAGTATTCCCCTGAGACATACACAGTATAGTAATGATATAGTAATTAATTAATTGTGTACTTACAGATTGCCATTGGGTTCGTTGGGTATGCTGCACGTTGTACCTTCCCAGAGACGTCTTGGCTTGGGCAGCCTGATGGTGCGCTGTCTTTCCAAGAAGATTGCCGAGCACAATGATGAAGTGCTGGCGTCCGTAGTGCCAGAGAACTTGCCATCCCGCGATATGTTTGAGAAACTGGGATTTCGGCAAATCGATAACGTTTATTGGACTTTAGGCAGTGCCACATAGCTATAAAAAAGATATATGGATATAAAAATATGTATAAACAAAGGAGCAGCTCTTAGCTACAAATTAAAGTATTTTTAGTTATTTTTAATTATCAATATAATTATTGTTTTATTGCTTAAATACTGTTGCTGAGTGCCTATTTTTGATCTATTATTCTTCCTTTCTCTGTCCACAACAACACAGCCACCTGTCGCTCGCTCTCTAGAGAGCGAGAGAGTGGCGCAGTGACGTCACAACGTGCAGAGTGTGAAAGGGCTGCTGACTAATCTGCAGCTCATCCCGTTGCTTGCCAATTTTCTGCATCAGTGCCTTGACAACCTCGCAGCGAGGCAGACATGGCGTCGCATGGGCGGCTGGTCGAGATATTGCCCAGCGAGTGGAACATTTTATTAGAGCGCTATGCGGATCGACGAACTGAATCCACTGGATATAATTTGATAAAGAATTATATTAAATGGATTGAAAGAGAGCCCGACTTAAATGTGAAGTGTTTTTCGCTGGATGGCGATTGGCAAACCGACGGCACTTTTTTGCTCATTGTATGCAAGTAAATCAAATACAGTATAATGTTGATAATTCAATTTTTATTAGCAAATCCAAATATCCAAATGCGATAATTGTATTTATAATACGAATAATTTTTGGTTTAATTTTCCAATAATTGTGCGATCATAATAATTGCGAATATGGCTTTAGTTTTATTTTAACTGCACAATTTTGATAAAAACTGCATTTATGTTTAGATAAACAATGACGCCAACTGCAAAGTCGTATTCCTGAACACGCTCAGCGACAATTTGGAGCGTCTTAGCAAGGCGTTGATCTGCCTGTCACGTGAAGCTGGCGACCACAAGCTACACGATTACGGAGAGCGTCTCTTGCCGGCAGTGGAAGCCTATCGAAGGAGCTTAGCGCCAAAGCAGTTTTCCACCACACTGGTAGCTTGGTACAAAGCTAGCAAGGAGACGGTGGCAAGTTTTTCAACAGAGTACGTTGAGAAGAACATGTTCAACTCTCTTGCGGTTCGTTGAAGAGAATTTTATTTGTCTTAGGCCACCTGCTGGCATTCGATTGCGCAGCTTGCAGGCGGAGGATGTGCTCACTGTGAACAGCATGTGGCGTTATGGATCACCAAATAGTGTGGCGTTTATTAAGCGCTTAATAACCTACAATGTTTCAGTGGGTGCCTTTGACAGAGAGGGCAAATTGCTGGCCTGCTGCTTGAGGTGAGTTTGCTGAAAGTCACCACTTTGCAGTGCTAATAAGTTTACTGACCACAGACTCCCCATTGGCGCATTGGGCGTGCTGCATGTGCTCGCCTCTCATCGACGTCTTGGCCTCGGCAGCCTGATGGTGCGTTGTCTGGCCACTCAGATCTCAGCGCTGGATGAGGAAGTGCTCGCTCCAGTTGTCATTGAGAATGCGGCCTCACGCCAAATGTTTGAGAAACTGGGTTTTGAACAAATTGACACCATTTATTGGGACAATTGACGAGATTTATTTAAATTGAAAGCACAAGTATTTCTGTCCATTAAGTATTAACATGTGATGCATGTGCATCTCTTTTGCTCTCTCACACACACGTTAACATAACGCATGTCTGTTAAACTTGCAGTGTCAACGTTTTTTTGCATGCTCTCTCTTTGCAATCAAGATACTTTCAATTTAAGAGAGTTCACTACAACGATTTTATAAGCTCTTGGGCAGCTTAAAAGCAAAGTAAATATAAACACATATTAAATATAGTAATTAAAAATTACGCCTGTTAATGGGAACGATTCTCTGTGTAAATGCAAACATTTATCACATTTAATTACGTCTGCTGCTCACGTCGTAACAATGCAATTTTTTAACTCTCTTAAACTGCATTCAATGAGTGTGATTCGCTCTCTCGCCAAAAACGCAATCGCAAAGCGTTGTTCTCAGTTGTTGCACTGCCCTTCAAGTAAGCAGACATGGAAGCAGATTCGCATTCTGTTGTCGAGATATTGCCAAATGAATGGAAAAATTTATTGGGGCTATACGCATCGAAAAAAACCGAATCTACTGGATATAATTTAGTAAACAATTTCAGCAAATGGATAGCAAGGAATCCAGAATATGATGTCAAGTGCTTTGCCTTGGACGACGAGTGGAACAAAGACGGCACTTTTATTATGATTGTAAATTTTGAGCGATATTACAAGCGTCATATACACATTACATAGTACTAATTATAAAATGATAACGTCTTCTAGGTAAACCATGGTGGGGCTCAAAAGAATGTGTACTTCAACACCATAAGCGACAATCTGGATCGCTTGATCAAATTACTTTTCAGCTATACGACTGAAGCCAAGCCATATTTGCTCTATGGCTATGGAGAACGTCTAAAGCCGGCAGTCGATGCTTATATAAAGAAATTCGATCAAGAGCAAATGGAAACTGCGCAAACCGCTTGGTATCGGGCGACTAAAGAGATCGTAGCAAACTTCTCTATAGAGTAAGTAACTAAATAGCCAGACTTAATAAATAAATAAATAAAAAAGTTATGTTATATATAAAAAAAATAATATAAATAAATAAATTAAATAATATAAATAAAATTTAGAAAAATTAAATAAATAACACTATATTTTAGACCTCCTGCGGGCATAACACTACGTAAATTGGAGACTGAGGATGCGGAGACTGTAAATGAAATATGGCCACACCGTGCCGAGGGTTCTATAGGATTTGTCAAGCATTTGATACAATACAATGTATCTGTAGGAGCCTGTGATAATAATGGCAAATTGATAGCCTGGTGCTTGAGGTGAGTAAGCAACATTCTTCAAATTATGCGCGATTAAATAATAATGTTCAAATATCTTACAGATTGCCATTAGGTTCATTGGGTCTGCTGCAAGTCGTAGCTTCCCATAAACGCCTCGGTCTGGGAAGTCTGATGGTGAGCTGTCTATCCAAACAGATTGCTGAGCTGGGCGAGGAAGTTCTTGCTCCTGTGGTCACTGAGAATACGCCATCGCGACGTATGTTTGAGAAACTGGGATTCGAGAAGATTGACAACGTGTATTGGACGATCCCCGTGCTTTAACAAGGCTGTAAATAATTGAAAAGGTTGTGAAGCGTTAATATTTTACTCAAAAATTATATATGGTGTATAATAAATTTGTATTGTTATTATTACCTAATAATTGTTAAATGTTATTCACATTGTAGTGAAAACCTACGTTACGGATATCAGTAGAGTGGGGTATTTGTTATGGCTATTAGGATTTCTCTATGCTTAAGAATAGGAAGGGGGAAACTCCCGCAAGTACTTTAGTGAGGCAAGCGAACTTTTCCAGTGAACCCCACAATTGCGTAAAGAGGTATGACAAATCTTGAGATGCGAAACAAACATCAATAAATCAAAGCAAGATATTACCAATATCGCTTTTTTGGTAACGCTTTCAACTGAGTCTTAAATATTTGCGTAAACAGTTATAGCCGAAAAAGCTATTAGAATTCTCCACGCTGAAAGGGAGAGAGCAAGCGAGACAACGAGAGTTGGAAGAGCAGCAAACTGCTAGAACCAGAATATCCACAATCCACACAACTACGTCATAATCTCTATGGCAAATCTCCTAATGTGGGCGGGTGCAGCAGTTACATTTTAACTGGATCAACGAAAAGAACACACACATGCAAACAAGGAGTTGTTGTTGTTGTTAATGTAAACAGAACGGGGTATAACCCAGCGCAATTAATATGTAAGGCAGCAATGCAAAGCATTGACAATGAGTCGTCTCATCTCATCTCTATTGCGCGTCATCGCGGCGCTCTCAGCGCCGAGCCGACAGCCGACAGCTGCCCGAAGATGAGCCGAGCTTGAGCCGAGCCTGACGATCAACTTGTTTTTCGCATCGTCGTATAAATGCGAATGCGTCGCGCATGATGAGCTCAGTTGAAGTTCAATCGTTAAGCCCGTCGCCCATTGCGTACGTCTCGTGTCGCCTACACACACAAACATTCGTACATATCTGTATATGTGTGTGTATTACAAATAGTGGTTGTATTTACAAACGAACAAGAGATAAGCATAAACACTGGAAATGTTGCGGTGCGGTGCCCTGTTGACCTTCATTGCCGCCTCTAGCCTGCTATTTGCCACCGGGCATTGCGACCAACTATGGTCCGATATACGCAGCCCCGAGCGTCAGGCGGAACTCCAGCAATTCTATGCTGAGACGGACGCAGCGCGTTCAACGACAGCGCGGCCAACCTTGATATCACGGCCATCTAATGGAGGGCCGTTTATGCAAATAGCTGGAGGTCCATTTGCACTATCAGAGGCTCCATCTACGGGCGAAGGACTAATCATGCAAAGAGCGCCACCTGCTGGCGGAGGTCCGTTTGGCCATGCAGCGCCATCTACAGGCGGAGGTCCATTTGCGCAACCAGCTCCATCTTCAGGCGGAGGTCCATTTGCGCAAGCAGCGCCCTCTTCAGGCGGAGGTCCATTTGCGCAAGAGAATGATGTGTTTGTGCAAAGACGCGAACCCGAGTTAGTTTACGCAACGGCCGAAGAGAGTCCATTCGTTCCAGCACCGCCATCTATGGCCCCATTGCCAGTCTCCGCGCCCCATTTTGTACCCAGCCCTCCGCCCCGTCGCGCTCCTCCAGTTGCGCTTGGTTCAGCAGCCGCCGGCGGCGATAATGTGGATGTGGTGGCCTCCGATCAGATAGCGCTCAATCTGCTCAGCTTTGCCAAGAATCTGTCGCAGCAGATCGGCTTGAACTATCACAAGACAACGATCTTCTCGCCGCTCAGCATCATGTCCGCCCTGGCGTTGATCCTACTGGGCGCCCAGGGACGCAGCTACGGCGAGTTAAGCGGTCTGTTTGGCCTCCAGGATCCAGTGCAGCTGCATCAGCAGTTCGGCCTGATGCTGCAAGATGTGCAGCAACCCACCAAGCAGACAACGTCCCCGGTGCGTCAGCTGGACAATTGGCACAACGACAGCGTGCGCAAGAGTCTGCGCAACTATCCGCGCAATCGCAGCGCGCTGATGGAGGTGCACGTTGCCAACGGACTGTTTCTCCAAAAGGGCTACAGCCTCAATCCCGACTATAGGTAAGAGATCCCACATGATTCTCCAGCAAAGACTTTTAGCTTTAACACTCCTTTCGCCTCTGCCAGGCAAGCCATCACCCAGATCTACAGTTCTGAGCTGCAGGAGCTGGACTTTGAGCAGCAGCCGGCGTCCGCCAAGTACGCCATCAACTCGTTTGTGGAGCAGCATACACGCGGTAAGATTCCGTCGATACTCAGCGACGATCTGCCGGAGAGCACACGCATCATTCTGGCCAATGCGCTGTACTTCAAGGCGCTGTGGGAAATCGACTTTGTGCAGGGCGCCACCAAGGTGGACAACTTCTATCCCAATGGCGAGGGCACCCAGCCCGTGCTGCCCGTCGAGATGATGGTCAGCGCTGGCGCCTTTCCCTACCACGAGGATGCCCAGCTCAATGTGCGCATTGTCGGCCTGCCGTATCACGGCAACCTGACCACCATGTACATCCTGCAACCGTTGCGCTCGTCCGTGGAGCAGCTGGCTCTCTTGCAGCAGCGTCTGTCGGCGGATGCCATCGAGCAGCTGATCAGTCAAATGTCCAGACGTTCCACCATCCTGGCGTTCCCCAAGATGCATCTCAACGAAGCCTTCAGCCTGGGTCCCATACTAAAGTCGATGGGCATCGGCGGCATCTTCAGTGCGGTGCAGAGCGATTTGTCGCTGATTGGGGGGCAGGGATCGAGGCCAGCCAAGGCCATTGCCGTGGATCGCTTGCAGTCTGGCGGCCAAGGCTTGGCCAGCTTACGCAATTTGGCCGCACAGCGTCAGGCTGCCCATGTGCTGTCGCAATCGCAGCCAACGCCACCCTCCGATCTCGTTGTCTCCGATATTCTGCACAAGGTGGACTTTGTGGTCAACGAGCAGGGCACCGAGGCAGCCGCCGCCTCCGTCGCGATTCTGAAGAAGAGCGGACCGGAAATCATATTCCGCGCCGAGACGCCGTTCATCATCTTGGTGCGTCACGATCTGACAAAGCTGCCGCTCTTTTATGGCATCATCAATGAGCCGCCCACAGCCAGAGCAGCGGCTAATGCCACATAAAACTCCTCTTTTGTATTTACCTTGTATATAAATTACTTAAGTTGTACTTAAAATATAAAAACTCTGTATATACTTATTCTACTTTAAACTATACGTATTGATAATTTAATTACTATTTATTTTATGTGCTGCATTGTTTTGAATTTCGCGCCTACGACAGTGTGATTAATCGATAAATCTGCAGGCGCGTGTAAATGGCAACGTCAACGCGCGCTGTGAATGGCAACGCTAGCAGCTGTTAGTCTTATACTGCAGTCTTAAGCTTAAACAGCGAAAAACAATTTAGCTTAGCGTATTTAAATTGATAAAAATAAATTTAAGAAAATGATGTCACTGCCAGATTCGGATTCGGAGGACGAGCTGCCGCCCGGCTGGGAAGAGCGCGCCTCCGACGACGGCGTCGTCTGCTATGTGAAGTATGAAAATGGAGCTTTTATCGCAAATAGTTTCAAAGTTCAATTGGTTTTTCATTGCCCAGCCAGCAGAGCAAGACGACGCAATGGACGCATCCGAGAACGGGACGCTCCAAGCGCATCACGGGCGAGCTGCCGCTGGGCTGGGAGCGTTACTTCGATGAGAGCAGCAAGCGATACATGTTCCTCAACAAGGAGACGCAGCAACGCACCAACATCGATCCCCGCCTCGCGTTCGCCGTGGAGGAACCGACGTTGAATGTGGCGCAAGTGCGTCAACGCTTCGACTCCTGCTCGGCCGCGTTGCAGGTGCTGCACGGCAAGGATTTGCACGGCCGTTTGGCGCTCATCACGGGCGCCAACTGCGGCATTGGCTTCGAGACTGCACGTTCCTTGGCTCTGCATGGCTGTGAGGTGATCTTCGCCTGCCGCAATGTGGCATCGGCCAACGAGGCCATCGAACGCATTGCCCAAGAGCGGCCAGCGGCACGCGCCAGATGTCGTGTGGCGCCCCTGGATCTGGGTTCGCTGCAGGCCGTGCAACAGTTTGTGGCCCACATCAAGCAGAGCGTCAGCCACATTGATTATCTTATACTCAACGCTGGGGTCTTTGCTTTGCCCTACTCGACAACCGTCGATGGGCTCGAGACAACATTCCAAGTGTCGCATCTGTCGCATTTCCATCTCACGCTGCAATTGGAGTCGCTGTTCGATCACAACACACGCATTGTGGTTTTATCCTCAGAGTCGCACAGGTAAGTTACAGTGGCGTCCCTATCACACCCTTATACTGTCTTATACTCGCATAGTGGGAACTTACTGTCTTCTTCTCGTATACTGTACATTCTTATAATTGCTGCTTCTACATAATATTTTTTTTAAAAAAGGAGGATAACAGTTTTTTATCCTTTTTTATGACCCTAAACAGAAATCTGTCATTTTGTATTTATATATTTTTTTGGCTACGCATAAAATGCTATTTTTAACGGAAATCTAATTAGTGCGAGAGTGACACTTATTGGCGAGAAATCAGTTTGTTTTTTATCGCCTTCTAGATTTGTTGAAAAACACGCAAACAAGTTGACTAAATTACGCGCTTTCAAGAAATACCAAAATGTTAAATGACATGTCAATTAACGGGCTTTCACTTTTTTCGAGTTACTTGGTCACACTTCGGTCATCTTTAAAATAAAGCTTTTTTTAAATTAAAAAAATCCCGCGCCAATTATGTTCTCTCTGTTGATATGCAAACCTCGTTTGGCAATATTTATTTTTTTTTTACAAGTTTAATGCACTTTGTTGCTTGGACTTTGGACTGTCTGTCTGGCTGGCTGGCTATCGCTTTGCGCTTTCGTCGCTGCGTTCGTATTCAAACAACTATTAATAGCGAATGCGTACAGTCCAAAGAGAAATACTTGTACTTGCTTGTTGGGAATTTGGACCCACACACAAGACACACACTCAGACACGAAATTCGTAAATACGTAAATAATAATTGCGGTCAAAAGGCGAGCAATTGGTTGAGATTAAAGAAAACGAAAGATTTACAGTACCTGAAACACATTACTGGGTAATAAGTACGCTTCAACTGGTGACCTTGCAGCATCTCGATAATGTTTTAGCTTGAATCTCTCAAGGCGACTTTGAAATAATATTTGTTGTTTTTTGAAGTGCGTCAGAAATGTATGAAATGAATTAAAGATATTGGATTGAGTCACTTGATCACTTCTCGAATAACTAGTTCTTTTATCCTCTGCAGAAACCGATTTATTTCCATACATACAAATATGTACATATGTATTAAATGTCACTGATAACATTAAACATGCACACACACACACGCAATAGTACAGCCAATCGCAACTCACGTGCTGCTCACATGCACAGTGTCGCACAGTCTATTGAAAACGAACATCTGGCCGCTTGCCAGCTGTTTGTGGTGCAAAGCAATGCCTACGCACACTGTGTAAACAGTCGCGTGAAGCAACGAACGAAGCATAAAATGTAATTGAACTGAAGTTGTAGTTGTTGTTATTGTTAGAGGTGGTTTGTTGTTGTACAATGTCTTTTTGCAGCTGTGTTAAGTTGCTGCTGCTTCTGCGTTCGTTGTTTCCAGCACGTAGTATCTGCTGTGTATCTCGTGAAATCATTTGTAGCATGCAGCAAAAGTCGCGTGCGCCATCCATCGATTGTGCTACTCGCCGAAAGTCATGTATGCCATAAACTAAAATTTTTTGTAGTTTATCATTCACTCACTCGATATGTGTGATGAATGTCGCCATGTTGGAATTGGGGTCATCACAACGGCGTTCGTTGGTGGAGTTCGAGCGACGGCGGTAATTAAATTGCCGGCAACGGGGTTTGAAGGACAAATTAGCAACAACAACAATAACACGTATT
The DNA here is from genome assembly GCA_963583835.1 of Drosophila immigrans. Lineage (NCBI taxonomy): Eukaryota > Metazoa > Arthropoda > Insecta > Diptera > Drosophilidae > Drosophila > Drosophila immigrans. The sequence goes on from OY757143.1 coordinate 34,836,494, forward strand.
TATAAATCTGAGAATTTATTTAAGTTCGTTAATGGGGAAAGAACAATGGATAACGAAATGCACTTTGATAATAAAAATAAGCAAATTAATCTGAATTTATAGTATGTGTACATATTGTGTAGAATAAATTAAAGATTGTTGGCAATTTTGGCAAGATTTTCGATAGTCGGCAATCCGGTAGCTTGGACATCAAAACACATTTATCACAACAGGTGGGGGGAAGGGGAAGGAGAGCAAGAAGTAGAAATTAATTAATATGAATTTGCATGAATTTTTGCAATGTTCGTTATCACACACACTCGCACACACACACACATACACTTATGCAGTTAACTAGGACGGTAAAAACAAAAACACATCTAAAGTCCATTTATTGCGCGCTTTCAAATGTAACGCAGAATAAACTCGGCTTAGGCGACTTGCGCTTGCGCTACGCAGCAGCAGCAGACAAGGAAGTTCATCTAGGGCCAAGTGCGAAAGGGAGCATTGTTATTGCCATTGTTTGTGTTGCTATCTTTGTCACTTTGTTGTCACACTGTGTAGGCGCCTTAGTCACAGTGATGGCCTGAACTTTTGTCATGGATTCTCGCCTCTTGCATCTCATTAACGAGCGTCGAACAACGCCACACACATAAAGAACAATAACAACAACAAAAGCAGAGCCAATCAAGACTTGTTTGCGTCCCAGCGGCGGGTGCAAAGTCCACCACAATGGTGGGTTTCACTGCATAAAGCTATGTACACACGCACACACACACATACACATATATGTATGCTTGTTGGTAAGCGTGTGTGTGTGTGTGTGTGTGTGTGGTGAGCCGGCTATTTACGATGTACAGCAAAAGCACAACAAATATCAAAACAACTCACAGAACTGCGTCTTAAAATAAACTTGATTCGCCGCTTCCCGCATTCTTTTACCTCCCCCCGCCTCTCTCGTTCTCGTTCTATGTAGATTTGCCAATCTGCCAGCGGACAATCTAACGCTGCAGCATCTGTCGCCCCCCGCAAACAAGTATTGGAGCATGATGGCATACAACAATGCCAAACTTTGCAATGTGCTTTTCGCACAGGAGCTTGCACAGGTGAGTCATCCATCGTTCCATCGTCCCATCTCCACTTCCCCGCACTCAATTTAACTGACCCAATTCTACATTTCAAAATTTCCTTTTTATAACCGATATCGAGATTGAATGTTTTCTGAGTATTTCATTTTGATTGATTAACAGAACTTTGCTAATTATTAAGAAACAATTATTATAATTTATGTATATATTTTAATTTTAATAAATTTAAATATATTAATTCAGGTGATATAATATAAATAAAGTGTTTACTAAGCTCTTCGTTATGATCGTTTAATAAATTTGAAATTGTTTTTTTCAAAAACTGGTTTTTAAATTTTTTGTTGAACACTAAATTTTAACTGCATTATAAATTTGAAAGAAAACAAACAATTTTACCACGTAATCATTTCATTGAATTCAATTCAATATAAGATATAAGCTTTAGATCATTTTTTGGTTAATGATCATTTAATAAATTTGAAAAATATAAAAAAAGGCCAATTTAAACGACTGAAAATCACGTGCCTGGTTTAATTTGCCGGGTATCACTTAGTCATCCTTAATAATTAATGCACATTAATAATTCTCACAGCGCTGGAAACAAAGAGGCATCTCGGTGTTTTCGCTGCATCCTGGAAACATGGTCTCCACGCAGCTGTCGCGTAATTATTGGTTTTATCGCTTGCTCTTTGCTATAGTGCGACCCTTCACCAAGTCCCTGGTGAGTGATCCACCAAGTAGTTGCCAAGACTTTCACTGATTTAATTACTACTATCATTTACTTGCAGCAACAAGCGGCTGCCACAAGCATCTACTGTGCCACAGCCAACGAGCTGACGGGCTTGTCGGGTCTGTACTTCAACAATTGTTACTTCTGCGAGCCCAGCAAGTTGTCCCAGAGCGCAGCGCTGCAGCAGCAGTTGTGGCAGCTCAGCGAGCGCTTGATTAGCGACATCATTAATTAGAAATAGTTTAAATAATATTAATCTTTATTCCTATTTTATACATATACAAATACATTAAATAAGTAAATAAGCTGGGAGTATACAATTTGTTTTGGTAGCATTTGAAATAACGGCCTAACTATGAAACTAAGGAACTTGAGCAGTATACTAGAAGTCAGAGACGCGTCCCTTGCGCTCCCAGTCGCCGTAGCGTGTGGGCTCCGGTCCAGCGGGTCCGCCAATTTCGCCCGTATACGGATTTGTTTGATTTGGCCACGGCTTCAGGGGCTCCTTCTCCTGATAGGGATGGCGCGAGAATTCATCGAGTTTGCCCAGCGGCGTCTTGGCGCGCAGCTTCTTCTGGAATGCCATGAACTTTTCGGTGCGCGTCTTGGGCTCCTTAATCTCTACGACACTGTCGTGTCCGCCCGCAGCTGTTGAACGCAGGGCGCTGCTTGTGGACAAATAGCTCACTGCGAGTAATTTAAAAACGATAACAAAACAAATTTATCGATCAATTATACAAATAGATCAACACACACACACACACACCTTGTTTGCCCAATTGCGGCAGGGCGCGCATTGATTGCTTTGCCATCGACTGCATTTTTGTGTTTTTAATTCTTTGTGCAATTAGATTTCAGTCGACCGGTAAATATGTACGATTGCTTGTTATTGTTGTTATTGCTCGTGGATTTCTGAGACTGTGTTGTTGTCACTTGGTCGGCTTCAGCACGTTTGTGGCGCGTTTCGCCAGCGCTCGTTGTTTATATAGGTTTTATGTTAGCTGCTGCTGCTGCGCTGCCTTTATTTCACTTTATACGTCTGTTCGCTGCCTCTGCGACCGCTGCGATTGCGTTGAAAGCAGCACGTTCCCCTATTATACTTACACTCGTTATGCTTGTTACGTATTGCCGATTGTCCGATAATGCACAATAATCGAACAATTCGCGTCCGCCGCAATTTGCTGCCTATCGTCGCAAACGTAGTGACGTCACCAAATGCTAAGCACCTATGTGGTCCTTATTTGCTTCACACAAATTGTTAGTTATTTTAATTATTTAAAGCTCATTTGCATTCAGAACCACTAATTTCCAATCTTTCTATTTGTTTTACTTATTTTTGCGCGCTGAGCGTAACCTTCCAAATTAATATGCTTGCACATATCGATATTAAGTGCCATCGATAGCGAAAACATCGAGCTTCATCGCATCAAGGAAGACGATTGTTTTGCATCACTAACGCAAGCCATGCATACAATTTCGTAAGCAACAAAGTTTGTGAATCAATCACTATTTTTTAAACGTGTTCAATTTGTGTTTTCAATTTGCCATGCTGCCAAAGACGCCCAAGCCAGCGGTTTGGAGATTCATCAAGGGCAGCGCCAAAACACTTTTCGTGCTGGAAGCCGTCTGCTTTGCCGCCAGCTACGGACTCTACTATCGCATGAACACGAACCAAGGTGAGCATTATTTATATAAGCTGCAACTCCAATTGACTAATTTGACGTTCCACTTTTCAGAATTCCGTCAGTACATTAACGAAAATTATCCTTTTGCATTGGATTATTACTACAAAATCGGCGAGATTGTCGGCGACAGCAACATACGGCAAACGGATGCAAGTTATTGGAGCTCCCAAGCGGCGCAATTCAACAACAGCAAGCGAGAATAGAATATAAAATATAAAAAATGGCTAGCAATCCCTATGTCAAGTCTGTGCTGTGGCTCCTTGGCTTTGGTGGCATGGGCTACGGCCTGATGCTGCTCACCGAACCCAGCGCCGAGAAGATCGAAAGAATTCGTGCCTCAGGGTCGCCCACTCAGCTGACTGAGGACCAGAAGAAGAAGGCGCTGTTCATGGAAAAAATAAAGGAAGCGGCCACCAGCAGTACTCCAATTTATAGACCAGCTCCCCCAACAGCTGACAGAAAAGATAGTTAGGCTTAAAGTATCTATAACTGTTTTGTTACACTGAATAAAAAAAAATTTGTTTATATAACCAAGAACTGCTTATAACAATAAGAAACCATAATAGAAGTGATTAGGGGCAAATTTAAAATCCTTTTTTTATTTGAGTATCCTTGGTAGTCGGAAATTTTGAATTTCCAATTTAATTGCGCTCTTAAGAGACTTCATAATTGAAGAAAATCAGTAATCATTGTTACCTGAAATAATTTATTTCTTTTTGCACATTTAATTAAACTATCACGCTAAGTACAAATATATTCAAAATAAATCACTTTGCGGGCTTGCAAATCACCACAAACGGCCACCCTAATTGCATTGTGCCCAAGGATGTTCGATAAGCGATAACTACACCTATTTTCGATATACGAAACTTGCAGCGATACAAGTTAAGGCTGGTTTAAAACAAATCACTTGTAATTGAATTAAATAAGAGAAAACACATAAGTATTAACCATCAAAATGTCCGCTGATAATGTGCCATTGTTAAGTTTGTCCCGCGGACCGTCCGCAGTGCAGTTTGGCGCCAACAAAGACTTTCAAACGCGCACACAACAACAAGAAATGGACAGCGCTTTTCTGGGGAATGAACGACGACCTTGGTTGCATGCGCAGCCTAAGCAGAATTTGCGACGGGAGCACGAGACAATTGCAACGCTGCTGTCGTCGTCGAGTCAGCGTGGAGCTGCCCAGGTGGAGCAGCTACTGGAGGAGAGCATTAATTTCCGTGACTTGGGCTCACTGACCGACGAAGATTTGCAATTGTTTGGCTTTCAATCGAACAAAGAACGCAACGAACTGATCAAAATGTTTTCCGTGATGCCAAACCAGGATGCTAGCTACGAATACATTTGCAACACCAACGAAGCGCAAGGCTACAACAACCAAATCGTTAGCCATGCGGCCAGCCACCTAAGCTACTTGCGCTCCTCATTGGCAGCCACCAATTACAAGCTGCAGATGATGCCGCCCGAAGATGTGATTGTGGGCGATAAAAGCTACGCCAGTCGCTTTGCCTTGGAGGCGCTGCATAGTGTGCAGAGCATCTCCGAGGAACTAGCCAAAGATTTGCGCAAGCTTGAACAGTTGACGATCCAACAAAGGCAGAAGATTCAAAGCGACAGCGCAGCACCCACTAAAGAGGTACTATAATCATAATAAATTAGCTTACCAGCTTACTGACTCTACTTTCTCTATGTTTTGCAGAAGAATGTCAAGATCTTGTACTACACAGCCATAGCTCTAGGCACAGCCTGCGCCTGGTTCTGGTGGTGGTCCAAGCGCAGTCACAGCCCCAACTTGGACATGTCGCTTAAAATCTAAAACATTTCGAATTTCAGTTAGTTAAGTACCATTGTTGCATTTAAGATCGCAGATTATTAGACTGTTAGCATTTCCATAAATTGCACTATGTTATCCTTACTTAAACTTTACTATAATATTGATAATGCTATTGAACAACTTGGGCATAGGTTTAAAATCTAAAACATTCCGCACAATATTTTAATAACTTAAAACCATTGATGCATTTGTTAGGTTGTAAGAATATCCCTGAATATTATTTGATTTTTATGTTCATTACTTAAGCTTACTTAACAAGTTTTTTATTTATTGCTGACACTCTTTGCAGAAGGAACAAAAGTTCCATTGAAAAATCTTACACAATATTTTATATATCTGCCAATTAACTTGGTTTTTCGAACTTCCTCTGGCAATTATTTTCTTTTTGGATTATTGGACAATGCTATGTTGAACAAATTCCTTCGAAATCTATCTTAATCATTTTTAATATACACAATTTAGGAGCAGAACATCTAATTTTTCCAATGTTTCCTTCACTTCCTTCGACAATTTATATACCTCTTTTGCTTACGCTCTTTGAATGACAACAAAAAGACCACAACGTTTTCTTAATTATTATTTAATGCATAAACAATTTAGGCCTCACTGACTTCCTCCTTAAGCAGACGAAACACCAGATTCACATAGGCGTCCACGTGATCCGGAAACTCCCAGGCTGTTGTATAAGCAATAAGTTTGCTTCGTTGCGTGCAGTGCGCAATGTTCTCTAGAAATTGGACATATAGTTATATTCTCAGACAGTTTGGAGCACCATAAGAAGTACTCACGCATCACTTGCTGCTTGACCAACGATTCCCGGCTGTATCTATTCAATAACTCTTCCACGAAGGTGACAAAATGTTGCAGCTTCCAGGTGCGATAAAAAATGACATTTGATGACGCGCCGGCTGTTTTTATGAGTGCACGCAATTGTCGCAAGATCTCGTATGAGTTCTTCACAATATCCACAAATATCGATGTGATCAGGGCCAATTTGTCGCATGCCGAAATCATTTCATCCGGATAATAACCAATCTCTTCATCGGACTTTTCCAAGCAGCGTGTTTTCCTGGACTCGATGGCGTAGCACAAGGCGATGCCGCGCTGATGGGCCAACTGCCATTTGTCATAGTTACTGGTTATATCCTTTACTAACGATTCCAGTTGAGCCTTGCAATTAGCCAAAATCGCTTGCTGCTTAACCGGCGACTGCGGATGATGGCTGTCAACAACTGAAGGCGAATTTTAGCTGCTATAGATTGTTAATTGGCTTAGCTTTCAACTTACAGCGCACTGGTGTAAGGGATGTATTTAAAAGCGCCATACTATTTGTTTTCGTTATTTTTATAAATAAAATCTGAATTTAGTCAAACCTTGAAAATAATAAACAATAAACAGAGCTGCCAGCTGTTCGTTATCTGTTATGTTATCGATAAGCTCGTTATCGAAACGTGCTGTATTGCGGGAAATTTCAATATGTGCACTAAGCATAATACTTGAAATCTCACAAATGAAATTAAGAAATGGTTGTCAATTTTACCAAAAATATATATATTTAAAATATAGTTTCAATTAAAAATACGCTTTTCGATTCAGATATGGAAGGGTCGCAATCCGATAATCCGCATCGACGGTAATGGCTCCATTCTAATAACAATGTTACCATTTTATTGCTGCCCGCATAGTATATTCTGCAGTTTTGTCAGTATAAAACTATATATTTTAGAATTGAACATACGGTCACGCTGGTTACCACCATTAAACGTGGCGGTGGCGAGTTTTCTATCATAAGTTAGGTTATATATCGTATGCATCAAATCATACAATTATTTATAAGCTAGTTTTTTAAGGAAAAAACACTTAAATTTAGTGAATTTGCAGTGCGAAATCTTTAAAAAACCATAGACGAACACTTGGCACAAACGGTAAGCATGCAAACTCCTGAAAATATATATTTTACATAACAATTATGGTGCTTAATAAAAAAAATACGAGCGAAGACAAAATTTCCAAAATTAAATGTGCGACAGCAGCAGCAGCAGCTGCCTGGTTTGGTGTACAAACAGAATTTGCTTCGTGTAATTGCAATGCCGATAGTATTGTAACAAATAGCGCGGTGAAAACGCAAAAACTTTTACAAATTGTTAGTGTGTTATTGGAAACAAAAAAATTGGTTAAAGTTGCAGTAGTTCTCATTAAAGTGGAAAATTTCATATTTTTATACATACAAAAAATGCTATGTATAACAGCACACACACACACACGCACACAAACAAGACCATCGGCCATTCGAATACATACACACGCGCACACATTAATACAAATTACACACACATAGAAATAGCGTGCGAGTGTTTGTGGTTGCGTGTGTATAAGTGTATGGATGAACGAAAGATTGCGGTGCAAAATACAAAAATCATGCGAATTTTCAAAATTGCGTAGTAAGAAAGTGGTATAATAGTTTATCCAACATTTTCGATCTCGCATCAAAAGTGCTCGATTCGCCGGTCAAAATAACAATTGCAAAAGAAAAAAGGAAAGTTAGTTAAAGTGCATGTGGCAAAAGTTTCAGTCTCCAAAATTAATTTTGACCCTTTTTATACACAAAAATCAAATCAGCTCTTCAGATTTCTTTGTTGAAGCATTTTTGTCGTCATCAGTCTTCCATTTTGTTTTTTTTTTTTTGTATTTTGCTGCCGTTGTGCCGCTTGCGTCGCTGCTTGCTGCTGTTCGTGGTGAATTTCTCATATTTCATGCAATTCATTGCGTTTGTTATGAGTTCATGTAATGGTCGAAATACCTGATGTGCAACTACAACTATACAAAAAAAAAACTACAACTATTAAACGTGTGAATTGTGAAAATTGTGTTCTATTTTGTGTGCTGTTCTGTTTTATTAGCATTGACGCACATATAAAGTATGTACGTACATTTTGAGGGCATTGCTTCTTTGTATCTTTCTTTTCGTTTTACATTCGCTTTCACGACGTAGCCACACAGCACATGGCGTTGCCACATGGTTTGTTTTTCTTTGCACACATTATACATGTACATGTATGTGGACTACAGTCTCGCGAAAGCAGCGGCGCAGTGCGATTCACTTAATTTGTTTACGCTGCCAATAATTGTGGTAGATATATATGAAAACAAAACTGTTGCTAGTGAATAGAATTAGTTTGTTTTTCCGCTCGGACATCAACAAAAAAAAGGTCTGGCAAGGTGAAACAAATGGCGCGCAAATTGTGGTGAACCGGCACTTTGTTTTATGGTTGCCCTTTTGCGCTATTCACCTCACCATTCCTACCTTTTGAGAGGAGAAAAAAAGTTCGTTGTTCTCACACGACATCCATCGATAGGCAGCACTTGTGAGATGTGTGTAGGTGTGTGTGCGTCTGTGTATGAGTAAATTAAAATGAATGACGCTGTGGCTGGGACGTAGCTACTCCAATAACGAAGTCAGCGCATGTTGTGATACAGCGAAAAGAAAAATAATTTACACAAACAAAAAAAAAGAGGAAAAATACTTTCTCGTAGCATAGTGTAAAAAGGCAAAAAAACGATCAGCGTGCTCGAAGACCACATGCAAGAGCAAGCGGAGCGTTGCAAACGCCGAACAACTTGTGAACGTGTACAAAAAGCAGTTAGACAACGACGCAAGCAAAGCGGACGTACACACACACAATTACATGTGTGTGCGTGTGTGCATATGTATACCGGCCGGTTGCTGTCGGCAGCGCTGCTCTGGGCTCTGCTTACCTGCCTTTCATAATTATTTGTGCCTATTTTAGCTGCTTGCTGTGTATGTACATAAGTGTATGTGTGTGTGTGTGTCATCCGTTCTCTTGTCAAATGTGGCCAGAGTTTGTGTAGAAGATCTACTTTTATCTCTTGGTATTTCTGCTTTACTGATTATTTGTATTTTTCATTTCTTGGTGCTTTCATTATATGTCATGTCTTCTGCAACAAACACAATGGACGACATCTGGGCACATCATAAATAAAAAAACCTAATCTAATAATTAGAAAGTTACGTGTAAACGTCGTGGCTTTTGTTTAATTATTTTCAAAAATAATACAAAAAACAACAAAAAAAAACTTTGGCAACTAAAACCAACCCCCAACAACAACAACACACAAGCAACAACCAGCAACTAGTGTAAAATTGAAAAGTGTAAACAAGCGACAACAACACAAGACACCAACAAACAACAAGAAGAAGAAATTCAAGTCCACAAGTGTAAAATAAACAGCAGCAAAATTACGTCAATTATTGAAAATATACCCGGCGCAATAGCTCACAACAATCATCAAAACAACATCATGGAAGAAGACGAAAGGGGCAAACTGTTCGTTGGCGGTCTCTCCTGGGAAACAACGCAGGAGAATCTCTCTCGCTACTTCTGCCGCTTCGGCGACATCATCGATTGTGTCGTGATGAAGAACAACGAGAGCGGACGATCCCGCGGCTTTGGCTTTGTCACCTTCGCCGATCCCACCAACGTCAATCATGTGCTGCAGAATGGTCCGCATACACTCGACGGTCGCACCATCGATCCCAAGCCGTGCAATCCACGCACGCTGCAGAAACCGAAGAAGGGCGGCGGCTACAAGGTCTTCCTCGGCGGTCTGCCATCGAACGTCACGGAGACCGATCTACGTACGTTCTTTGGCCGCTATGGCAAGGTCACCGAGGTGGTCATCATGTACGACCAGGAGAAGAAGAAGTCGCGTGGATTTGGCTTCTTGTCCTTCGAGGAGGAGTCCTCCGTTGAGCATGTGACCAACGAGCGTTACATCAATTTGAATGGCAAGCAGGTGCGTAAATTTAACTAATAAATGTCTATTTATTTAACTTCTATTATTTTATTCTTTACTGGTATCGTCTGCAAGCTTGCCTATAATTTTTGCGAGTTATGGGAACTTATAGTAGTGTTATACCATTTGTTGGGATAACAAATATTTTTTTTTATATTTTTGAACAGTGTCTAAATTTAAGTGAGTGTCAAATTACAATTGATTTCTTGTCATTGCCAACAGCTGCAATTTTTCCACAGGCCATTTTCCACAGGCCAAATATATATTTTTAGGCAGGAAGCAAAATGTTGGAATAAGTACCACAAGTTTATTATCTCTATTTTCATATGATCAGACAGATTATTTTTGAAGTTATAACACATCTACTCAGTGTAGTAGTCTCTTTTGAAATCATGTTCAAATTGTTTGAGAGCTGAGCTGCAAACTGGTTAATGGTTCGTGTCTTTGATAAGCACTTGCTTGGTTTGTTAAGTAAAAGATGAAGCCATATTGGTAGTTTAATTATTAAATCGGGCTAAAAATTTGAACTTAACTCTTATCTCTGTATTGAAAATATGTGCCCATTTTATTGGATTTCTATTATAACTGCCTAATTTTTGGTGTCTAAGATAAGTGCAGACGTTAAGCACTTTATACTGAAATTTCATTTTGATTTCTGTTTCTTTTTTAAGTAGAATACAATCCAAATTTGAGAGAGTTAAAAGAATTTCATTTATAACTTTTAATCTATCAATGATCATGCTCTAAATGTGTTTGTGTTTGTTTTAACAGGTTGAAATTAAGAAGGCCGAGCCACGCGACGGCTCCGGTGGACAGAACTCGAACAATAGCGCTGTGGGTGGCGCCTACGGCAAGCTGGGTAACGAGTGCAGCCACTGGGGACCGCACCATGCGCCCATCAACATGATGCAGGGCCAGAACGGTCAGATGGGTGGTCCGCCACTCAACATGCCTATTGGGGCACCCAACATGATGCCCGGCTACCAGGGCTGGGGCACATCGCCGCAACAGCAGGGCTACGGCTATGGCAACAGCGGCCCTGGCTCCTATCAGGGCTGGGGTGCTCCACCAGGCCCCCAGGGACCGCCACCACAATGGTCGAACTACGCTGGACCACAGCAGACGCAGGGCTATGGCGGCTATGATATGTACAACTCGACATCGACGGGTGCACCATCGGGTCCGTCGGGCGGCGGTACCTGGAACTCATGGAATATGCCACCCAATTCGGCTGGACCAACTGGGGCACCTGGTGCCGGCGCTGGCACCGCCACCGATATGTACTCGCGTGCCCAGACCTGGGCAGCTGGCGGACCATCGACCACCGGACCCGTGGGCAACATGCAGCGCACTGGACCCGGCAACTCGGCCTCGAAGTCGGGCTCCGAATACGATTATGGCGGCTACGGCTCCGGCTATGATTACGATTATAGCAACTATGTTAAGCAGGAGGGTGCCTCCAATTATGGCGCAGGTCCCAGGTCAGCGTATGGCAACGATAGCTCCACACAGCCACCGTATGCCGCATCGCAAGCCGTTTAAGCAACTGCCCGTGTGCCGTCTCCCGTCTCCGTGTCCGAAGTCCCAAGAGAGAGCGCGAGAGAGAGGTGAATGATGAAGAAGGCAAAAAGATGGTGGTAATTGTAAGCTAAAGCGTCGTCTGTTCTCGTTTAAACCTTTTTTTTAAAAACATATATACATATTTTTCATTTTGAGATCAGTTGTTGAAATTAATTATTGTAATAATTTAAACATTTAAACAAACACAACACACAACAACACTCAAGAATTCAGCTAAACAAAAGAGTAAAAACAAACGAAACCCTAGCGAAAGAAGGCAGGTTCATAGGTTTATATATATATATAGATGATATATGTATAAAACAACAGTATATATATATATAAATATATATATATATATTCTATAGCAATGAGTATGTAAAAAAGTGCATAGGCAACAACATGAACATAAAACATATAGACAACCAGAAGAAGTAGAACACTCTCAACACTCAGAGCAACAACAAGAACATTTCTCATACGCCCTTCCTTTTCCCATATATATCCCCATATATTTACTAACAAACAACAACAACACCCAACTAAAACCACATTATTCAATAACAACAACAACAAATAAGGAAAAAATAATAGAAATGTGAAGATTTAAACTTAATGATTTACAAGTATAAAGTTTAGCCAATTAGACACAAGAGAAAAGTGTACGAAAAATACAAATACAAAAAACAAGAAAGGAATTATAAGAAATTATACATTAAAAATACATTTAAAACACAAAAAGATCCCCCTTAATTACTAAAATTAGTAAATACAAATTCGAAATTGTACATTTACAACAAACACACAACAACCAACAACTTGGCAACAACAAATGGAAATTGCGCCGTGCTCCCAACAGATCTAACTCTGTTCTGTTCCCTCCCTCCCCCTCGTTCAACGCTTTGGCGACAAGGCGTTAGCGTTGCGTGGAAAAACTACAAAGAGGGAAAAACACACATAATTATTGTAGGGGAAAAACTCGCTTGTCTTAGCCAGAGTTTCATCGAGGGCGGGCGGGGGAAAATCGGAACAGTGGACATTGTGTTGTGGACTGTGGCGCAGAAGTGAGAAAGAAAGAAAACGTTACAAAATTAATAAATTTACCATTTAATAAAGTATAAACAACTAGCTAAAAGTTAAACTACATATATAAAGAAACCTTAATTAATAAGCGTATGTCGTATGTCGTTTGCATGTAAGCGAAAGTTGAACTTGAAACTAGAATTATATAGTGTTGGAATTTTTTATTTTTTAGTTAAAGAAGAGAATATGAGAACCGCTAATAACAAACAAACAACAAAATAAAGCATAATGACTGATGATCGATCGATGTACGATGGTCGATCGACCGATGAGAATGAAAAGGAAAAATCACAAAAATACGAAACGCTCTTAAATAAAATATACATTTAACAAGAAAAGAACATAAAAGAGAATAAAAACGAAAAGAAGAAAAGAAAAGAAAAAACGCTATATACATACTTATATACATCTATATATATAAAATATATACATATAAATTTAAACAACAACAAAAACGTAAATTTAAACTACAGTTAAAAAGCAGCATAGGAAACAAAGTCATAAAAAGATACAAAAATAGATAGAGATTGATGACAGCCAGAAGGGAAGTAAGAAAACAAATGAAAAGAAAACGATGCTTAGAGTTGCGTTGCACATTTTTTTCAATTTTCATCGTTTGCCAAGCAGACAACAACAACAAGAACAGCAACAACAATAATAATACCAACCAACAACAACAATTGGTGTAAATGTGTGTTCTACTCACAAACACACACACGCACTTGTATTTGTATACACACACACACGCGCATAAAGCAACATGAGAATGGATTGCATATTTTATTGATTATATATAAATATTATAAATCTTTAATTACTTTACATACATATATATATTATTTACTCTTAATTACAAACATGATCATTTTCTATGTGACCACCAACAACAACCACAACAACAAACCAACAAGTAAACTAATTTTTAAATGATTATTATTGCGATTTTACAATTTATTATTACAAATATTAAAAACTTAAAAAAAAATTACCTTACATAATATATATAATCTAATAGATACATTTATACACATTTATATACAACAAATATGAATTAATGTTTTTTTGCTATTACAAACTACAACTACAATACAAATACACACGTAATTTTAATTTGTTGATTACGCGACACATTTACAATTACCATATACAATTACATACATATTTACATATATACCTTACTTTATTTTTCGGTGATTTATTGCATAGTGTTTGATTTCGTCTAATTTTTACAACTCTTAGCAAGCAAATCCTACAAACATAAATTCCTAATTTAATATTTCGTTTAAATTACAAATAAAACATATGCTTAAATTTTTTATATAATTATAAACTTAAAAAACAAAAAAAAACAACAACAATCAATAACAAAACTAACGTAAACAATGCAAAAAAAAAATACACAGTAAAAAACAACAAAGTAAAGTGAAGAACGTATGAAAAGCGTTTGAAAATTTTGAAAAAACAAAAAAAATTGCTTTTGTTTTCCTCTTTTTATTTAATCACAATAACTTCTTCTCCATGTTGTGATATATATGTGAGTGTGTGTGTGGTGTTCGAAGGCGCGAATGTTGTGTGCGCGTGTGTGCGTAAATTGTTAATACCCCCAAATAGTTAGTTGCAAAATGTCTTGGCCAGCGGCAGGAGACGATGAGAAAAATCAGTTGAGCAAGAAGTTTCGATCCATTTCCGCTTGTAATTTTCGTAATTTGTAATTTCAGTGTTTTTTCCAGCAGAGACAGCAGCAGCACAAGAACAAAGATTAATTATTTGCTGCTGCGGTGCAACAACAACAGCAACAAAAAACAACCTAACTTAAAAAAGAGAAATGAAAAACAGTTATGCATGTATATATTCGTACATGTTGAACACGACCTGTTGGTAAAATGCAGTTAAGAAAACACCTGATGTAATTTTATAAGCAAAAATCATTATTATTATTACATATATTAATTACTATTATGAACATTGCATACTTACACACCTATACAGATATCTTTTGTTTATTACCAGATTACCAGACCCTTTATTTGCATGCAAAAACAGTTAAAATAAAGAAAAAAAAAACAAAAAAAAATTAAATTAAAATAAAAGTGATGTTTAACAATTTGAAATAAGTAATGGTAAAATTAAAATAACTAATTCAAGGAAATATACATAAATAGTTAAAGCAAGGTTTAAAGTAATGGAAAATGTAAACGTAAAGCAAAAAAACAAAAAAAAAAAATTATTAAAAAAAACAAACACACTGACTGTTAATTGTAAAACAATTTCTTTTTTAATCCGTACGATTTATGATTTAAAGTTAAACATTTTTTAAATAAAAACAAAACATAATAAATGAACTACATATATGCATCTAAACGTAATTACAACTACTATATACAATTATATATATAAATATATATACTATATACATACATATAAATATATGCATAAATATATCAATTTAACAGTAACAAATAAATCTAATCTATTGTACTAAAAAAATGAAATGAAGAAAAACCACAAAAAAAATACGAAACTTTAAAGTGTTGCACTTTCAACAAATGCGAAAATTTAATGCAAATGTAAATGCAAAAAAAAGAAGAAAATTAATAGAAAATGGAAATGGCAAAATACATTTAAGTGTGACTGTTAGTCAGCTATCGTAGTAACAAAAGTCCATACAACGGCAAACAAATATCTATGTCCATGCATCCAGACAGAGAGAGCATTGTATGAGGATGATGATGATATTGAAGTAGTTTGTTTCGTTACATATTTATTTTCTCATTTCGTGTATTTGTGGTGGTTTGTTTACAATTTTATTTTTTCTGGCAACGGAATTGGAATTCCTTTATAATTAGTTATGTTCTTTATACGGATCAAATCGAAGAAATTACAAATCTATTCTTTTTTATTATTTTAGGTGAAATCTTAATCTGATGTTTTGTTTCGTATCAATATGAATTTAAATTGATGTTTTGGGACTTTCAAGTTTCGCAGATATACATAATAAAAATGACAATGAAATAGCTATAAAACGATCTAATTTAACATTTAAGCTAAAATAGTTACGAATGATGCGCCAAAATTGCAAAACGACAAAACTGAGAATACTGAAAACTAAAAACAAACAAAGGATCGACGATCACATTGATATCGTAAAGTCAGTTAAATAATTATCGATTTCGTTTACAATTTCGACTGGTATCACATAGTTAAGCTAAGTAACTGACGACACAACAGGCACATGAATTTTCTAAAAGTTACATGACGTTTTAAACTGTATTTGATTTTTGTTTGTTGGTCTCCCCACAGTTTTGTTGTTCAGGTATTCTGAAATATACTGTACTTGTGTATTTAGCCTTTAAAGACTAAACTAGAATGATTTGAAATAAGGAAATTTAACAGATATCTAAGCTAAATTCCTAAGACAAAACGATTCCACCTAAGACACCTTTTGTAATGACTAAATTTATAGGGAAAGGCAAACCAAAAACAAACAAAAACAATAAGATAATGACATACATAATAATGAAAGAAATAGTAACAGTTAGTGGTAGACTATAAACACATGGTGAATAAGCGAGAGTGGTGAGATTCGATCAACAACTCTGTTTTGTACTTGTTTTTGTAACTACTCGTAAAATAATTAAACCAATCTGAAAAAAATAATACAAAACAGCATAGCATTGATGTAAGAGATATGACAAAAGAAATCTAAGTGCATAAGTCGTTTAATAATTGTTATTTGGTGAATTTGATGAATTTGTTTTTGATTTTCAACTTGGCTTTGGTTCGTTCGTTAAGCATAAATTCTAATACGAGGTATGTATGTATGTGTATCTACCAGACACAGTGGCTCACAGCTTATTTCGTGCAGAGAGCCTATACGATATATATGTATGTATCGATATATGGTAATTTTAAACGTAAACAAAAACGGGAAACCAAGCAAACCAAGATAGAGTAAACAAAACTTATTTGTATGTAGTTTAAATAATACATAATAGACAAAAACGCAAAAAAAAAGAGAAAAACTATGCAAAATAACCAAAACAAAACCAAAATTGAGACTGTAAACATGCAACAAATTGACGCAGAGAATAAGATGAAAAAATAAAGCTTATAAACTAACTCTTAACTCGTAAAAAACCAAAAAAAAAATCTCAGATGAATAGGCTACCTACATAAGTTCGTGTAAGGATTTCGTTGAAGGAACAGCAAATTTTTCGAATACTTTTCAAATTATATATTATTCGTTCTTCGATACAAAGATTGTATTTCTTGTTTTTTCATCGATTTTCAAGTGTTTTTTAATTTAATTTGTTCACTTTGCATGTTTAGAAATACCCACACCAACACACAAACACACACACACGCAACAAAAGCATTTTTGTTAACTATGTATGTATAGATGAATTTAAGGCGCGACTAAGGTTATTTAAGATCTAAAATACATAGTTGTTTTATTTGTGGACATCATCTGCATTAAAATTATCTAAATACAAGCAGGCTAAGAAAGTGCTAAGTGTGAATAGTTTTAGCGGTAACAGTAGCCTAAAAACAGCCAAACCAAACTCACCACACACACACTTACATTTAGCATACATTTAGGCGTATAAGTGTTGCGAATTGTGAAAATGTTTTAGACACATGCATACATATGTATTTAATTTAGTACACACCTCACACACACACAAACACACACACACAGGCAGTTTATACAAATTACATGCGATGTTTTTTGGGTCACCTTTTTTCTAGACTTTTTCTACTTGTACTTTTTAGAGATAACATTAGAACCGAAGCAGGTAAAAAAGCGTTAAATGCATTGATTATGTGAAAAGTTACATACATACATAGATACAACAAAATAATAAGTAATTGAAATACATACATACTTACATGCTAACATACATATAGAGGCAAGAGCGAGAGCGAGAGCGGCAGGGAGAGCGAGCGAGCGAGCGCGAAAGAGTTGCAAGGTTTTAGTTTACGGTAAACTTAATGAAATTTTTTATAATGTATTTATACATACCTAAATTTAAATTTTTAATTAATTTTTTAATGTAATACGAACACAGTGCCTAAGTAATATCAAAAACAAAACAACAAAAAAAAAAACAAGAAAAGAAAAAACAAAATACAAAACGAGTAATAAGCAAAAAAACGATGCAAGTAAGTGAACAAAAATAACTGTCAAGGACATTGTTACTAAAAGACACACACATACACATAAAAATAATTATTGATTAACTGATTGATTGATTGATTGATGAATAAATGAAACGAAACAAAGCAAAAGATTCGCAACAAATTCAAGTAACTTTAACTAAGCTAACACACGATACGGATACGATACAATACCGATTACGGTTAGCATAAAGATAACACCCCGATTTGCATAACTGTATAAATGTAACTGACATAATAACAACACTCCTCCCCCCAAAAAACAGCAGACGCTAACTAAGCTAAAGAACATTACAAATAAAATACCATACTAATAAATATAACAACGTACCCCCTACATACGTCTCTCGATCATACAAATTATTATATAAATACTTATATATACATATATGGAAATTCGAAGATCTTTAATTTAGCGCATATGTTGATTGATTTGTTGTCCAAATTCTACATATATATGGACCATATATTGAGAACTCTAGGCATTTCAAGTTTGCAAGTTGAATATTTTTTATTAATTATTCTTATTATATAAACATTGGTACCACAACAACAACAACAACAGCAACAGCAACATGAACAACACAAAAACAACAACTGCAAAAACAAAGAGAAGCAAAGCAAAGCAAATTGAAAGAAGACAAGTATATCGATAATTTAATTTCTAGAAATTCAAGTTCAAATTTCAATTGTTTATTCGTTAAAAAAAAAACAATTACTAAAAATACACGAAATGAATCATAAAAATAAATTTCTAATTATGTTTAAAAATTAATGTAGTTTGTAAAAAAAAAGAAGTTTTAAGCAAAAACAAAACCAACAAAAAAAAACAAGTACTTTGAATATATATACATAAATTGCAAGTAAATAGAATAAATGTCACTCACTCTTTTTATTTAACCTGCATTGATAATTATTCATTGGCACAAGAGACAAAAAATAACAATTTCCCTAGAGGGGAATTCCCTGTAACTCTTTTATCGATCCCAGTCTAAAAGGAGGCGTTTCGCAATCTTAACTATCCATATGTTTAGAATAAGTCCAGCGTGAAGATAGAACCCACCTGAGAGCTAAGTTTTTCAAAAACTTAATCCATTGATATAACTTTCAAAATTCGGAAAATTGTGTGTTCGAATATGTTTAAGCTTATTTATTTTACACTCCTCAGTGCCACGCTGTATTTTGCAAGCAATGTAGCGAAACCTGAACATTTGGGTGGCTGGATTGAGTTGGGCATCCATTTAGTAGCGTGCTCGCTAACTACGGCTTTAGTGTTTCATATAGTTGTAAGTGGTCTGCTGGAATTTCCAATCTCTGTCTGAGTGCCTTATAATCCTTATATAGTGCTGAGCATCGATGGCAGGAAGAGCGCGTTTGGAGTGAATGTATTTTGAAAAAGATGTGTAGATGTTTATTTTGAAAATCGTAAATAAATTAATGAACATTTCGAAAGTTGAAAAATAAACATAATGCGATGTGAGTGGTGCTCAGGCCCCAATTGCAGTTGATATCGGAAACGGGATGAGACGAACGAGTTACTAGTAAAATAACTACATAGCTATGGTGAACCTTATAACATGTGATGATTGCGATGACTACTTGGCTAGGCGCCGTCTTGTGGTTGGTGTGGTGGGTGTGCCGGTTGGCGGTTTTGGTATCTGCAACATAGAACCCCGATATAGTGCTATATACATATGGGATCATATTGAGTCCGCTTACCGAACGAATGGGTTTCGGAGTGAGCGAGTTGGCTGGCGGCGGTTCACGCGGTTGGGGTCCATCCGGATGTCCCACGACGGTCACTGCGACTGGTCTATGCTCGGAGCCGACCCGCTCGATGCTCTCGCTGCGCGAGTTGGAGCCGGAGCGCTTGAACATGCCGGACAGACGGCCACGCAGATCCTTCTTGCTCGCCCTCATGTCGCTTGCTACGCTAAGGTCCGAGTCAGATCCTTGAATCTACAGAGGGAATGAATGCTCATTAATTGACTGATTAAATTTCAGAGTCTTCGCTCTAGTCTCACCGATATTTCACTCTCGGAATTGCGACTGCTTTTGGTCAGACTGCGTAGCTTGCCCATGATGCCCTTCTTCTTCTTGCGCGGTCCACGCGGCAAGTCGCTCTGCGTGGAGCCGCCGGACAGCCGTGAGTCGAGGCGCGAGTCCAGACTGGAGTCGCGCACCAGGCCGCCCAGCTCCGAGTCAATGGACTGCATGGAGGACACGCTGCCATCGTCCTGCCGCCAAATGTTCTGCAAAGCAAACGAGTTTAAAATATATACTGCTTATGGATTTATGGTTCTAGTTGTGTACCTGATCCCGCTGAATGGAGTGATCGAGGGAGAGGCTCTTGCGGATGAGGCTGCCGTTGGAGGAGTTGCGCGAGATGCGCCCGCCGCCCCGCTGCGATCCCGCGCCACTTGCCACCGAGCTGGTGCTGCCATGATGATCGTTCTCCTGCGAGGCGGCGCGACGCAAGTTGCCGCGTCGCACGCGGCTGCGCTCCTGCTCGTCCTCGCTGATGCGCTGGAACTTGCGCAGCTCCTCGGAGGCCTCGGCTAGGCGGGCCAGCACACTGGTGATCTGGGAGCTGCTCAGCGTGGGCGACGGACTGCGAGCGCGTCCCACATTCGCCTGCTCGGGTCGCAGCGAATGCTGCTCGCTGTAGTTTGAGGATGTGTTGCGCGCTGAGGAGGCGCCGCCAACGATTTTCAGATCCGGCGCGATCTTCACCAGCTCGTCGACGGTCTGCAGCAACGCCCCCACTTTACGTTCGCCACCATCCTGCTCCATGCGTCGCTTGATCAGCTCCTTCTCATAACGTTCGCGCTGTTCCCATAAAAAACAACATTTAATTGAGGAAGCAGGAAGCAGCGGATGCGATGTTGTTACTCACCTCGCGTCGCAGCTTCTCGTTGGAGGTGCGCAGCTTGGCGTGCACATCGCGCAGCTCGAGCAGATCGCACTGCAGCTCCGCTATCTTCTTGCGTCCCTCCTCCATTTCCTCCTCCGTGGAGCGCTTGGTCTGATCCAGCTTGCGCTTCGACTCCAGTCGCTCTTTGTCGCGTTCACGCTCCACCTCGAAGAGCGTTTGACGAAGATCGCGCGCCAGCGTTGAGGTCTCCTGCAGCAGACGCTGCTGATCCTCGCGCTCCTTTTGCCAGGACAGCTCCAGCTTCGTCTTCATGCCGGGCAGCTTTGTGCTGCCGGAGCCAATGACGCGCTCCTCCTCGAACTCGTTGAGCTTCGATTGCATCTCGGAGATTTTGATTTCGTTGGCGCTGCGCTCCGAAACCAGCTCCGTCTTCACCTTGCTGGACTCCAGACGTGACTCCACCAGCTGATCCTCCAGGTGACCAATCTGCCAAGAGATTAAATTGGATTAATCGTGAAAGACTTTAGGCGATAAACTGGTTTACCTGCTGCTCCAGATAGGCTATCTTGCTCTTGTCGTCGTCGTCGCTGCTGTGCATGGAACTGCGACTCTGGCGTCCCGTGTTGTTGGCCTTCAGGTCGCCAATCTTCTTCTGCGCCACCTCCAGCATCTGCTTGAAGGCATCCCGATCCTTCTTGAAGCGTTCGCATTGTCGCTGCAGGGAAGTTACAGGATAAGTTGAGGCTGTGGATGGAGCGGAAAGGATAACTCACGTGCATGGAAGTCAGCTCGCCGCTGAGGTTCTTCACCTGCTGCTCGTAGCGCAGCCGCGTCGAGGCCACCTCGGACTTGAGCTGCAGCTCGGAAGCTTGCAATCTGTGAGAGAAATAATCAACTTGACAGGTTGTCCATTCTATAAATCGTCTCTACTCACTGTGTCTTCAGCTCCTTGATCTCAGCCTCGCGCCGCGCGCCGTGTCCGTTGAGCGAGGATTGCGCCTGCTCGATGCGATTGAAGTCGCTCAGTTTGCTGCTCAGCTCCTCGTTGTCCTTGCGCAGCTGGAACACCAGGTCGATGTTCATCTCGTTCTCGCGCCGCAACCGCTCGTGTTCGTGCTCCTTCTCGGCCAGCTTGTTCTTCAGCATGGAACGCTCGTGCTCGCCGCTGTTGCCGTTGTTGCCCGCCTTCAGTGTCTTCAGCTCCAGCTCGTGAATCTTCTTCTGTGCCTCGCTCAGCTTGCGTGCCATGTCGGTGCGCTCGATGCGAATGGTGTCCATGTCGGAGAGCTTGTGCATCGCCGCATTTAGGTCGATTTGCAGGCTCTGCTTCTCGGTGGTGAGCTGGGCACGCATGAGAATCGTTTCCTCCGACAACTTCTCCCAGAGATTGTTCAGATCCTCGTAGCGTTTTTGCTCGCCACTGAGCGTGGACTGCGTCTCGTCCAGCTGCTTCTTGAGCTCCTGCAGCTGCTTGCTGTCCGATTTGCTGGACTTTGACTTCAGCTCCTTGATGTCCTTCTCCAGCGCTGTCTTTGTTTTCTCCGCCGCCTTCTTGGCGCTCAGCAGCTCGCTGTCCAGCTGCGTGATCTTCGACTCGAGCTTCTCCCGATCCTTGGCCTGTTTCTCGCTGTCCTTCTCCAGGCTGGCGAGCTTCTCCTTCTCGCGCTTGTGCTGTGATTCTAGCGAGGATTTGCTCGACTCGCTCTGCTTCAGCTGCGCCTCCTGCTTCCTCAGCTTATCCTCCACATCCTTGAGCTTGGCGTTCAGCTTCTTCAGCTCGTCGTCGCTGCCCTTGAGCTTCTGTTCCAGCTCCTTGGCCTTGCTGCTGCTGCCATTGAGCAGCTTCAGGCGCTGCACATCGCCCTCGGCCAGCGCCAGCTTCTGTTTGCACTTCTGCAGCTCCTCCTCCAGCGTCTCCTTGCTCGTCTGCAGCGTCTTCAGCTGATTGGCGCCACAACTGCCCACCAAGACACGCATCTCGCTGATCTCATCCTCCAGCTCCTCCACCCACTTCTTCAGGTGACTCTTCGGGGTCAGATCGTTGACCCGCTTCGGCGTTCGCGTCGGCAACTTGCCATCCGCCTCCAGCTGCATGCGCTTCACCCGCGCCGTCAGCTCGTCGCGTTCTCGCTGTGCTAGCGCCAAGGCATCCTTGAGCTTGGGCAGCTCCGCCTCGGCGTTCTTCTCCACAGAGCCCGATTTGCGCAGCGTCTGTAGCTGTAGGCGCTTGTTCTCCTTGGCCAGACGGTCGTTCTCCGTCTCCAGCGTGGTCAGCTTGCTCAGCTGAGCGCGCATCGTCTCGGCACTCTGCTCCTTCTCCTGCAGCTGCTTGCGTAGCACAGAGAGCTCCTCGTTCACACTCTTCAGCTTCTTCTCCGCCGCACTTGAGGAGGAGCTGCTGCCAAAGCTGAGCAGCGATCCCTTGCTGCCGTTGCTGTCCTGTCGCAGCTTGGCCTGGAGTTCACGCACGTACTTCTTCGACTCGGCATTCTCCTTCTCCAGATCCTCGACCTTGAGGCGCAGTATCGACGCCTCCTGTTCGTTCAGTTCCAGCAGAATGCGCAGCTCGGCGGGATCGTCCTCATCGGAGATGCCTTCGTCCCGATCCGCGTGCACCTCGGGCGCCAAGCGATGAGCGTGAGGCGCAGGACTCAAGCGACGAGTTGCTGCTGGGATACAGGATAAAATATTAGTTAAAGTATTTATAACAGGTCTTGGTGTTAGTTACTCTACTTGGGAGTTCGCGGGTTAGTCACAGTTAATGAGCAGCCGCAAAAAAATGGCAAAGTTTAGTTGCTGATTTGAAGCGCATGAGAAATTCACGTTAGTTCAACAATGTTAAATACGATTTAAAATTGTTTTTATTGTGGATTAGTAAATGCTGTGTCAGTAAATGGTTTGGCAATATATCTATCTAGAGTGGTTGAGTAAAAAACAGAAATTTAGATCGTACTTCTTGAGCGCGTTGCCATTTTTTTCAACTGCATCATCAAAGACTCATTTTCATCCTCGAATCGAGTCACCTTTTTCCTCATATGTTCAGCCTGCAAATGTAAAACACACATTTTTATTTTCATGTAGATTAGATTGTTGATTGATTCATTGTTTGATAATTCCGAGTTCGTATTCGAGGATAAAAACTGTGCCCTGGCAGGATTTAGACCAATCTCTTTCGAAAGCCGACGCTAACTACTTCGGGGTTAGCTTTCAATGAACACAGTTAGAGATATATATTTACACAGAAACAGACGAGTGTTGTTTTGAGTAGTATTAAACAGAGTGAAACAACAACGAATTGAACTACACTACACAATTAGCAGCATCTCGCAGCCAGCAAGGATCACAATAATTTGCCAGCATTCCTAATGCAAGTTGACTTGAGCTTCTTAAGAAGGAAAGCTCCTCAAAGACTAATACTACAAAAATAGGTCAAGTCTGTCTGTCCATTACATTTCGTATGCACCCCTAATGCAAGATCACTTAAAAAAAAACGCGCAGTATCCTGGATAGACCCTACAAAAAAAGTGCGAGTAATTATTAGGAAACTCTTCAAAACTGTCTAGAAGACCTTACCTAAGAACCCTTCGTCTGTCCGTTTATTATTGTTCATATTCGTATTCCTATGTGCCTATTCCTATTCCAGTTCCTATTTCTATTCACTAACCCTATCCTTATCATATCCCCATTCCATCTGAATTATATCCCCATTCTAACCCCATCCTATTCCTTTCCTACCCCCATTCCCATCCCATCTACAGTGTTGAGCCTAGCTGGCGCGAGACTTGCTTGTGGTTGGTGCTAGGTGTCTAGGTACCTGCACTGGCCCCAGCGAGCAGAACGTGCGAAATGGCGCTGGGAAAGAGCAAGGCGCTGGCGTGTTGGGCCGCCCTGGTTGAGGTCGAGGGTGTGAAAAGCGACATGAACGGCGAGGACTCGCGTTCAACGGAAAGACGCCTGGCGGTACAGAGTTCTAAGTGGGTTTGTGTCGCACTCTCGCTGCAATCAAGCCCCGGGGTTTGTGTGCCTAGCTCTTCCGTGGCGGGCAACGCCTCCGTATTGGAAGCGACATCGGCTTGGGCGACGAGCGCTGTCTGCGTGGCACGTGGAAACGCCAGGGGAATGGCGAGCATGTCGCCGGTTTGAGTGCCGCGGTTGAGCTGCGAGCGCTGCCGGGTCGAACCTGCTTTGGACCTGAGCCGCTGGAGCTTCAGGGTTGTAGTTGGTTAATCAGTGGCCTAGGTGGCGGCGTTGCTGTCTTACCTCTTCCTCTGCGAACTTCAGTTGATCCTTCAGGTCAGTCTCGCGCTCAATGGAGTCCTGCAGCTCGCGCTGCAAATGCTGCGGATCTTCCTGGGAGCCGCCACGCGTCAGAGACTCGCGCGTGACTTTGCCATCCGCTGACGTCGACTTGCCGAGGGCGCCCAGCATGGGCGCCTTCTTCTTGCCGGGATTGCGCAGCTCCTCGGCCTCCGTCTGCACAGAACATGGAATTATTATCGAGTCGGATGAATTGTGTGAATAATGTGGTCACCTGTAGCTTGCGGGTGAGCTCGCTGGAGAACCGCAGCTCCTCCTCGAGCTTCTTCACCTTGGCGGACAGCTCGGCATTGTAGCTGCTTTGTCTTTCCTGCTCGAGTGTCTCGATCTTGCGCTCGCTCTTCTTCAGCTTGAAGCTGAGGATGCGACAGTTTTTGGTCGCCTTCTCGAGATCCTTCTGCAAATTGGTCTTGGCCTTGACCTCATCGTCGCGGAACGTATCCTGCACCTCATCCATTTCGGCCTGCAAATTGATAATCTCCTTCTTGGCCGACTGATTCTCCTCCATGAGCTCCTCACATATCTGTTCGGCCGCATGGAGCTTGCGCTTCAACTCGGACTGATTGTCCTTGTGCTCCAGCTCCTTCATCCGCTGATTGAGCTTGCGCTTATCCTCCGTCACGCGATCCAGCTGCTCCTTCATGTCGTTCAGCTTCTGTTGCAGTATCAACGCTTCCGAGGCAGCTGTGCGATTGGAGGCCGTGTCCATCGAGGCCAGTCTGCGCAGCAGTATGTCGCTCTTCTCACGCTCCGCTCGCTCGGCGCGACTCTTCATCGCCTCCAGCTCGGTGCGCAGCGTGGCCATCTGATCCTTGAGCGTGGCAGCTGTCGTGGCTCCTATGCTGGGGCTACTTGAAGCCGGTAGGGTTTGTCTTTTAAGCTCCTTGCTGCCGCTGTTGCTGCTGCTGCTGCTGCTGCTATGGTTGCTGATGTTGTTCTCGGTGTCCTTGCGTCGCGTGCTGCTCGAGCTGGAACTGGAGGTGGAGGAGACTTTGGTTTCGCTGAGCGTGGACAAAGGGGTTGAGGCAGCGGGCTTTGGCGTTACGGAGGCGGTGGCGGCAGCAGCGGTAGAGCTGGTGGAGGCAGCGGTTGAGCTTGCTGGCGATGCTGCGACCTTCTTGGGTGGCAGCGCGGCGCGCTTGAGTTCCATCTGCTGCTGGTTGAGTGAAGTGCCGGACTTGCTGCGCTCCGGTCGATCCGGCGGTGGTAATGAAGACTCGCTGTCCCTGCGAAAACGAAAGGATTACCCAATGACAGGATTAAATTAGCTTGGACAGGAATAAATTATATTAAAAACGATTTTATTATATTAAATTAGATTTAAACCAGATTATACCGGAATAAACTAAATTAGACATAATTAAACTAACTAAAGGGGATAAAATAAAAATTAAATTAGACTAGACAGATTAAAACTAACCTAGGATTAAACTAGACTTGACAGGAAAAAATAAAATTAGAAAGGATTAGACAGATTTCAACTATCTCCGACGGGAACAAACTATAAGACAACTTACTCATCGCGACGTGGCACGGAGCGTTCACGGCTGTTCTCCCGGGAGTTGAGGCTGCGTTGCTTCTTCAGCAGATTCATTTTGCGCACACGCTCGGCAAGACTGTCGGTCGATAGGATGACTAGCTCATCTGGAATACTTGAAGTTTTACTGGGGGAGGAAGTGACACGGCCTTGCGTCATCGTTTGTTCCACCTGGCCATAGACAAGAGAAGGATTAGGGGAAGGCAGTTCCAAAGGGATGGCGTCGGGCTGCAGCTCACCTCGTTGATGTCCAAGGCGGTGGTGTGACGACGCGGCGGCACCGGCAGCTTCAAGGTGACAGCCACGTTGTGATCGTCGGCGGGTCGCGACGACGTCGCCACAGAGCTTGGACGCTTCGACGACGAGGAGGACGACGACGAAGCGGAAGCCGCGACAGCCTCATCGATGTCGGGAGTGGAGGCCCAGGACTGCGGACGTTTCTTGAGCTCTACATTGAAGTGGACAACTGAGTGGTTGAGTATAAAAGGCAGCATCAAAGTGCAAGCAGTCGCAGTCACAGTGACAATCACGGTTCACACAGTCACAGTTAGAGTCACAGGTCACAGTTTGTGTTGGACCACAATTGGAGTTAGCCAATCAAAAACGAGAGCGCAGCGCATAATACGATGGTAGTATTTAACATTAACGTTATGCAGATTAGTGTTGTGTGTTGAGTGTGAGACAGAGACAGAGTGCGAAAGAGACAGATAGATAGAGAGTTATGTAGATGATACGAGCACACGTTACAGTAATTTTGTGCAAGAGTCAAAGTTCAGTTGATGAACGTTACAGTGATCGAAATAACATTAACTACGACCCGCTTTAACAGCTTGCTGTTAAGCTGCTGTTGCCAACTTCTTGAGCAGTAGCAAGCAGTGCACCGTCGCGAAGCAGTTTAAATAGAACGAGTGGCGTTGCCAGATTAGCGTTTAACAGCGACGTAACGTCAATTTGAATTTGACAGCAATGTGAGAAAATGGATCATAGTTTTACAAAGTCAATTCAAAACTAATTACCAAAAACTATTAATTAATACGATACATATATCTTTCAATCAGTATCTTAAGTCTACGATTAACAATGATTTCAGCTACAGTAACTAAAATCTGATTATGATTAAGCATTTTCTACTGTGGTGTACAGTGAGATATGCACTAAGATCATTCATATTGTGAGCTTAAACTGTGCAGTACAATTAACAAATTACTTAGAATAATTAAGAAACTTAACAAATACATTTTAAGACGATTTAGTATGAAATATAGTAAATTTTAAAACAATGTTACATAGAACAAAAATTAAACGGAAAACATTAAGTTTCAGAAAGAAAGTGAAACTAATGCTTCTTCTTAAGAAAGTGTTAAGAATCAGAAATACTAGTAAAGAGACTTTGAGCAAGTAGCATAAATCTGAAGAAAGAATCATACCTATGTCATTACTGTTGTTACCATTGGCGCTCAAGTTTTGCGTCGATGTCCAAGTACGCGAAGAAGGCCTAACAAAAAATAATAGTTACATAGATCTCATCAAGGTTTTCAAGATTTCTGCTTACCGTGAGCTTTGGGCATCGGAGAGATTCGGCGAGGAGGCGGCCACCTCGTCGCCCCCTCTGCGGGCACCATGTTCTTTGTAGTCACGAAAACATCGCTTACATCTGGTGGGATAACGTGTCTGGGGATGGAAGCCGAGCGGGCAGAGCTGATCGCCTTTCAGCGATGGGTACAGATGATGCATCTGTCTCTATATAAATTGTCAGCTTTTCTTTTTCTGTAAAACCGACAGCAAAATACATTTTACACCATTTAGCTATTTTTGTTAATGGGATTGATCGATAGATCTGTTGTTACTTCAACTAGGCAATGCACCTTCAACTTGCAGGGTATTCAACTATATTTAAAACAACGAAGTGGAATTTTTGGCATTGATCCAAGTAAGCAGAAGAATGTTGTACATAAAATGTAGAACATTTTGTGGCAAAGAGATGTTTCGGTCTCAATTTTATTTGCTATTCCGTAATGCTGTAAACCAATCAAGCAATTCCTTATGATAGATGCGTGTACCAAATTTCGCCAGTAATTTAGTTTTATTTGAGAAATTTGTAAATGATCCCAAATGGGATCGGTGTTCATATAAAAGTTCTCGCTGTTTTCAAGACACTCTGCAAATAATTTCGTGCTTTGCAAGACATTTTAAATACATTTAAGAATTTATAGACAATTTTCAAAGTAAACATATTGCACTATTGAAAATATTTAAAGTTAATTTTTAAATCTGAATCTGTCTATAATTTGCCATTAAATTGAAATTTACGAGCGTCCTGGTTCAAGTGGCAATTGTAAGTAGGAGGTGTGAGTGTTTATTCAGGCAAACATAAGTTTATTTGTAAATATAAACAATAACAAATGTTTACATTTCTTTTGTATACAATTCGAGAGAGAGGGAGAGAGAGCAGCCTTTGCTCTCTTCACAGGTGGGCGGCGAGCGCGCAGGCAAAAAAGCTTTGCTTTGCGCATGTTTTCCCGTTAGAGGGATTGAGTTCATATTCGAATGCACTCAAAAGAGCGAACTTCTCTTTAACGGTTTGCAAAGAGAGCAAGCCCTGGGGATCGCTGCTGAGATTAGCTCTCTCTCTATCGCAATGCACGTTAAAAATAATTATCAACGTTTTTAGACTATCGCATTTTTTGTAATTTTATTTAGTGAATTTAGATTGTCGCAAATATAGAATCTTCTTGGACTTACACGAAATGATGATGCTGCATTTAGATGAATTTGAAGCTGGGCAATTTGGAATGGGGCCACTGCACAGCTGCTGCATCTACCGTTGGCTGCGCTGCTACTGCGCTGCTGCTGCAAAGCGTGCGATAAGTTTACCGCATTTATCGCAATCGCAACGCGATTAATTGCGTAACCGCAAATATCTCTTCTATTCGTTCCCTTTGAATCACACGCACACACAGATATCACTTCAATATTACATTTATGTGAATTTCACCTTTAATTCCAAACACATTTCGATTTTCAATTGTTTCCTCCTATTATTTTATTTTATCTCTTATTTTTTTTAGATTTTCTATTCACGACGCTTTGTCGATATTTCGATTTTTGGAATTTATTCACTTTATTCAATTTTACGGCTGAGAAAAATTAGCTGTGTTATAAAAATAGAACACAATTTTCTTGAATGGCAGCGCACTTTTCATATATATTCTCCTAAAATGCAATTCTCCAACATATTCTTAATTCCAAATTCTGTCCCGCACAGTTTACAAAATATATATTTTTTGTTTACTTTTCAAAATTACGAAACAGGCATCCAAAAATCGATTGAATTATAAATTCACCTTTTTTTAAATTGGATTTTTCACTTGACGCACATACGCACACATACACATACATGTATATATAATTTGGGATTTCTTTTGATCGAGCACTCGAAATATACTTATACAGATAGCGGCATCTCTCTCGCACCAATTGCAGAGGCAAAACGTACAGCGAATTTGCCCGTAATTTGCGTTTCGTCGTTGTGAACGTTTTGAAAATCGACGAGAAACTAAATTTAAATATTCTGAAAAAGCTCAATCTAGCCAGCCGCACAGAGTGGCATGGCAAACTGCAAGTGGCAGATCTCTTTGCGCCCCTTTTTGTGTTCTCTCGCTCTCTTTTACCCTGGAACGCCAAATAAATGATTCAGTTTTGCGACAAGCTCCACTTGCGTACCACAGGATCCACATTTGGGCAAAAATGCCAAAGCATCCAAATTTCATATTATGGAATTTATTAAGAAATCATAATGTCGACAGGATACAACATGGATTACAAAATGTGTGGTGTGCGTGTGTAGATTTAGATGAATGCATGTTTAGACATTTTGCAGTATGTATAAATTACTTACGAGATTATTTTAGTCGCTCTATGAACTAATGTAGAGTAACCATATTAATGTATGTATGTAAGTGGGAGGAGTGCTGTGTATGTGTGTGTGGGTGTGTGTATTGCATGTTGTTGTTCTTGAAAGCGATTACAAATGAACTGATGATGACGACGACGATAACGATAACGATAACCGTAATCGTAACGACGATGGCAGTGCGCAACCGTGGGCATTGCCTATCATGTTGCGCTATCGGCCGCAATAGGCATCGTTACATCCTCGTCCTCTGGCTCGTGTTGTTGTTCTTGTTGTTGATCATCGTTTGGCGTCGGCTTCGGCGTCGTCGTCGTCGTCGTTGCTGCTGCTGCTGCTTTGTTGCTCACTCTCTCGGTCTCTTCTGGTCCATTATTGTTCTCATTGGCGTTGTGGGCATGATTGTGTTCCACAGCATTTAAAACAACATCGACAACAACATCTCCTGAGGCAGTGTTCGCTGAACTATTATGCTCTGGGCTGCTGTACATCTGAATGACTGAATTGTTGTTCATGTTCTCCACCGAGGCACCCGATATGGACAGCTCATCAGCGGACAAATCGTCGCCCGCACTCCCCGCTGCACTGTCCGTTTGCACCGCCTTCTCCTCCATGAGATGATCCGCCTCGCGTATCGGACGCTGCGCCGAGCCGTAATGTTTGGAGATGTCCAACAGTTCACGCAACGTTTCGTTCTCCAAGCGCAGCTGTGAGATGGTCTGCAGTTCCCGCTGCACGTTCTCATCGTCCGCCGTCGCCGCTCGATGCATGACGGCGGCCATTTCGTTGATCTTGTCGCGCTGATCGCGTATCACTTGCCACAGGCGTTCGTTGTACAGCTCCTTGAAATTGCATTTGCTGTCCAGCACCTTGGTGACGGTGTGTTCGCGATACTTTTGCATCATCAGCTCCATGGCGCGTTCGTAGTCCTCCAAGCAGATCTTAAGTTCGCGATTCTCTTTCAGTATTTCCGAACTGTTCACGTTCTGTTGCTGTATGCGATTCACCATGTCCACATTCGTCTTGTTGTTGGCAATGCGATTGAGACTCTCGATGTCATCCTGATACTGTCGCAAGCTCTCCACCAGACGATTGTTTGTCTCCGCTTCCTCGAGCAGCGCTGTGCCCAACGCATCCAGGTCTTTGACGCGACTGGCCATGCGTTGCGCATCCATGATCATCTGGCCCACGGAGAGGTTCGACATGTTCGCCCAGCTTTTGTTTTCCCAGTTCCGTTCCGTTTATTTTTTCCTTTTTTTGTTTGCAATCTGCAACAAAGAATATTTCTTTAGTTTTTGTTCGATTTGTGTGGCTGTATGTGCACGACTCTTGTAATTACGTTGTGGTTTGGATCTATTATTGTGGTTTCTCGCTCATTTAAATTTGACGGGCACAATTAAACCACCAAAAATGAATATTACTATTAGAAATTTTGGTACGACCCAATTTATAGGTGGTTTGACAGCTGACTAGAATAGAGGTGGACAAATATCGATAGCACTAACATCGATATGTTTTTGCAGCCAAAGAAGATTACAAATTCATGTTAATTTGTACAAATTCTAAATGTCGACTTTTTTTGTTTCTTAAAAAAGAAAGAGTTCCTTAATTAAAGCTGTTTTGATTCACACTTTTGTCGCGTTGTAACCACAACAAAAAACTTCCAAATATACGATTTATACCGAAAGAATTTATCAAAATACAATGTGCGTCAAGATAGCTCCGCAACAATAGCGTCACATATCGATACAAAAACTATCGGATGTGAAACCATTGTTTATTTATGATTTTGTAACGTATTTAAGCCTTTAATTAATTAAATTTGAATGCAAACTGAAAGTAAATTTAATTATCTTTCTATTAAAGACATGTTTGTCTAATTATTTGCACTATTAATACCATAATTTCGCATTTGAAAAATATGAGGTAATACATTTTTGCCAATATCTCGGGTCTGGGGCTTTGTCGCCCAAATCGGTTAATGACAAGTTATAGAGGGTAGCTTTAAGACTGTATCCTCAAAATATCAAAGATTTTGCTAGAGCCGTTTTCGAGATATTTGGGGATAAGTTCACCAACCTCCCATCTAGCCCCATACAAAATGAGCGAAAAACGTCAATGTTGCCGATTAATGGCCATAACTCTTTTCAGCCTTCTTGTCGGCCTATGCACGCAATGCCTATTCCTAGATTTATATTTAAGGAACCTACACACCTATTTTGGTTAAATTTCTTAGAGCCGTTTTTTAGAAAATTTACCTTTTATCAACCCACCTAAACTAGTTCATTTTACAGGTGAATCCACTAGGTGGAACCAGTCCGGAACCACTTCGGTACTTTTGCAGTGTTAGATAACAAATATTGACTTTGGCGGGAAATGTGCCTACTTTAAATATTTGCAAATCGGGAGCAATAAGCAAATTTAACAATAAAGCTATGTTTATAAAATTATATTCCAGTTTTATTATTTGATTTATTAATATATTTTTTTACTTATATTTGTAATTGTATATATTTAATAAAAACTCTGTTTTGAGTTCATTTGTCCGGAGTTACCGACACATCATTAAGTCAACGGTGTTCACAAATTATTTTCCATATTACGCCAACTTGTCGGCCATGTCGCACTATATCAACATATTCAAATTAAATAGACAATCATTTTGCTTTTTGTTTTATCAAAATCGCTAGAGCCGTTTTTGAGAAAATCCAATTTTTGTGATGATTTCCAAAATTAATAACCAACTGACATTTAGCATGGTGGCAACACTTAATGTCGCGGTGCTAGTAAAAAGTTAGCGTCGAATTTTTCAATTACAGATTTTTTAACATTTTGACTATGCAGATAAATGCAAAATACCTTAAAATGTAGATAATTAATATATGTATCATTTCACAAATGATATTATATAAGAAATAATCAGAGTTTTCAAGAAAATCCAGTATATATCTGATTTTTTCATATCCCCACTTTCTTAGACTTTGTCGGGAAAAGCGCGCTATATCACAAGATAAACATTAAAAATACAAATATTTTGCCATTTGTTTTGTTAAAATCGCTAGAACCGTTTTTGAGAAAAACGCATTTTAGTAGTGAATAAACAAATTTTTAAATAATTTGCCAGTGTACAATGTAGCCATATTGTTTTTTGCAAGCCAAACCAACATTGCCAATTCTTCCAAAATGGCGATCAAGCTGAAAGTTTTTCAGCATTTTGATTTTCCAATTTTCCCCAACTTGTCGGCCATGTCGCACTATATTAACATATTCAAATTAAATAGACAATCATTTTGCTTTTTGTTTTATCAAAATCGCTAGAGCCGTTTTTGAGAAAATCCAATTTTTGTGATGATTTCCAAAATTAATAACCAACTGACATTTAGCATGGTGGCAACACTTAATGTCGCGGTGCTAGTAAAAAGTTAGCGTCGAATTTTTCAATTACAGATTTTTCAACATTTTGACTATGCAGATAAATGCAAAATACCTTAAAATGTAGATAATTAATATATGTATCATTTCACAAATGATATTATATAAGAAATAATCAGAGTTTTCAAGAAAATCCAGTATATATCTGATTTATTCATATCCCCACTTTCTTAGACTTTGTCGGGAAAAGCGCGCTATATCACAAGATAAACATTAAAAATACAAATATTTTGCCATTTGTTTTGTTAAAATCGCTAGAACCGTTTTTGAGAAAAACGCATTTTAATAGTGAATAAACAAATTTTTAAATAATTTGCCAGTGTACAATGTAGCCATATTGTTTTTTGCAAGCCAAACCAACATTGCCAATTCTTCCAAAATGGCGATCAAGCTGAAAGTTTTTCAGCATTTTGATTTTCCAATTTTCCCCAACTTGTCGGCCATGTCGCACTATATTAACATATTCAAATTAAATAGACAATCATTTTGCTTTTTGTTTTATCAAAATCGCTAGAGCCGTTTTTGAGAAAATCCAATTTTTGTGATGATTTCCAAAATTAATAACCAACTGACATTTAGCATGGTGGCAACACTTAATGTCGCGGTGCTAGTAAAAAGTTAGCGTCGAATTTTTCAATTACAGATTTTTCAACATTTTGACTATGCAGATAAATGCAAAATACCTTAAAATGTAGATAATTAATATATGTATCATTTCACAAATGATATTATATAAGAAATAATCAGAGTTTTCAAGAAAATCCAGTATATATCTGATTTTTTCATATCCCCACTTTCTTAGACTTTGTCGGGAAAAGCGCGCTATATCACAAGATAAACATTAAAAATACAAATATTTTGCCATTTGTTTTGTTAAAATCGCTAGAACCGTTTTTGAAAAAAAGGCATTTTACTAAAGCATTCCGAAATGAATTATGACCTGATTTTAACATGATGGCAGCACATATAACTGCCAAAAGTTGGGTAGCGCTTTAAAAGAGCATCTGTGGCAACTCTGGCAAATAACGGAATCTTATATATTATGCGAAATTGCTGCAAGTGATTGAGCTGTGATTTTAATTACTTTAAAATTTATTTTATTATATTCATATATTTATATAAAATTTAACAACATTTTTACAATGGCACGTCAATTGGAATCCACCAAATCGTAAGTATATTAAATACAGTGCATGCGACATTAAGTGTTGCCACCATGCTAAATGTCAGTTGGTTATTAATTTTGGAAATCATCACAAAAATTGGATTTTCTCAAAACGGCTCTAGCGATTTTGATAAAACAAAAAG